>JAUPFV010000004.1:225348211-225755271 GCA_036936605.1 Limnanthes douglasii subsp. nivea | reverse complement strand
TTTATGAAAATATTCTCTTTTTCTCTACGGTTCAGCTCTTTTTTTTCTTTTTCTTTACCTTCTTTCTTACGAGTTAAAATTTGTCCTTAAAAATACATAGTTGGTATTACTAGCACACCTCCATACAATAAAACTGCCATCCACAACCTCAACAAATTCAACAGCGAAATAACTATGACAGCCAGCACCACAAAATGTTAAAATCGAATAAACCTATAAATTCTAAATATTACGTGCGGCGCATTGATCGAAAAAAGTTAATAATAGAAACATAGATCACTACTTACTTAACCAGTCACGTGCATGATGAGAGAGCTTATAAACGTTTGTCGAAGTAAATTATATCTACGAGGTAAACTAAGAAAATGTCATATTTTTACGATACCCCCTTACAAAAAATATTATTTTGGATTAGAGTTCTAACATGTTGCTCTGCACTTGTCTCTTAGATTAATAGTATTAACGTTGGAGAAACAGACCGAAACACATTTTATAAGTTAGTCTTCTTTTGCTTTCTGATATTTTATATTTACATCATATATTTTTTTGTTTTTAATAAATATTGTTCTATATAGATATACGCATGTGGTCATGTTAATTGGTTTGTTTTGGGATTGTACTAGTTGTAATTTTAAGCACAGTGAACTATACGATGAACAATATCATTTGCTTTCACCATCCTTTTATATGCTGAAAGCTTGTTATGTTTGCGGACTAGGTAAGTAAAAAGTTATTTATTTTAAGGTAAGTAATAAGTTATTTATTTTTTTAACTTTTTTTGTTTTTTGTTTTTTGTTTTTTTTTACTTTATTGTTCTCAATCCATACATATAATAGATATAATTGACAATTAGATATGATTTATTATTTTATGGTGTTGGTGCTAATATAAATATTTTGTTAGTTTTGCTCTTTGAGCAATTCAAGAAGACACTATTATTTTGGGATGCGTGGGTAATTCAAGATGTTTAAATTTTAAAAATTTTGTGCGAATTTTATGCATATTCGGTACAAATTTAGTGCACGAAGTTTAAAAATTATAGACGTCTCGTGTTGACCAAATCATTCACTATCTTAATAACACTGGGTTCAACCAAATCAAGTAAACTAATTGGATATTATTCTACAAAATATCCGATACATCTCAAAAGGCTAAGTCATTGTTCTAGTCCAGAAACCGCACTTTCATTCCCAAAACAGTAGCTGGAATGGACAAAATGGCAGGTACTATCCCCGAAAAATACCGCCATTTGTCAACTTCAACAAAATCAACCACTAAAATAGCGATAACAGCCCCATCACAACTCTAAATATTAGGCGTAGTGCATTGATAAAAAAAACTAAACATAGAATCATATATAACTTCTTACTTACTAAGTCAGGCACATGAAGATGAAGCATATAAAAATATTGTCAAAGTAAAAGAGTTAGAGATTCGAATTCAAGAGGAAAGAAAACAAAAGGATGAAGATTTATATTGTATTTTATTAATCTGTTTCTTCACACCTTACCATTGATAGATAGTGTAATATATATATATATATATATATATATATATATATATATATATATATATATTGTAAATAATCTGTTTGAGGTTTGTTACTAAGGGAATTAAATTTGTTAGTGTAACGACCTTAGTCTTATATAATATATATGTTTATTTTTTTTATGGACTTTTATTTTTGGGTCTTGAATATTTGTGAGGCCCAAGTTAAGACTTGACCTAATCCAGTTGGTTTGATAGGAGACACGAGCTAACACTTCACTTGTCTTCATCAATAGTCCTCTTTCATTCTATCAACCACCAAAGTTGACTCACAAATCCTTCTAGCAGAGATAACTCTGTTATTCCCCCTCAAACTGAGTGAAGTGTAGCGAATACCAAGTTTGGAACGAATAAAAATGAATCGACTGTGAGGTACAACTTTAGTAAAGGAATCAGTATTTTTTTCTATAGTGGGCAGAAATCGAATATTGAGGGTTTTACTGGGCACCTGATCGCGGATGAAATGCACATCTACCTCGATATGCTTAGTTGTTGCATGAAATACTGGATTAGAAGCCACTGAAGCAGCCGCCAGATTGTCACACCATACGATAAAGGGTTGAGACAAAGGAACCTGAAGTTCTCAAAACACAGAGTTGAGCTATATGATTTCAGAAGACATATTGGTTAGGGCTCGATATTCAAATTCGCTACTGGATCGAGCTACTACCTGCTAATTCTTAGAGGACTAGGAGATGAGTGACTTACCAAAGAACACACAGTACCCTTCAACTGAGCGTCTGTCATCAATGGTGCTAGCCCAATCAGCATTAAAAAATCCAGTCAATATCAGTTTGGAAGATGGTTTCAGATGAAGTCCAAGTCCTTTAGTACCAGATAAGTATCTCAACACTTGCTTAACGCTTTGCAAATGAACATTTGTAGGAGCTTTTAAAAACTATGACAATTTATTCACAACAAATGTTATATCTGGTCTAGTATTGAGTAAGTATTATAACGATCCTAACAAGCTACGGTATATTGTAGTATCAGGAAGAGGAGTACAATCAGAAATAGACAAGGATATCCCAGCAACCATGGGATTCACACAATGTTTGGACGAAACCATTCCAGTAGACTCAAGTAAGGTGGCTACATACTGACTTTGAGTAATATATTATTCAAGAAGCATCCCTGCTGACTTCCATCCCCAGAAATAGATGGAGATTTCCCATGTCTTTTATAGAGAACTCGTTATTAAGTTTGGTAATAAAGTACTGCAGTTTTGTAGGCTTATTACCTATTACAATTATATCATCAACATAGATGAGTATAACTAAGGTTACCTTGGTTGTGATGAAATTCAACATATAATTTTTAGCCTTAGAGTTTAGGAAACTCTAATTTATTAGAACATATCTAAGCTTAGAAAACCAAATCTTTGGTTCCTGCTTAAGTCCATACAGGGCTTTGTGTAGCCTGCAGACATGATAGGGTCTTTGCATGTCTATAAAACCTTGAGGTTAAGACATGTAAACCACTTCCTGGAGACTCCCATTTAGGAATGCATTGTTTATGTTTAGTTGACGAATACACCAATTTTTGGACATAATAAGACTTAGCACAAGCCTAATAGTTGAGGCCTTGATTACAAAGCTAAAGGTTTCACCAAAGTCAACTCTAGGAGACTAGTGAAAACCTTTGGCAACCAGCCTAGCCTTGTACCTCTATAAGACACTATAAACTCCAATTTTATCCTGAAAGCCCACTTATTACCAACAACATTCATGTGAGGTTTCCAAGGAACTAAAGACCAAGTAGAATTAGATTTTAAGGCCTGAATTTCATCAAGCATTGCCTTAGTCCAATTAGGATTTAACATAGCCTGTTTAAAGCATTTTGGTTCCTTAAGTGAATCCTGACTTACATTAACTAACCCAGTGTAGATGTGTTTGGGTGTAAATATGCTTGCTTTAGCTCTGGTTTTCATAGGATGTATGTTGGTGATAGAAGATGAAAGGCTAGTTGTAAGATTATGACCAGATTCTAGAACATGAAGCATCATGTGTTTAAGTCTTTACTAGAAGCTAAATGTTCAGAATTGTAATATGCAGGGTTGAAGAAAGTAGATGGAGTTGGAAAACCATGTTGTTCAGATGGAGAACAATGTACAAGTGAGTTACCTTTATCAGGTTGAGAATTAGTAGATGATCTGCACTACATTTCTGTAGCTGTAGGATAACTAAAGTTGGAGACTGTAGGACAAATACAAAACCATTCTGACATAAGTATATGAAACGTAGGCTTAGTATTGTTAAAGAATTGTTTGGTGCAGGGAAATGCATTTTTATTAAAGACAAAATATCTAGAAATGATGAGTTTCCCTGAAGGTGTAACACATTTGTACCCTTTGTGTGTAGCAGAATATCCCAGAAAGACACACTTGATAGAATGAAAGCTGAACTTATGATTCTGATAGGGTCTGATATAGTTAAAAACAGGATGAACCAAAGATTTTAAGAATAGAATATGTTTTCTTTCTGTGATAGACAAGCTCATAAGGTAATTTTTGGTCTAAGATAGATGTAGGTAGTCTGTTTATGAGAAAAGTAGCAGTACTGAAATCATCAGACCAATAGGAAAAAGGTACATGAGACTGAGCCAAGAGGGTTAGGCAAGGCTCTACTATGTGTCTATGCTTCTTTTCTGTCATTTTGGACAGGAGTATAAGGGAATGATATTCTCATTTCAATACCACAACTCTTAGCAAAAGGAATAAGAGCTTGAAACTCACCTTTGATAAGGGAATAATTCACCGATCCCGATAGAAAAGACGTCAATTGCAAAAATGAGAAGGGAACAATGCCTATTATTGTATTTATTATTTATTAGAAGACAATGTGTAAATATAGTAGTTTGTGAAGGACTAATTGTGAAATAATAAAAGAATACCAAGGACATAAATGGGTCCCACCTTCCACACTATAATGGGAGCCCATTTATTCTTGGTAAGTGGACAATTCTTTAATATATTCTCTTTCTACTTTCTCTCTCTACATTTTGAGCTCTAGTCACATTAGGTCCAAGATCCAAGATTCCTTATTCTTGTCATTTATTCTCTCATCATTGGCACCATCTGTAGGAACACGAGATAACAAAAAGAATTTTTTTTTGAAAATCGCGATTTAATCTTAAAGAATGATTGACGAAGCAGCTGGGGAGAGGGTCGGGAGAGAGGTGGCCCGAGCCATTTCGCTGTCTGAGGGCGAGGAAGTACCGGGACGGGAGTACTACGTGCAGGGTCGGGATAAGCGATCAACTCTTATCATGACCAGGAGACAGTTACTGGAAGACATCGCACGGCTGAACGCTGAAAAGGAGCGGACTCTAGATGACAAAAGAATTTGGGAAGGCAAAGGAAAAGAACCGATCGTAGACATCCGTGGAAAAGGCTATCCAAGTATTGACCATCGTATTGATGCCCGACCTGTGCGATATTATTGGGAGCCCCGCCCTGACGGGGAGCGGGATGGAAAAGCTGAGCGGTACCAAAAGGATGACCGGGGTATTTCTGCTAATTATACTTTGGACGATTCGTCGGGAAGAGAATACCGACGTAAGGAAAGACTAAACAAACGTGCACAGAAGAGAAATTCCCGACGTAATAGGGCACCACATTTTGACTCACCTAAATTCAAGAAGGGTAGCACCGAGAAAAGAACGCCAGTTTCACTTGAAAAAGAAGAGATGTTAATGGGCAGCAGAGAGGAGCGGGTAGTCCTACCCCAGGTTCAGTGGCAGCCGTCAAATAGCCAGACCCAGGGGTACAGGGTCAGTAACCAGTTCATCAACCCATAAAACAAAGGGTTGTATGGAGTTCAAACTAAGGGGCTCGAAGGCGGTTCTTTCGGATTTGGAATGAATTGGAGAGCTTCACCGTTGTCAGACGAAATATTATCGGGACATCTCCCGAAGAGGTTTGACATCTCTAAATTGGAAAAGTACGATGGCAAAAGAGATCCGGACAACCATTTGGAAGCCTTCAAATTTTTTATGTTGAGTTTCGATAATGACGATAAGTTGTTATGCCGAGCTTTTTTGATGACTTTCAAGGATCGAGCATCTAAGTGGTACAACCGGCTACCACAGGGTTGTATAAAGTTTTTTGGAATGTTCTGGATGATGTTCCGTCAACAATTCGTGGGAAGAAAAAGTTTCCGGGACAATGGTGATATAAACGTTAACTGTAAGTAAAGGCTGAGAGAAAGACTCAGGGATTACACCAGGTGCTTTATCGATGCGAAGACCGACCTTGATCATTGCGAAGAGAATGTGGCTCTGACACCATATCGTTTAGGGCTGCTCCCAGGACCGATAAAGCAAGCAGTCACTAATAAACAAGCTTTCACTTTTTCCGCCCTTCTAGCTCAGGTGGAAAAGAAAATATTGATAAAAGAAACCGAGGCGTCCGAGTTGGCAGCACAAATTCAACAGAGTGCACAAGTGTCAGTCGTTATAAAGCAGGGTACTCAATCTGGCTATGCCCCGCAAATCCAACCGATCAACACAATACCACCGACCCAGTCTGCACCGATCAAGCCTTTGGCATCCTAGGGCCAAAGGACAAAACAGACCAACCAGGTGGTTTCACTACCGATGTCTAATAATGGATCCGACCTGCTTACTTTGTTGATTTGACAAAATGCGTGTCCACAATCTATGAGAAGACTAAGAAGAGCGGGATGTATCGGAGGCCCTTCCCTATACCAACGCCTCGGGAAAATAGGAACAACCGATACTGCCGATACCATGAAGCCATGGCACACGATACCAAGGATTGTATCACTCTAAAAAAGGAGATATAGATGCTAATAGAACACGGAAACCTACTCGAGTATGTTAAAAAGAAAGCGCAGCAGGGCACAACTTCAAAAGAAATCGTGACGGTGCAGAAGCCAGAGACAACCATGGCAATCTCCAAAATGACCGACCTCTTTGACGACTCCGTCGAATATCTTGATCCCGATGTAAGCCGTAACCTCATCGGGGTCATTGAGGAAGAAGCTATGGAAAGTCAAGGAAATGTAAGGAACCTCTGTTAATTTTTTGAATCATTAACTATTTTTGGGGTTGATTCTATGACAGGGATCACACACTCTTCCCGAAAGCGACATATTGTGAACCTAGTAACTCAGTTGGAAGCTCGGTCTTATCGCCACTCAAAAGGCATCCCTTCATCGATTTTTTATTTTGAAGATGACGACATGCGAGACATAGTCGATCCTCACGAAGACGTCGTTGTTATTGGGGCGGCCATTGCAGGGGAAGAAGTCTGACACATCCTTGTAGACACCGGAAGCTCAGCAAACATAATCTTTGCATAAACATTTGCTAAGTTCAGGACACCCCCAGTGATTATACGTTTGGACCGAACTATCTTAAGGTTCACGAGATCGGCTGCAGAAGTAATTGGGGAGTTCGAAGGTATTTTTCAGCTGGGTCGCGGGCCTTTCAAGAAGGAGGTCACTGTTTTATTCGTCGTGGTAGATGCGCGAGCCTCCCATAATGCGATCTTTGGCAGGTCATGGCTGTCACGAATGTACGCGGTAACATCCACTATTCATCAATGCTTGAAATACGTGGCCGGGAACAACGTAGGGGTAGTGCGAAGCAGCCAGAAAGCGGCAAGAGAATGCTACCGGGCGGCTTTAGTGCCAAAAAGGGATCAAGGATGAGAGTAGCAATTAACGGGACTTCCCTTGGGGTCGCTACCTGTGGACGATCCCAGCGAAGCTCCCAGTTTTTTGACCACCGATGAAAAATGTGAAAAACACCAGTTTACCGAAGGAAGAGTTTTGCAGATAGGAACTAACTTATCACCATGCTTCAAGAGACAGTTGATCCTATTGCTACAAGAGAATTTGAATTTTTTTGCGTGGTGCTCGAAGAACGTTACCGGAGTCCCAGAAGACCATGTAATTCACAAACTAATTATCAATAAGAACATGAGGCCTGTCTCACAAAAGCGTCGGGCCTTTTCACCAGAAAAGACCGAGATTATTCTGAGAGAGGTTGAAAGAATGCTCAGCCTCGACCACATCAAGGAATCAAGTTACCCGCTTTGGACGTCCAATCCCATCCTGGTTAAAAAGAAAAATGGCAAGTGGAGGATGTGCGTAGACTTCACCGACCTTAATCGCTCATGCCCAAAAGACCCCTTCCCGATGCCCAGAATTGACCAGTTGGTGGATTCGACGTCGGGAAACAGATAACTCTCTTTTATGGATGCATATATAGGCTATAATCAAATCAAGTTGCACCCAACAGATCAGGAAAGCACAACGTTTTTCACGGGCCGAGGACTATATTGTTATAAGGTTATGCCATTTGGGTTAAAAAATACAGGGGTGACATGCTTGTGAAGAGCGACACAAATGAAGGCCATCTCGCCGATTTGAGGGGGACTTTTGGCAATCTAAGGAGTATAAATCTCAAGTTGAACCCGGAGAAATGTTCTTTTGGGGTTAGGTCGGGCAAGTTCATGGGATTATTTGTTAGCGAAAAAAGAATCGAGGCAGACTCGATCCAATTGCAAGATCTTACCGACATGACCCCACCCAGGAATATCAAGGAGGTTCAGATATTAACCGGGCGCTTAATGGCTCTGAATCGATTTATTTTTCGTTCATCTGACAAGTGCACTCCTTTTTTCAGTTCTTGAGGAACGCTAAGTCTTTTGTTTGGATGCCAGCTTATGATAAGGCATTTTTAGGGATCAAAACTTATTTATCATCCTCGAACCTTCTAACAAAGCCCATGACATGGGAGACTCTGTTTCTTTATATAGCGTTTTCAGATTTTGCACTAAGTGCGGCATTGATTAGTGAATCGGGAACGATTCCCAAAGCGGTATAATCCGTGAGCAAAAGCCTATTGGATGCGGAGATACGATATTTGAAGCTGGAAAAAATGGCCTTCACTTTGGTGACCGCAGCGCAAAAAATGCGACCTTATTTTCAGGCCCACCCCATTGTTGTTCGAACCTCTTTTCCACTTAAGTATGTTCTCCAGCGACCGGACATGTCGGGAAGAATGTCTAAATGGTCGGTCGAGCTAGGAGATTTTGATATCAATTTTGAGCCAAGAACAACCATCAAAGGCCAGGCCATGGCTGATTTTATAGTCGAATTTCATTCCGACCGACCAGACCAAGAAGAGTCGCCCAAGAAAGACGAGCTAATAGAGTGGGTTATTCGAACTGATGGTGGGTCAAACGTCAATGGATGCGGCACGGGCGTACAACTAATCACCCCTACGGGCATAAGTATGCATCATGCAATCCAATTTGGTTTTACCACTTCTAACAACGAAGCTGAATATGAGGCTGTCCTGGCCGGTTTGAGATTAGCACAGGTGTGCGGGGCTAAGGACATACGTCTTGTTAGTGATTCTAAACTTTTGATTAATCAGGCCTCGGGAGCGTCGGAAGTAAGGAAAGAGCACCTGGTTCAATACTTAGCAGCGCTGCGAGTGTTGGCCGCGTCATTTGCCAAAGTAACATATGAGCAAGTCCCCAGGACCGAAAATGTGATTGCCGACTCCCTAGCGTCGGCATCCTGTTCAAGCAGTTACCCTTGGATAACCGAACAAGAAAACCCGTCGATCATAAAGAGGGCAAAGCTGGACAATCAACCAGATATCGCCTGTCAGATATCCTCGGTAACGATATCGGACTGGAAAAGGGATATTATAGCTTTCCTGGCCGAAGGCCTACTACATGAGGATAGTATCGCAGTTCGGAAGGTACAAAACAAGGCCCGAGGCTACATTTTGTTGGGAGATATACTATATAAAAATTCTTTCAGCATGCCTTTGCTGAGATGCTTGGGGTAAAATGAATCACAGATAATTGTATCCTAGTTACACGACAGATAAGGCGCAACTCACTGCGGTTACAAAACACTAATAAGAAGAATTTTTCTTGCCGGTTATATTGGCCAACGGTAACTGATGGCGCTCAGCAGATAGTGAAAACATGCGACACCTGTCAAAGATTCACAAATGCAATCAATATGCCCGCGACTCCTTTAGAATCAATATCCAAAGGCCTGTCTTTCGACCGATGGGGAATCGATCTCGTGGGACCGATACCGATGACATCTGGTGGTCGACAGACGATTGTGGTGACTGTAGATTACTTTTCCAAATGGGTAGAAGCCGAGCCATTATCGGGAACGAGAACTAAGGATATCAACAAATTTATTTGGTCGAACATCTGCTGTAGGTTCGGGGTACCTCAGAAGCTCACCATGGACAACGGACCTGAGTTTGACAGCAGCGAGATAAAATCCTTTTGTACGACCCATAGAATTAGGCAATGATTTTCTGCCCCTTTCCATCCCCAGGCGAATGGGCAAGTTGAAGTCACGAACCCAACCATCTTGGACGGGCTCAAAAAGAACCTACAAGGAAAAGCTGGCAAATGGCCGGATTACTTGCAAGAAGTATTGTGGGCTTACCGAACTACACCTCGAACGGCGACTAAATAATCACCTTATGACTTGGTTTATGGAATGGATGCTGTCACCCCGGCAGAGTCAATCTTCCTGTCGTTTAGAATCGGGAATTATGATGAGAATAAAAACGAGGATGACAGACGAATAGCTCTAGACCTGATAGAAGAAAAAAGAAGCCGAGCTCAACTGAATTCTTCGCATTATCAGACGTTAATGAGAAGTCGGTATGCGTCAAAAGTACGTCAGCAAGAGTTTAAAGTCGGGATAGGGTTTTGAGAAGAGTTTTTCTGCATACCAAAGACAAAAGCCTCAGCAAACTTGCCCCAAACTGGGAAGGACCGTATAAAGTAGTGGAAAGAATTAAGAGTGGGACGTATCGATTGCAGGACAAGTACAGACGTTTATTGAGGCTCCCGTGGAACATTGAACATTTGAAGCTCTACTTGGAGTATTTTTATCAATCTTTGTAAATTCTTTGTAATCATTGTTTATGTAAGAACCTTTGGTCGGTGATGTACTCTTTCCTACCTCGGTGGCGCGAGAATGTTTTAATGAGGCATCCATAACAACCGACCTTTTTAATCTAATGGTTTGCCTTTAAAGTTCAGAAGTATTAAAAGGGAGTCTATTGGCTGACGAGCTAATAGACAACTTTTGGCGGTATTAACCGATCAACAGAACCTTAATAGGTTTTTCAGTGTTTAACTGATCTACATTTTATTCCCGACCCTATGGGAAAATTTTAAATTAAACATTGATCAACGGAACCTTAATAGGTTTTTCAGTGTTTAACTGATCTACATTTTATTCCCGACCCTACGGGAAAATTTTCAATTAAACATTGATCAACAGAACCTTAATAGGTGTTTCAGTGTTTAACTGATCTACATTTTATTCACGACCGTATGGGAAAATTTTCAATTAAACATTGATCAACAGAACCTTCATAGGTTTTTCAGTGTTTAATTGATCTACATTTTATTCCCGACCCTATGGGAAATTTTTTACTTAAGCATTGATCAACAACACGTTATCTTCGACTCTTGAAATTTCTTAAACAATCATGCTCGACCAGATATCGAATTATAAAAGCATATTGGAGACAACTTCAAGATTATGGGAAAACTTAAACATTTAAAAGTGGTCAGTTACAAAACAACTCAAAAGGTTTCGACAGACCCAAAGGTTATGAAATTTTGATCAAAATAAAAATAAAGAGGGGAGTTTAAGCGTCCTCATCCTCAGTCTCCATCTCTGTGTCATCCGACTCTTCGTCTTCGCAGATCACATCGGATGGGCGATCTACCTCGGGAACATCCAACCACATGGACCAAAGGGAAGGTCGGGGAAACGGTTGTGAAAGGTCAGCACATAAGCAGCTTTAGCCTCGGCAGTCTCTTTGTCCGTCCATTTCTTACACTTGTCAGCAAATAGAGCGTTGGCATTTTTGAGGTCGGCAATCTCTTTCGCTTTCTTCACCATGGAGTAACGAAAGAAACGGCTTTGAAGACTGCCAATTTCCCAGCTCAGTCGTCGCGGTATTTTCTGACCCGCACCAAGTTTTTTTCAACATTTTTCAGCTTTTCCTCAAAGACAGCTTTTGCTGCCTCTCCCTTTTTCACCTCCTCTTCAAGCGCGGAAATTTTCCCTTTCGCATCCGTCAGCTTTTGGCTTAGCTCCCCTGCACACCTTTCTTTCATTACCAGAGGCACGATCATATTGTACAAAGACAAGGATAGCCTGTCAGTTACCCGCAAATAGAAGGTATGAGGGCTCCCAGGAACTGACAACACGAGCAGCTTCGTAGCACTTGATCACGCCCCGAAAGCTTTTGCTGCCTTAGCGGGACCAACCTCATCATCGTCGGGGATCACCACTATCAGAGCTCTCTCAGTCGGTACCACTGCTAGAGTGGCCACATCCCCACCTTTGACCTCCTCATACTGCTCAAAAAGCGTCGGGATGGTTGCATTATCAACGAGAGCGGGAGCATCGGCATGACCACTCTCCTTCTTTGGGCGTTTTGATTATTTGGCTTAAGCACCATCCGCCTCAGCCTTTTCCTTTTGTTTCTTGGTCAGCTCCTTAGACCGATGGGTAGTGTCATCCTCAGCAGCAGCTTCATCCCTTTGTCCCACCGCGTCGACCTCTGCTCCCTCGACATTCGCCTGCTCAACATCATTGTCCGATTTGGAGCGCTTGCTAGGCGCCTTATTGCGTTTTGGGAAGGAACATGTGTGCGTCGAGCGCATCTGCCTTTGCAACCAAATCCACCAAGCTGGGTGGTTGGCGCAACTGCTCTAAGGTGAGCGGTTCAGCAGAGCAACGTCAAAGGTTGCTCATAATCATATTCGTGTTCTTGAATGCGCGGTGGAACGCCCGACCCCAGTTCTTCCTGGAAAAGTCCTGCAAAATTTGGAAGGTCACTTTGCCAGTTTTGAAGTGGTTCTTCTTCATCTCCTGGATGAACTCCTTTGACATTGCACAAAGGGTCGGTCTTTTCGTAAAAAAAATAATAATAATAACATGTCCGCAGCAATTTCCTCGAGTTCTCCTTAGTATATGGGCGACCGTTTTCCCAGCAGCCACTAAGGAAGACAAACTGATGCTTCCAGCCCTTTTCGCCTTCGAGGAAATCGTTTACAATCTTCCAAGTGCTGGCCAAAAAAGAATAGAAGGAATGTGATTTGGGGGATTTAGGGGATTTGGAGAGCCCTGACATGGCAATGTACTGAATCATTGGCATAACCCGACTCAATAGGCGAGAAGCCATTATGCATGACATTAGTGTATACCATGCATTGGGCGTTAGATGTGAGGGGCAGATGGAAATGATCCTAAACTACAGAGCGATCTCAGGCTCTAGAGGAAATCTGAGGCCCCAGTTGAAGAGCTCTGCAAAAATGACGATCTCCCGTGACCAAATGTGCACGAGCGTTTCATAAGGAACGAGTAATCGTACGGTGATGCACTCCGGGATCCCCCACCGGATCAGAAGCTCTGCCTGTTCCGCGGCAGAGAAGTAGAGATATTTACCTTCAGAGAGGGAAATAACGTTGTCCCTTGGCAACATCCGATGATAAGTTTTGGTCACGACTGCTTCGATCTCTGCTGGAAGAGGTTCTTCGGGAGGAGAAGCGGCGTTGCCAGCAGCGGAGATATCTGCTTCTGGCTCTTTAGCATCTTCTGCTTGGATAGCATCAGGGTCAGGGGAGCCGGCCGCTGGAGGGTCGACCGACTGGGAAAGAGGCTCTCTAAAGCTGGAGCCACTACCGGTGCGGGCGGTCTTTGATTCTTCTTCTCGTTGTTGACGAGCACGCTCTATAAAGGGGTACATGCGGTATTGACACCCGTCCAGTACACTTGAATGGTGGGAGTAAGCTGGACTATTTCAGGAGAGTTACCCCCCGCAGGTGAAGTAGAGGTGCTGGAATCTCCCATTGAAAGAAACCTAGTTTTTCCTTGGCGTTTAGGGAGAGAAGGGGTTAAGCTGGTAGGAAAATTTACCGACGAAGACGTCGGGCGATCGGACTGCGCGATAGGTGAGTGTGGAGAGCTGTTCCTGGGGGGGATAACGATGGCCTCGGGGATGTGAGCGCCAGTAGGTTCAGGTACGATGAAGGATTCAGCAGGAATAGGAATGGGAAGTACAGGATCGTGAGCGAGAGGCACAAGTGCGAAAGGCTTTGTATCAGAACTCCAGATTAATCCCGCAGCTCGGTACTCTTCAGCTCGGTCGCTAATACTGGCCCAGTCAATAAATCCAAATACAGACTCGTTCTTCTTCTTCCGTTTTTGTTTTAGCCTCGGGTTCTTATTTTTCATAAACTTTGCTTTCTCTCTCTAGAATGGTCAGAATAAGACTTTCTCTCTCTAGAATTTCTCTCAGAGCGATTTAGTGAATGAAGTATTTATAGGCAGCTTGCCTTAACCGATTTTTTCCTGGGAGAGTCCAAACGACGAAAAGCAGCAGGAAGTTGAAGAGCCTTTTGCAGACGAGCACGCTTCGAGTCAAGCGATGACACGTGTAGGTTTAGCCCAACAGAGCACGCCATAGACGCTAGTCGGGCTAGCATCGTAGGTCTGCACCGGCTAGTTCAGATGGGCATGCTAGATGGGCTCTATGTACCCAGTTTTCATTCCAAGCCCAGATTACCCGTTTGGGCCCACGGGGAAACTGTTAGTCGGGATCAGTAGCAGACCCATAGTAAGCTCTTTTTGCGTTGGAGACGATTCGTAGCCGTTCATGAAGGCTTAATAAACAAACATAGGGGGTCGGTCATCATTTAGGAGAAAACAGACGGTCATGGGACACTTCCTCGAGCCGTGCCGATACCGAGGCAGTGTGGGCATTCGATACCGAGGCAATCGTCAGAGGCGTTTCGAAATAATTTATTTACAAGTCTTCATTCCCGATGCTCTTGAAGACTGGGGGGCTACTGATAAGGGAATAATTCGCAGATCCCGATAGAAAAGAAGTCAAATGTAAAAATAAGAAGGGAAAAATGCCCATTATTGTATTTATTATTTTTAAGAAGACAATGTGTAAATAAAGTAGTTTGTGAAGGACTAATTTTGAAATAATAAAAGAATACCAAGGACATAAATAGGTCCCACCTTCCCCACTATAAAATGGAGCCCATTTATTCTTGGTAGGTGGACAATTATTTAATATATTCTCTTTCTACTTTCTCTCTTTACATTTTGAGCTCTAGTCACATCAGGTCCAAGATCCAAGATTCCTTATTCTTGTCATTTATTCTCTCATCAACCTCCAACACTTGTGTCTCAGATTACTAGTACTAATGTCGGAAAAATAGCCCTAAACACTTCTTACAAATCAGTTTTTTTTATTTTTTATTTTAAATATATATATATAATACATTTTTATATCTTAATATGTTCGTAGTGTGGTTATGTTATTCGGTTCATTATGGAATTGTATGTTTGGTAATGTTAAGCACATGAAACTATACGATTGATATTATCTTTTCTTTTTTGGTATTAAAGTATTAAATACAAATAAAAATTAGTTCCATAATCAATCGAAGCATCCTTCGATTTACAAATAGGTAATAGCAACATGACATACATACTCCAATTCAATAAGGAGAACAATCAACAGTTTGTCCACGTAACTGAAACCAAAATCGCTTGTAATGGAAAATAAACCAAATCAAACAAGTGACAGGTCCAGTCGCTGAACTCATTAGAGTGTGGAGACGGAACGGTCGGATATTCAGAGAACAACAAATATTGCAGCTTCACAATCCAAGCGGCAGGGAACGCCAGTGGTAGGATTCGACTAGATAGAGAGCAAGCAAACCCTCAGGCTACTTAATTCACACTATAAATACCCAACCACCAGCATTAACTATGGGTAAGAAAAATTAACTGCTGCCAGGCTGCTTAATTCTCTCTCCACCCTTGAAACACTTTGAAACACCCTGAAATATCTTAAAACACCCTTAAACACCACCACATCACAGTGAAACACCCTTACACCGCCTTAAAACTCCACTTAAAATTACCAGCTTACCCTCAGGCTACTTTTATCCACACCAAATTGGCGACCACAGTGGGAGGCGACGGTGCCTGAATCAGACATTCAAAACCAAGTAAAGGAATTCTGTCCGAATGAATCCGGATAATCCAGAGCTTCCACCAGCTTTGCTCGAAGTGGTGGAAGAGAACGATGAATATACTGTCCAGGAGCGTGACAGGTTGAGGGTTGAAATAGAAGCTCTGAGGGCTGAAAAGGCCAAGATGGGCATGAAGGAGAAATCTAAAGCATCAGTTGCTCATCGTTCTGATAACCCTCGAGAGCATGAGGCTTCAAAGACTCATGTGAGCACTAAAAAGACACATGCCAGTTCAAAAAAGTCTCACCGGTCCAAGCCTGTGGAGAGTTCTGACTCAAGTTCAGAATCTTCGGACAGCTCTTCGCACAGTGAGGGAAATGAAAAATCCTTGTCCTCCAGTAGTGATGAGGGGCGAACCAGGAAAAAACAGAAGCAAGTTAAAAAGTATTCCAGAAAAAGAGACCACCATGGAAGAATGAAAAGGCACATTGGGAAAGGATCATCTCACAGCCGGAGACATATAGACCGGATGCTGGTGGATCCATTTGCCTTCCATGATGAGCCAGGTATCTTTGCAACACCTAATGAGGATACCGTGTTCAGTCGTGGAAGGAATTGGAGGCAGTCTCCACTGTCTTCTAAAATCCTATCCGGAAACCTCCCCAAGAGGTTCGATAGCACCAAGATGGAGAAGTACGATGGCAGTACTGATCCAGACAATCATCTGGAGCAATTTAAGAACTTCATGATGAACTTTGATGATGATGATAAACTACTCTGCAGGGCATTCTCCCAGTCCTTTGCGGGGAGTGCTCTGAAGTGGTACAACAGCCTTCCTCAGGGTTGTATCAAAGACTTTCATACCTTTTGGGTGGCCTTTCGAAGGCAATTTGTGGGGAGTAAGGAGCTCAAGGGCAATGGAGATACCATAATCCATTGTGCCCAAGAGCCAAATGAATCGTTGAAAGAATACATAAGTCATTTTGTGAACACAAAGAACGGGCTGGCTGATTGCTTTGAACAAGTGGCAATAGCATCCCTGAGACAAGGTTTGAACCCGGGCAACCTGGCCGATTCAGTAACAAGGAAGAAAGCCATGACCTGGGGTGGATTGCTGAATCAAGTCGGCAAGCAAATAAATGTTGATGAAACAAAAAAGACCAGGGTGCACAGGCAGGTGAGATCCACCCCGGTAACACCAACTCCCAATCAAAACCAGTCCGGAAACAAAGCTAAAGAAACCGGACAGGGGCATGGAAGAGGAAAAGCTCAGTCTCAACCAGCTGCTCCTGCACAAAGTCAGCAGTCTAGAAACAAAAGGGGGCCGTGGGTCCAACCGGAGTGGTTTGCAGAGCTCAAAGAAAGTGTGGCAACCATTTTCGAAAAAACTAAAGATGAAGTACACTACCGGAGACCGGCAACCTTGCAGTCTCCCAGAGAACATCGAAAAAGTTCTTTTTGTCAATATCACAATGATATTGGCCATACTACTGATGATTGCATAGCCTTGAAACAAGAGGTTCAGAACCTGATTGAAAGAGGGAAATTGGGTGCATACGTTAAAAGAAGAGGAGGCAACAAGCCTGATAACACTCACCGGGCTGGTCCGGTTAATGCTGCCCCAGAAGGGGCTATGGTAATCGTTGAAAGGTTTGATGTGGAATCTGAATACTTGGACCCTGATCCAACAAGAAACAGAGTGGGTGCAATAGAGGAGCGTTCCAGGTCGGTCTCCGGGCTCATTAAATTCTTTGAGTCCTTGACAATTTTCGGAGGGGACACTGTAACGGCTCCTACCACGTCATCAAGAAAAAGGCATGTTCATAATTTGGCTACCCAATTAGAAGGGGCATGACCTCTTATCAATCGTCAAGTTTATTCCCATTCATTGTCTTTGATGGGGATGATTTGAGAGACATTGCTGGCCCTCATGAAGATGCTGTTGTCATAGGAGCATCGATAGGGGGCAATGAGATAAGGCGAATCCTGGTAGATACTGGGAGCTCTGCCAATATCCTTTTCTTAGATACTTACAAGAAAATGAAAAATCCAGCTGTGATTCAAAAGTCAGACCGGTCGATTGTAGGCTTCACGGGCAGCTCAGCTGATGTAATCGGTGAGTTCGAAGAAGAAGTATTGTTGGGCAGAGGCCCTTTTAAGAAAACGGTCAGAATACTTTTCATTGTGGTGGACTGTCCCACTTGTTACAATGCTATTCTAGGGAGATCTTGGCTCTCTAGGATGCATGCAGTGGCCTCAACAGTCCATCAGTGTCTAAAATACGCTGTTCAGGGGCAGGTTGGGGTTGTCCGGAGCAGTCAAAAAGTTGCAAGAGAATGTTATGCCACTGCCTTGGCTCCACGAACGCTGGGGGCAGTCCGTATAACTGACCAATAGCAGTTTGAGGGCCTTTCTGGGGGTGAGGGTGAAATTGATGACCCCAGAGAGACCCCCGGAGTGTTGATCCCAGTTGAAGAGGTTGAGACACACTGCTTGGAAGAAGGGAAATTTGTCAAGATAGGGTCCAAAATGCCACAAGTGTTGAAAGAAGAGATGTTAAAATTCTTAAAAGACCATCAGCATGTCTTTGCTTGGTGCAATGCTGATGTTACTGGAGTTCCATCAGAGGTGATTTCCCATCACCTATCTGTCCGGAGGGATGTGACACCTGTGGTGCAAAAGAGGAGAGATTTTTCAAAAGAAAAGGCTGACGTCATTGTACAAGAGGTTGACAGACTCACAAAGATGGGGCACATTAAAGAATCTCAGTATCCTTTGTGGACTGCCAATCCAGTCTTGGTAAAAAAGAAAAACGGTAAATGGCGAATGTGCATTGACTTCACAGATCTCAATCGAGCTTGCCCAAAAGACTTGTATCCGGTTCCCCGGATAGATCAGCTGGTAGACTCTACTTCTGGGAACAAGCTTCTCTCCTTCATGGATGCTTTCTCCGGGTACAATCAGATCCAGGTGAATCCAAGAGATCAAGAGCATAACACTTTTGTTACTGATAGAGGTTTACACTGCTACAAGGTGATGCCTTTTGGTTTGAAAAATGCTCGGGCTACTTATCAAAGGTTAGTCAATAAGGCATTTGCAGATCAAATTGGAAGAAATATGGAGGTTTACATTGACGATATGATGGTGAAAAGTGTGGATGAGCAGCTGCACTTGTCCGACCTCCAGGAGACTTTTGCCAATCTGGCCAAGGTAAATTTAAAGTTAAATCCTGAAAAATGTGTGTTCGGAGTGCAGTCCGGGAAGTTCTTGGGGTATATCATAAGTGAGCATGGAATACAGCCTGACCCGGACCAACTCAATGCCTTGTTCCAAATGGAGCCTCCACGAAATGTTAAAGAAGTACAGAGGTTAACGGGGAGGTTAGCAGCTTTGAACAGATTCATCTCAAGGTCTTCGGACAGGTGCGCTCCTTTCTTTCAAACTTTGAAGGGCGCAAAGGGGTTTGAGTGGACACCACAGTGTGATGAGGCATTCAATGAGATTAAGAAGCATCTGTCCTCTCCCAAGACTTTGTTTAAACCAATCGAGGGGGAGACTCTCTTTGTGTATTTGGCTGTTTCGAGCTGTGCCATCAGTGCTGTGCTAGTAAGGGAGGTTGATGGGTATCCTCACCCGGTATACTACATCAGCAAAAGCCTGATTGATGCTGAACGCCGTTACTTGAAACTTGAAAAACTAGCATTAGCCTTGGTGATAGCTGCAAGAAAGATGAGGCCTTATTTTCAGGCTCATCCTATCGTTGTCCGGACATCCTTCCCTTTAAAGAATGTCCTTCAAAAAGCAGACATTTCAAGCAGAATGACAAAGTGGTCAGTAGAGTTGGGGGACTTCGACATAGACTTTGCTCCTCGAACAGCAGTAAAAGCTCAAGATGTGGCTGATTTTCTGGTCAAATTCCATTCTGATAGGGACTCAGAACAATCTGCTGATTCAAAAGACAAAAAAGTGTGGATTGTCCGAACAGATGGAGGATCCAGTGCCATAGGATCTGGGGCAGGAATATGTCTTACTTCCCCCTATGGGGACAACATGTTCCAAGCTATTTGTTTTGCTTTCAGAGCGTCTAATAACGAGTCCGAATACGAAGCAGCTATAGCTGGGTTGAAATTGGCTTATATCTGTGGAGCAAAAAGGGTCAAGCTGCTAATCGACTCCCAATTGCTTGTCCACCATGCCTTGGGCCTATCAGAAGCTAGAAAAGAACAATTGATTAAATATTTGCTTCTCCTGAAAAATGAAGCAATGAAGTTTAAAGCTGTTATCTATGAACATATTCCCCGGGCAGAGAATGAGCTAGCAGACTCATTGGCAACAATAGCATACACGGAGTCCTATCCATGGATCCATGTGCTTGAAAGTCCTTCTATCCAACTTGATGAAGGGGAAAAAGAAGAAGTCTTTGAAATACAAGTAAATGAGCCTCAGGATTGGAGGTCTCCTCTTATACAATATCTGTCCGAAGGCATCGTACCTTTGAATAAATCACAAGCCAGAACTCTAAAACACAAGGCTCGTGGTTTCATCATGATTAGAGAGGTCTTGTACAAGAAATCCTATAGCAAACCTCTCCTACGTTGTTTAGGAGATCATGAGTCACAAATGGTTCTCTCCGAATTGCATGATGGTGAGGGATCAGCCCATTGTGGATTTAGAGCATTAACAAGAAGAGTGCTTCTCTCCGGATATTATTGGCCTTCAATAATGAAAGATGCCAAGGAACTGGTAAGAAGGTGTGACCCATGCCAGAGGTACAGCAATGAAATTCATGTACCAGCCATTCCTATGGAATCAATTTCTGAGCCTATCCCTTTTGCTCGATGGGGATTAGACTTAGTTGGGCCTCTCCCTATGGCGTCCGGAGGGCGTAAAACCATAATCGTAGCCATTGACTACTTTTCGAAGTGGATAGAAGCAGCCCCCTTGGCAGGAACAACCTCAAAGGCTGTTATAAAATTCGTTCTATCCAACATATGTTGCAGATTTGGTGTTCCCCAGAGAATAACAATAGACAATGGGCCACAGTTTGACAACAGAGAAATGGAGAGCTTCTGTGCATCAAGGGGTATTCAGCACTGCTTTTCTTCACCATTCCACCCACACGCCAATGGGCAAGTTGAAGTGGCTAACAGAACAATACTGTCCGGTTTAAAGAAAAATTTGGAAGGGGCTGCTGGGAAGTGGCCTAGTTATTTACAAGAAGTCTTGTGGGCCTACCGAACAACGCCTGGGGCTGCCACACAAGAATCACCTTTTGCCTTGGTCTATGGGATGGATGCAGTAGCTCCCATAGAAAAGACACTCCCCTCTTTTCGTGTTCATAACTTCTCCGGACGGGCTAATGAAATGGCAGTTAGAAATCAACTTGATTTAATTGAAGAAAGGCGAGTAAAAGCTCATCTTAGAATGGCACACTATCAAGGCTTGATGAGAAGCAGGTTTGCTTCTAAAGTTAAAAGAAGGGATTTTCAACCAGAAGATAAGGTATTGAGGAAAGTTTTCTTGCATACCAAGGGAAAACTCTTCGGAAAGCTGGCCCCAACTTGGGAGGGTCCCTACACTGTGGTTGAAAGAATCAAGCCTGGCACATACTGGTTGGAAGACAAGGATGGCAGGGTTTTAACTCACCCTTGGAATATTGAACACCTTCGAATGTATTTGGAATAAAACTTATGTAAATATTTACTTGTTTAAACATCCATGTAAATATTTGGGGGCATATCACTACCTCTCTCCGGCGCCACGGAGAGCTTTAAATGAAACATGGAGCTTTTTTGAATAAATTTTCTAAGTTTTTGCAAAATTCTGTTGATTGTCATACTATCCGAACTGAAAAGTCTAAGGGCTACTTAAATTCTAGCCAGAGAAACTAAACACTCTTACAACACGATAACTCGAAATTACTTAAACTCCAAGATATTTAAACAGACTATGGAATAAGAGAAAGGTTGTGCAAGATAAAACGTTCATTCAATAAACTTAAAGTTGCCTTGGCCTTCCAAGGACTTTTTAAACAAGTTTAAGCACAATACAAAGATCTGTCCGGTTAAAACGGACAGCATCACAAAAAAAAGGTGCCTTGGCCTTCCAAGGACTTTGGTTCGAGCAAAAAGTAAACAGAATAAATTACCAACTAAGGTGGAGCCTTTGAAGATGGCTCACCCTCATCTGTTCCCTTGTCTTGATATCACTTTTTTCCTCAATGACCTTCTTGCCTTTGGGATCAGCCTCTTCTTCACCCGGACTCTCTCCGGTTTCCTCCTCGTCCCCAGATGAGGATATATCAGTATACCCTTCATCAACCATGGTCCAATATGGGAGATCATCGTCATCCACGTAACGCCATAAGTCCCCAAGTCTCCTCTTCGGGAACTTCTCGTGAAATAGGAGGACCATATCGGACTTCACCTTTTCAATCAATAATTCCTCGCTCCGGATCATCTCCCTGGCATAAGCGTTGATTTTGGCCTTGATCATGGCCTCTTGATCCTTCACCAGAGCAGCTTTCTCATCAACAGCCTGAGTCACTGCATTCTCTAAAGCAAGTTTGTCAGTAGTCAGATTGGTGACAAGCTTCTCTTTTGCTGCAGTCTCATCGTTTGAGGTTTTCAAGTCCTTCTCCAACCCGGACAGCTTAGCCCGGAGATCTTCTAGGGTTTTCTCTAAAGAGGCAAATTTTGTGTTGCTTTCATTTTGACTCTTCTTCAGCTGTTCGTTCGACTCCTTGAGCAAGTCAACCTTAGTAGTGGCAGTCCTGAGGTCATCGGACAGTTTCTCCTTCTCAGACTTAAGTTCTCTGATGGTTTCTGCCTGACTCCGGACTTGCCTCTCTAGGGTAAGTACTGGTTGTACGTTGCTCAGGAGGGAATGAGCTATAACATCTCTCTCGCTGGAGACCAAGAAAGTCTTACCGTTGAAGTTTACTGTGTTGGAGCTGCTTGGGGGAACATATGGCCCAGCAAACTCATCTCTTGACAGACCAAGAAAGTAATCACCCAGAGGACCCAGGCCGGTGACATCCACTTCGTCCATATTGATCTCTCCCCTTTCAATCTCATCAGTATGGAGTTCCCTTGGAATCCCTTCGTTAAGATTCTCCGGGATCTCTTCAGCCAACGTTGGATCGATAGGGAAAGTGGGCTCCGGATCCCGGGGAGCAAACTCTTCTTCTTGAGAAATCTTCTTCTTTTTGGCCTCCTTATCAGCACTGTCACTCGTTTGCTTGCGAGTTCGTTTGGAGGCCCTTGAAGGTTTTGAGGGAGTCTCTCCGTGTTTCTTACTTTCCACTTCTACCACCTGAAGAAGGTTTGCAACTTGAGCTGGGACTGGCACCTCTGTGTCAGTTGGAGCCTTTTTCTCCGTATCCGCTGCTGTTTTCCTCCCTTTCTTCTTCTGGCCGTTCATTTTACTTGGGGCTTTGGCCCGGAGAGGGAGGAAAAGGGTCCCATCTAGCTCATGAGACCTTCTCAGCACTATGTCATCATCAGGAGGGGTGGAGAACTCCTCCCATGTTAAATCCCTTCGACCTGTGGTGTTCCACAGGTGAGATCTCGCCAAGTTCCCCGAAGTGAAAGCCTTGTGAAACCGGTTCTCCCAGTTCTCTGCGGCCCATGCATTTATCTTGCCACAGGTGACCTGTCCGGCTTTCAGATAGTCTCCGAACTCTTTTGGCAGTTCTAATAAAACAAAAGAATAACTAGTTAGTGAAATCTTAAAGAAGGGAAGATTCGAACAGAAACTTAAGGAAAGAACTTACGATCGCTTCTCCATCTACTTCGAAGAAGGCTAGGATTCTCCCCAACCTTAATCTTCTTCCTATTCTCCCATGAGCCACTTATAAACAAGAACTGGCTCCTCCATTTATTCTCCGATTCCAGGAGATCATCGACGGCTTTCAGATTGTTCCCCATATTAAAGTGATAAAAGGGGAACTGGTGATGTTTGCATAGACTAGCCACAGCAGCAAACTCTTCCATGGGAAGAGGGATTCCGGACAGCCTGGACGCCATAATGCATGACATCAAGGTGTACCATCCGTTGGGGCTCAGCTGTGATGGGCATAGCTTGACTAAATGGAAATAGCGCACTATCTCCGGATCCAATGGGAACCTGAGTCCCCAATTGAACAGCTCCGTAAAAAAGACAATCTCGTTTCTCTTGCAATCCATCGGGGTCTCCGGATCGATGGGAATTCGGATCTTTACGTTTTCAGGGATCCCCCACTTAGTGCGAAGCCGTCCCAAGTCTCTAGTATGAATAAACATGTACTTGGTTTTTAACAAAGACAAAAGATACTTAAATTCTACCTTGTGAAATCAGGGCCCAACTTTCCCTTCAAGGCTCTCCGGCAGATCCGGACGGCTCAGGTACAAGTCCTCTTTGCCTTTCTTGGCAACAACTATAGCAGTTTCAGCTTGTCCGGAAGACTCGGACTCAAACCTGACCTCCTCAGTGGAGTCTTCCATCCTCTCCTCCATTACTGTTGGGGGAGCTTCTGCAGAAACAGCCCGAGGAGGGATGAAGCTCGGCATAGCTGATCCTCCGGACTGGCGGCTCGTTGTATGTTTTTGAGTTCTCACCTCAGTTTGAGCTTCTGAGGTCGAAGTTTCATTAGGAGGTAGTGGACTGCTAGCCTCCGGACCAACCGGCCTCTCCCGGAGGGTCCTAACAGTTGTCCCGGACCCTGACTCACTGGTATTTTTTGAGGAGAGTCCCTTAACCAGTCTACTTGGTCTTTTCATGATCAGCTTGTCTGGAGAATGATCGGAGTCGGACCCCATAGCAATAAAAGTGGTTTTCTTCCTAACACTTGTAACAGCGACCCCCGGTTCGACAGTGGGGATTGACTCTTGGACTGATGAGCCAGAAACTATTGGGGAGAGTGTTGATTGAAAGAGTTTTCTAGGTTTCGTACCTTTCGAAGACGACGAACCTCTATCAGATTCTTCGATTGAAGGGGCTGAATTTTCAGCAGGCGACGCTGGAAGCCCTGCTGCAAGTCTCTTCTCTTTTTCAACCCTTTGAGCTTTCTCTAGTTCTGAAAGATTGAGCCAGCCACCCTTGATTAGAGCTGTTCTTGCTGTGAACATAAAACAACTAAGGAAGGTTTGAAGTTTTAGAGAGATGAAGTTTTGAGTGAAATGACAAAGTAAAAGTGAAAATGAAACTGTGAAAGACAAATGGAATTTATAGTAAATGTAAAAGAGAGTTTGATTCCTAGGAGAATCCGAAAGGTTGGGCAATGATTAAAAAACGGCGCTAACGTCATCAAAAGCATTTAAAGAAGTTACTTGTTCAATAAAGTGATGCGATTTTCCAGATGAAAAAACGGCTGAAGTGACCAACCAGGGTGTGACACGTGTCCCACTACCTCTGACAAAGAACCGTTTGGAATTCATAACGGTTGGGCTATCCGGGCCTATCTAAATTCTCTTCGAATTGGAAAACCACTTCTTCAATCGGACTGTTTTTCAGTTCTTTAACAAGGACACTTGTTCAAATACCTAAAAAAGGGGCTCCTGATGAGTCCGAATTCGAAGAGCTCCCCGGAAGGGTAGTCCAAAGTAAATCACCCCGTAAATTCGGACAGACTCCATGACTTCAGTTCGAACAGCACTGGTTGAACCGGACAGATGACTTTGAACACTGCAAACATAAGGCAGTTCGAACTATGACTAAAGTACTAAAAAACCTAATCACTATCTGACTAAGCTACCTGTACATCTGCTTAAAACTCATGGGTCTTTAAAAATGACCCGAGTCTATTAAACTTGACCCGAAAGCCCATAAGGGCCCAAATTTCACACTATAAATACCCAACCACCAGCATTAACTATGGGTAAGAAAAAATAACTGCTGCTAGGCTGCTTAATTCTCTCTCCACCCTTGAAACACTTTGAAACACCCTGAAATATCTTAAAACACCCTTAAACACCACCACATCACAGTGAAACACCCTTACGCCGCCTTAAAACTCCACTTAAAATTACCAGCTTACCCTCAGGCTACTTTTATCCACACCAAGAAAGCCCTTTGATATTACAGATAACCAGGCCGTCCAACAGAGCTCGAGCCTTTGCTTGGAGAGGCGATTTCTTTCCATATGTGTTCCCGTATCCCAAAATGATGTTGCCAAGATGGTCTCTGAGAATAACGGCACCACTGGTTTCTCCAGATTGAGCGCAATAGGCATCGAAGTTTAGCTTTAGTCTACCACAAGAGGGAGGAGTCCAATGCAGGTACTTGATTCTGCTTTTAATATCTCTGCATAAATAACAACCTAATACGTTAGCAGCTGGCTCACAATGCTTCCAGTACTTAAACTTGATTAAGCTAGAGTTGTCAAGAGCATTAATTATGTATTCAATATGATGAATTGAAGATTCAGCATTAATGGTAGAACCATTAAACTTTGATTTTTTCTAGCTTGCCAGATGACCCAGTTAATAATGGGTGGCAAGATAGTCTTCAAGTGAATTTTTAAAGGCGAGGACCAAGACCAGATCCTGGCATATGAATAGGGGTCATGAACCTGAGAATCTTGACATTGAATATGTTAGTGAAGTAAGACCAAATCTTCCAAGCATGCTCACAAGAGACAAAGACATGCTTGGTGCTCTTCTTATTATGGCAAAACAGACATTTAGAAGCTAACTAAGTGTTTCTTTTGCATAGAAACCTCAGTAGGTATAATTTTTTTCAAAAGCCTCCAGTGTAAAAAAGAACATTTAGATGGTATAACATGATTCCAAGTTCTTTCAAATAAAGAATATTTAGGATAGCTTAGAGTAATTTTGTTTAAAGTCTCCTTAATTTTAAAGAAGCCTGAATTAGAAAGACTCCAATTAATTTTATCATCCTTGTTGCCATCAATTTTGAACTTTTTAATTTGGTTAATGTTAGAACTTCAAAGTAAAGAAATTATCGTGTTCAGGTTCCAAGAGTTATTCCTCTACAAGGATTTGACAGGTTCACCAGTAAACCAGAAGTTCTCAGAGCCATCATCAAAGTCAACTAGAGGAGGAGCACCAAACCATCTATGTAACCACACATCAACATCACCTTTGCCAATAATCCATGTAATGTTTTCTTTAGTTTCATTCCTAACTTCAAGCATTTTGTTCCAAGTTAAAGAGCCCTTCTTATTGCTGATTTGACAAGGATGATGATTCCCACAGTAAATATTGTGAATCATTTTACACCAGAGGGACCTTGTACTTCTGAAACAAAACCATAGCTTCATAGAGTAAACTTTCTGGTAATCAACAAGTCTGTGAACATTAAGACCTCCTTCACTGTAACTCTTACAAATAGAGTTCCACAAACTCCAGTGAATACTGTGCTTATCACTAGAAGAGCCCCAAAAAAATCTATTAAATATTTTCTCTATTTTACAGATATGAAGGACGATAACTTGCAACTTTGAATCCAGTAAATAGGGACGGGGAGAAGGACACTCTTGATTAGAGTGAGCCTTCCAGCAAATGACAGGTTCTTGCCTTCCCAACTAAGAACCTTGCGGTCGATCTTGTCTATCAAAGGAAAGAAGTTATAGATTTTGTTTGTGGAACTCATGGTATCACCAAGGTAAGTAATAGGCAACTTTCCAATACTGAAATTTGTTAGGATTTGAATAATTTTGAGCTTGTTTTGATTGATTTTGCTGGAAGCTATTAACTGAGTTTTATCTCTGTTAATGACTTAACCAGAAGCATCTTGGTAAACCTGCAAAAGATGTCCAATAGAGTCCATAAAAGAAGTTAGTCCATTTGAAAATATTAATAAGTCATCAGCAAAAGCAAGACATGGAATTTCTATCTTGCTTCTACTCTTAAACTTAATAGAGTTATCAGAAATATAAAGACTAACTAGACCCCTAATTAAAGCTTCCTCAGCAAAGATAAACAAACTAGGAGATAAATGATCTCCTTGTCTGATCCACTTGCTGGTTTGAAGAAACCAACAGAGCGACCATTAATTAAGATAGTAGCATAGACTGAAGTTATAATGTTACTAATAATTTTAATAAACTGATTGTTGAAACCAAAACTAGAAAGAACTTTAAAAATGAAATCGCATGATAGGTTGTCGAAGGCTTTCGACATATCCACTTTGATAATAACGTTGATGCTTTTTGTTTTCCTTTTCAGGTCATGAAAGAGCTCATTGGCTATCAGAATATTGTCGTGGATAGATCTTCCCTTCACGTAAGCCCCCTGTACTTCTGAAATTAGATTAGGTAAAAGGTTAGCTAATCTATTGTTTATTAATTTGGACATTAGTTTGTTAAGAATAGTACATAGGGATATAGGTCTACAATGGTTCCAATAACTAGGGTTATCAATTTTAGGGATCAAGAAAATCTCAGTAGCTTTGATCCTTTTAGGGATAGTTTCACCTTTCAAAAAGTCACACATATCATAGTAGATATCTTGTTTAATGATCAACCAACATGTAGTAAAAAATCAAGTGTTGAAGCCATCAATGCCAGCTACACTAGATGGATTCAAGCACTTAATAACATGAAGGATTTCTTCTTCAGTAGGATTGGCTAGTAAAAACTCATTGTCTTCATTAGAAACAATGTTAGGAATACGATGAAGAACATCAGTATAATTAATTTCATTAGTATTAGAGATAGAAAACATATCTTTAAAGTATTTTTCCACAGATTCATCCATCGTGTCTTCATTACTAGTCCAAACATCATTGATTTTGATGTTAGCAATTCTGTTTCGCCTTCTTTTCTTCTTGACAAAATCATGATAAGTTTTTGTATTTATGTCCCCATTTTTAATCCAACTTGTGTATGTTTTCTGCTTCCAGAAGCTTTCCTCCATCGAAAGAGCAAGCAAGTTTTCAGCAATGGCTTTGGACAGCCCAATCTTGTCCTCATTGCTCTTGCTAATAAAATACTTATCTTCAAAAAGGGAAACTTTGGCCTCAGTATCTTTGACCTTGTCAAAGATGTGTCCAAAGGTATCTCTGATCCAAATCTTTAAATTTATTTTAAGTCTATTCAGCTTACCGCACAAGATATTAAAGGGGTTACCGGTCATGTTTCTCTGCCAACTGTCCTCGACAGTTTTGAGAAAAGTAGGGTCCTTAGTCCACATATTAAGGAACCTAAAACTGCTATTTATCTTTTTTTTACTATTTCTGATGCAGACTTTTAACGGACAATGGTCTGAACAAGTATGAGCAATATGGCTCACATCAGTGGTGTTGAAGCTAGTAGTCTAATCCTCGTTGATGAAGACCCAATCCAATCTTTTTCCCTTGAGACTTCTCATCCAGGTAAATTTTGTGCCCATGTAGTTAGTTTCCTCAAGCTTACAGTCAGTAATCATGTTGTTAAAATCGTCTACACTATGCTGACAAAAGTTGTTGTAGTTAATTTGGTCAGTGAAAGCTCTAGAAGAATTGAAATCACCAAGGACCAACCCGTCCTTAATAGTAGAAGAGATTCTCTTCAAGACATTCCAGAGATCAAGTCTACCATTCCTCTGGCACTTAGCATACACCGCAGTAACATAAATTAGCTTATTATAATTAGTAATAATGACTTCAGTGTGCACCAATTGAGAATGATCCATCTTTCTGCTTAAGTGAATATCATCCTGCCAAAAGATCCACAACTTATTAGAAATATCCGCATAAAAATTACTAAATTTTAAATAAGAAACAATAACATCAAGCTTATTAGGAAGAATGAATGGCTCTTGAATAAAAAGGAGCTGAATATTGTGACTTTTGACAGTAGACTTAAGCCTTCTTTGAGAAGACTTATTTCCTATTCCCCTAATATTCCACGAGAGAATATTAATCATGAGAATTCTTCTTAGTAGAGCTGTTGGCCTTCACGAAAAGTAAAGACTTTGTTGCTTTTGAAGTAGTTCTTTTCCTGATTCTTGCTTCTCTTAGTTTCTGGTTAAGTATCTTTTGAAAGCTTTTGCTGGTTTTCCTAGTCTTTAACGTAGGTGTTTCAGGAAGACTGTCTATGTTGTTTTGATCAGGCGTATTGTATACTGATTTGGACTTAGAATTAGCTGGAGAGACCTGGTCAAGATCCTTAATGGCTTCATTCATGTCCTCAGAGTTACTCTCAATTTGAGTTGCTTCTTTGGTGTAGATTTGGTCCTCATTTGCTTGTTGAGATCTTACAATGGATTTAAGTTTTTGTCTCTGCTGTCTGATAGTAACATCTTGGGGGATTCTTACAATGTTTTGGTTTACTTGTATTACAGATTGAGGACCTTCCACTTCTTCTATTCCTTTTTCACATTCAAGATTCTCAGTAACAGACAAGTCTTGTTGGTGCTATTAGCTTTCTTTTTACAATTTCCCACATTATGGCCAATGTGGTTACAGAAATTACAATAGTGTGGCACATTCTTGTAGGCAATTTCAACCCAACATCCATCATTAGGACCAAACCCAATCCACATTTGATGTTGCAGCCTACATGTGACATCCAATTCAACCCAGCCATAGACTGCATTAAACAACGCCCTATTTTGATTAGGCATCCACGTTTTTAAAGGACTACCTATAGAGTTGAACATAGTATCAATCATTGATTGATTGTATACATATTCAGGAATCTTGAAGATTGTGGTCCAAATAGGAATTGCTGGACTTTCAATATTAGGAACTTGTTTTACCTGGATATGGTTGCTCGCAATATTGTAAATGCAGGTCTAACATGAACACAAATCCAATAGTACAATCAACCGCAATAAAAGAACTACGGATTCATATACGTGTTTCAATATAAGTGAACGAAATTCAGTTTCATTTGAGAACATGTATTCAAAAAATTTAGTTAATAAATAGCAAGTTAGCAACACTTTTATTTTTCAATCAAACTTCGAATAACATAAAGTATTTGTTGGACTAATAAGTAGGCTCAAACCTGACTTATTTTTCTAAAGGCCCTGACTTAAATTAGGGTTTGTGGCACGGTCTTCCCTAGGATAGTGACCGCAGATGTGGTTTTGACTAATGTTTCTAAATAGGCTACTAGCCGATACTTATTGTCTCAAAATACAGGGTACAATTAGATCCGATGGCCCATCTTGGTTTTTATAATTGCACTTATTTTTTAATTGAAGTTTTAGTTTTTGGAGAGAAAAATAATTATAGTGTTATAGTGTTATCATTCATATATATATTATTATTACTATTATTTTTTGCTAGTGTAACTCTTTGACAACGGAATAAAACATGATATTTTGAGATATGCTGACAAATCTAAATGTCTATATTTTTCAAATTTCGTGCTAATTTTGTGCGTCTTTTATTACCGTTTTGTTTAAATTTCGCGCATATATATATACTAGTGTAACTCCTTAACAACGGAATAGAACATGATCTTTTGGGATATGCTGACAATCTAATTTCAAATTTTGTGCTAATTTTAGGCTGTCTTTTATTGCAGATTTGTTCAAATTTCGTACGAAATTTGAAAACTATAGGCATCTTAGATCGACCAAATCATAGATTATCTTTTTCGATCAAATCATGCATACTATTTGAATATTATTTTAAAGCATACCCTAATACATCTAAAGGGGTGAGTCACTATTCTAATCCAGGCAACACAAGTGCGGTTATCGTTCCCTAAACAATAGCTCTTGTAATATGTAATATGTAGGAATGAAAAAGCTATACGCAAATGGCGTCGTCCGCATTCGTCACAAAATAATAGCGCCACCTGTCAACTTCAACAAAATCAATCGGCATGGTAGCCCAGCACCACAAAATATTAAAAATCAAATCCGCTTGTCAATTCAAAACATTCGGTGCAACGCATTGATCGAACAAAATTAAATATAGAAATATAGACCACTTACTTCTTAATTATTAAGTCACGCACATAATAATAATGAAACATATAAAAATTGTTAGAATATGAAAGAGTAATATGTAGAGAAAATAAGACTCCATATATTAAACTGCAGCACAAAATGACTTTAAATAGCCTACAAGAAGCGTTACATATTCAAGTCAATAAATGATAAACTTTATTGACCAGAATAGTAACGTCTAAAATACTAATTGATGTAACGTCTAAAATACTAATTGATATAACGTTTAATTATTAAATAAGATAATTAAAGCAATTGAATCAATTCTAACAAATCCCTCCCTTAAACTGGATATGCTTGAAAAGCAGACAGTTTAATCTTCTAGTGCTTGCACTCCAAGTGAACTTCGAGAGTTAAGAAACGTCTCCAACTTCACTGAGTTAACAAACGTCTCCAACTTCACTGGCTTGGTCATTATATCTGCAACTTGTTCTTCTGTTCCACAATAAATCAGCTTCACAACTTCTTGATTTGTAAGATCGCGTAGGTAATGATACCTTACATCGATATGCTTCGTGCTTCTATGCATTGCCGGATTCTTCGAGAGTTTAATTGAAGAAATGTTGTCACAATAGATTTCCAGACAATCGGATTGTTCAGATGTGATTTGTTCTATAATTTCTTTGAGCCATACACAATGACAAGCACAAGATGTTGCAGCAATATACTCTGCTTCAGTTGTAGACAAAGTAAGTACCTTATCTACATAGAGACTTACCATGATATACTTCACCCCTTCCCTCTTAATGAATAATGTGTGATCATGACTACTTTTGTCGAATCCTTCTTGCTTGAAATACCTCTCTACCCAACAAAACCAAGCCCGGGGAGCTTGCTTCAAACCATACAAAGATTTATTGAGTCGATATACTTTATCTTCTTCACCCTTTTTGACAAAAACCTCTAGTTGATCCACATGCACCACTTCTTTCAATTCTCCATATAAGAAAGCATTTTTTGCAGCAACAACCAATAAAATTTTGATTGTATCCCATCTTGCAACCAGTGCAAAAACTTCATCATAATCAATGTCTTTTTCTTGTGCATATTCTTTCACCACTAAGTTTGCTTTGTATTTATCCACTTCTCCATCTTCATTTGATTTTGTCTTAATGGCTTCTATTTCATATTTAATTGCTTCAATCCAATTTGTTTCTTTGACAACTTCTTTAAAACACATCGGATCAGCAATAAACATAAATAGTGCCAATGTCATTTGTACTTCAGCCTCTTCATCTAAAGTCCTTTCTGCACTTTCATAATCTTGCATCCACATTGGTGTTGTATGACTTATTTTCTGATGTGTTTCAGGTTGAGATGACATGACATTATTTTCACCAATGTCATCTTCCTCGACCGCTTTGATATCTTCATCATTCTCCTCTCTAGTAGTGTCTTCTTCTCTCCATTCAAGACTATCATTTGAATTTTTCACATCAACATTCCAATCCCACTTCTCTTCCTCTTCGACTTTCAGACATCTATTTAAACCAGATTTTCTAATTGCAGATATAGTGAACATGCGGTTTATTGTTATTTTAGAGTTTATAATCAAACCTTTACGAGGATGGTAGATTTTGCATATTCCTTGGTCGATCAAAATAGTTAAACCTTTTTCTTGAAGTTGCCCAACACTTAGTAGATTATTAGTCAATTCTGGAACAAAAAACACATCTGTTAATATTAGGGTTAGCCCTTCAACTTCAAACTTCACATTTCCTTTTCCCATCACCTCCATTCGTGAGCTATTCCCTAGTTGTACTTCATGTCTAAAGTTTTCATTGAGCTCAATAAACCAATCTTTGTTACCTGTCATATGATTTGAACAACCCGAATCGATAAACCACATCCCTTTATCTTCAACCTCTTTGATATTCATATGAGCCATTAAAAGTAATTCTTCTCCTTCATCGAACTCGGCGTAGTTTGATTTATTTTCTCCATTTGGGCACTCATATTGATAGTGGCCTAGCTTGTGACACCTGAAGCATTCAACGTGAGCTCTGTTAATACTCCATCCTCTTCCACCTCTTCCCCTGTCTCTCGAGAAATTACTTCCCCATCTGCCAGAATTACTTATTCCACTGCATTGTTTGTAGCTGCGATCACCCTCGACTTTCAGTACTTGTTCTTCAGAGACTTTGCGTCGCAGCTTCTGTTCATGAACAAGTAATGAGCTTTGCAATTCATCGACTGTCATTTGATTAATATCTTTTGACTCCTCAATTGAACATACAATATAATTGAAATCATCCGTCATAGTGCGCAGGATTTTCTCAACAATCTTTACATCTTCCAGGTCTTCTCCACAGTTTCTCATGTCATTTGCTATGACCATGACTCTTCCAAAATAATTTGTCACTGTCTCACCATTATTCATCTCCTCTGTTTCAAACAATCTTCGAAGCCTCTGGAGTTGAGCACGCTTCACTCTTTCATTGCCATGATACTTGGTCTTCATTGCTTCCCAAAGTTGTTTGGATGTCTGCTTTTGAGTAATAGTCTTCAAAATAGTCTTATCGATGGACTGAAACAAATAATTCTTTGCCTTCAAATCTTTAAGCCTTGATTCATCCAACATCTTTTGCTGCACTGCCGTCAACACTTCACCTTCTCCAGGTTCCTGGTGACCTGGTTGAATCACACACCAGTACTCTTTTGAACGTAAGAGATTCTCCATGAGTAAACTCCAATGATCGTAATCTCCATCAAATTTGGGTACACATGGGGCACTGAAATTGTTCGAATCAGATGTCATCTTTTTCACACTTTCTTCACTCTTGTTTCACACTTTCTTCACTCTTGTTTCACACTTTCTCCACTCTTGTTTCACACTTTCTCCACTCTTGTTTCACACTTTCTCCACTCTTGTTTCACACTTTCTCCACTCTTGTTTCACACTTTCTTCACTCTTGTTTCACACTTTCTTCACTCTTGTTTCACACTTTCTTCACTCTTGTTTCACACTTTCTTCACTCTTGTTTCACACTTTCTTCACTCTTGTTTCACTCAGACACACATACCTCACTCTTTTTGTGTTTCACTCAGACACGCATACCTCACCTTTTTTGTGTTTCACTCAGACACACACACCTCACTCTTTTTGTGTTTCACTCAGACACACATACCTCACTCTTTTTTTTGTGTTTCACTCATACAAACATACCTCACTCTTTTTGTGTTTCACTCTGACACACATACCTCACTCTTTTTGTGTTTCACTAAGATACACATACCGCACTCTCACTCAAATTGTTTTACTCAAACACACATACCTCTCAAACACACATACCTCAAACACACATACCTCTAAAACACGCATACCTCTCAAACACACATACCTCGCTCTGATACCATGTTAGAATATGAAAGAGTAATATGTAGAGAAAATAAGACTCCATATATTAAACTGCAGCACAAAATGACTTTAAATAGCCTACAAGAAGCGTTACATATTCAAGTCAATAAATGATAAACTTTATTGACCAGAATAGTAACGTCTAAAATACTAATTGATGTAACGTCTAAAATACTAATTGATATAACGTTTAATTATTAAATAAGATAATTAAAGCAATTGAATCAATTCTAACAAAAATATTTTCAAAGTTCATAAATATATTCGAGGTAATAAACTCAAAAAGAAATCGTATTTTAACGGTTTTTCCTTACTTAAAATATTATTTTGGATTAGAGTTCCAATACATTGCTTTACACATGAGTTTACATTGCTTTACACATGAGTTTCAGATTACTAGTATTAAGATCGGAGAAATGGCTCGAAACCTTTCTTATAAGTTAGTTTTTTTTAAAGAGGTATATATATATAAAAGAGTTAGCTTTTTTAAAAAAAAAATAGGTATATCATATTAGTATGGTGCTAATATGACATTGGCTGTGTCAACCAGATTAAGCTCTGGAATAAGCCTCTTTTTCTGAAATGGAAAAGCCATAAGCATGGAAGATATAAGCTTAATGTTGACGGAGCATGTACCTTCAATGGAGAATCTGGAGGTGGAGCTCTGGTTCGTGATAGTAGTGGTGACATTGTCGCTGGAATTGGTAGGGTGTATGGGAAGGGATCGTCGTTGATTGCTGAGAGTCGAGCTCTCTTTGATGGCCTGAGATTGTGTGATAGGCTTGGGCTCAGAATGGTGGATGTGGAACTTGATTCAATCATTTTGGTAAATCTGATTCTGTATGGTAATTCTATATGGTTTTTGGACCCATTGCTTAAGTGTTGTAGAGATTTCATCAAGTCTGGAATGGTGGTTAGCCATGTTTTCCGTGATCAAAATTTGGGAGTAGATTGGGTTGCTAAGGAAGCTTTGAAGCTTCGATCTGATATGGAGTTTAGTAGTTTAAATGCACCATGAAAATTAAGAGCTATTGTTTTTTTTTGGAGAAGATGAATTTAAATTTTTGTAAAATTGCCTAATAAAGACTTGCTCTTGATGATTAATTCAATTGAAATCCTTCGTTAAAAAAAATTAAATAGGTATATCATATATTTTTTGTTTTTAATAAGTTAGTACTTTTCTTTTTAATATATATAAAGAAAAGTACGAACTTATTAAAAACCAAAAACATATGATGTATATAATATATAAAAATAAAAAATGAGAGGAAGGATAACTGAAGATTAACTTAGGTTTGATATTGGGCTCAAAACTAGCGTCTATTAATTTTCATTGCCAAATCTTCACCACTTCTTCTTCATTCTTTCTCTTTCTCGACAGTAACCCTAAAATCGTCTTCATCGCGCTCTTTTTACTCCTCTCACTCAATATGGCTGATTCACCTCGGAAAAGGTCTCCTTCCACTTCGAGAGAAGTAGGGGAATACAGACCAAGATCAAGGTCAAGGTCTAGGTCGAGATTCTTGCCGATGCCTAGATCAGAGTCTCATGGGCGTGGCAGATCAAGGTCAAGAGATCGTGGGAGGAATGAAGAACAAAATCCTGGAAATACTCTTTATGTTAGCGGCCTATCTAAATGGGTGACAGAAAAGAAACTTGAAGAACACTTCTCCAAGGAAGGAAAGGTTTCTTCGTGCTTTCTTGTGGTGGATCCTACCACACGCATCTCACGTGGTTTTGCTTTCGTCTCAATGGAGACAGTTGAGGATGCTGATCGTTGCGTCAAGAATCTTAACAGGTCAGTTTTAGAAGGGTGGTATATCTCTGTACACAAGTCACGGAGAAAAAGGCCTAGAACTCCTACACCTGGACACTATCTTGGGTTGAAAAGTACCAGAGAGTATAGCCGTGGTGATCGAGGAGGTGATCCGTACGGAGGAGGGTCAGGACGTGAAAAGTATGGATCTCATAGATCTCCGAGCCGCTCACCTTATCGTGGAGGAGGTCGTAAGTATTCTCCTCCCCGTGGTGGAAGATCAAGAAGAGAGCGCCGTTATTCTCCTCATGGTAGTCCAGATAGAAGGTATCCTCGTGGTTCTCGCTGAAGATCTATAAGAAAGAAATATTATTGTCTATATGTAATGATACGGGTTTGCTGTCAAGGGTAATCAGTAAAACAAAAAGTGTAAATTGGATTTTCTTGTGTTAAAAAATCGATTAGATTGATGATTTCTTAGTATACAGTTTGATATTTGGATTTTTTTAAAAAATCATTAAAGCAGGACAGATTTATAACAATTTTAATATTTTTAGAAAATTTTATAAGATTTTGAATAAGATATTTTTTGATTTTATAAAATTATAAATAAGATGTTTTAAATTTTATAATATATTAAATAAGAAATATTAGATTTTCTTTTTAAGATATGAATTTATTTTTTAAATGAGATAGGTTTGTTTTATAAACATTTTATAACTTTCCTTATAAAATCCTAAATATTCTAAACGGTCTCTTCTTTTCTCTATATTTTCAACTTCTGCATAGTTTTTCACAAATTCAATGAAGATTTGACACTAATTTTATATCCTAAATATTCTAAAAAAATGTCCCCTTTTATCTACTCAATTTCTTCGTGCTCTTTCCATAAATTCAATGAAAATTTTAAAGTAGCATAAATTCGAAAATTTTAAAGCAGGTGTCAATGCAGAAGGATGAAGAATCGAATGAGCATACGAACAAAAATTTGTATTCCATGACGATATCAAATTTAAAATATTAAAATGGTTTTTTTCCTATGTTGGCGGAAAATATTAAGAAATGCTACTAAAACAAACAATTTTGATATTAATTAAAAAAAAAGAAATATTATAAGTCACTTTTAGAGCTCACACTATAAGAGAAATATTTGTTTCTAACATTAAAAGAGCATTTTTGTCTTCTTTTTTCTCATTCTAATTTTCTCTTTAAGATTACTTCTTTGTGTGTTTGATGATGGTGGGAGAGCTCCATTATTTATAAAACCATAGTAGAGACAATGATCCACTACCAAAAGCGTATGGATACATAAGCACTCAACCACAATACTACATTCAAGATAAAAGAGTTTCCTACACTAAACATAAAAGAGCTTCTTCATGGGCCTTGTTGAGTGAGTTTGAACTTTTGGATCAATTTTATGATCTAACACTCCTCCTTAGACTTGATTCCGTGATCCCTAGTAGTTTCCTTCATCGTTTGAAATCTTCGCTTTTCAGTGGCTTGGTGAAAATATCGGTTGCTTGATCTTATGTCTTAAAATATTCAACTTGCACATACTTTCTTAAGATACACTCCATTATATAGTGGTAGTAGACATCGATATGCTTGCTTCGATCATGGAATACTAGATTCTTGGCTAAGGCGATGGCTAACTTATTGTCGATATACACTTTAGTGGGCTCATTCTGTGTTAGTCTATCTCATTCAATAGAAATATAAGCCAAATTGTATGACTAACACATGTAGTAGAAGTAACATATTCCGTCTCACAAGTGGACAACGTGCCAATCGATTGTTTCTTTGACATCCATGTGAAGGCAATATATCCTATAAAAATACAAATTCAGTAGTACTCATTCGATTTTCTATGTTTCCACCCTAATCACTATCGTTATACCCAACAAACTTGTAATCATTAGATATTGAACAGAGTAAGGCAAAATCAATTGTACATTTCAGATAGCGAATGATTCTCTTTGCAGCCTTAAAATGAGTTGTTGTTGGAGATTCCATGTAGTGGCTAACCAATCCAAATGCATGAAGAATATTTGGTATCGTGCAAGTTAGATAGCGTAGACTTCCCACCAAACTTTTGAATAATGTTGGATCTACACTTTCGCCTTCTTCATACTTGAATATTTTTACCCCAAACTCCATGGGTGTGCTTTTCGGGTTACAGTTCTTTATCTTAAACTTCTTAAGAATATATTTTGCATATCTTTCTTGTGAGATAAAAATTCTATCTTTTTGCTGCTTAACTTCATTACAGAAATAATACGCCATGAGCCCCAAGTCTATCATCTTGAATTCTTTCGTCATCACTTCCTTGAATTTATTGAACATGTTTGGGCTACTTGCGGTGAAGATCAAATCGTCCACGTAAAAACACACAATCAAAATATATTCATCTTTGATCTTGGTACATAACGCGTGCTCGTAGGGACATTTGTTGAAGCCATTCTCTTGGAAATATTTGCCAATAATATTGCTCCATGCTTGTTTTAGCCCACAAAGAGCCTTCTTTAGCTTCAACATCTTATCTTCGTGACCTTTGACCTCAAAGCCTAATGGTTGTTGAATGTAGACTTCTTCAAGGACGACATTTAGAAATTATGAATTTACATCTATTTGTTGTATCTTCTACCTGTTTTGAGCTGCCAAAGAAATTATTAGTCTAATAGTTTCCAATCGGGCAATGGGGGCGAATACATCATCATAGTCAATTCTTGTCTTTTGACTATAGCCTTTTGCAACAAGCGTCGTTTTTTTTTCAGTCTCGTCCTTAACATTTATTTTTGTTTTGTATAACTATCTGACGCCTATTGTCTTGCACCCTTTGGGAAGTGAAGTGAGTTCCCATGTGTCATTCTTCTTGATGGCTCTAGTTTCTCCGTTCATCGCGTCTCTCTATTGTTTCTCTTATGTATCTTTTTAAAATGTCACTGGTTCACAATCAGCAAAGAGGCAAAAGAGTGTAAGGTTATCCATTTTTTCGGTTACCTCATAAAGATCACTAAAGCTTCTTGTACATTTCTCAGCTCTCTTATTTTGATTACCATTTGACGATGATAAGGTGGTGAGTTTCCATAATTATTTTATATTGGTGAAACATGTGGGGTTGCAAGATCTTTTGATTGCTCATTCGATGTCTGCTCATCTTCTTCAATTTGGAGAAAAAAATATAAACTCATATGTATGAGACTCAAACTCTCATTTGCCTTATTTATCAACTATCACGTCTCGGCTAATCACAACCTTCTTATTATTTAGGTTGTACAAGTTGTAGCCTTTGTAAATTGAGTCGTAATCGATGAAGATAAAACTTTTACTTTTATCATCCAGTTTGGTTCATTGTTTGTCTGGTACATGGACATGAGCTACACTTCCAAATACTCATAGGTGGGAAATTTTGGGCTTTCTTCCACTCCATGCTTCTTGTGGTGTCTTACCTCAAACAGTTATTGTTGGAGATTGGTTGGATAGGTATAATGCACATGCCACTGCTTTCTCCCAAAACTCCTTAGGAAATTCCTTGCTTTTGAGCATGCTTCACGCCATATCAAGGATTGTTTTGTTCTTCCTTTCTGCCATACAGTTTTGTTGAGTAGATCTGAGAACTGTCAAGCAGAGACAAATACCATGTACTTTACAAAACTCTTGGAATTAATTGGATGTGAGCTCCCCTCATCGATCAGATCTCATGGCTTTAATCTTATTTCCGCTCTCCTTATCTACAACTACTTTGAACTTCTTAAATATTCCAACAATGAAGAGAATGAAGTACTTAATTTTACCTAGAGATATTGACTTGATTAAACCACACACATCAGTATGAATAAGATCGAGAGGTTTCTTTACTCTTGATTCTAACTGTTTTGGAAAGTTTTTTTTGAATTAGTTCCCAATTAAACATCCTTCGTATAGTTGGTTAGGATGATTGATACACAGGTAATCCTCTCACCATTTCCTTCTTGTACAATAACTCTAAACTTGCAGAGTTTCGATGCCCAAATGAACATGCCATGGCCATGATGAATCTTTGTAACAAGCCTTAAGAGACTTTGCAACAATATTTTGAATATTCAAAGGAAACATTATCTTTTTTGACATTTGAACTTTAGTAATTAAATATTCTTTGTCATCTCTCATAAAAATAATATAATTTTTCATATGAATATCATAGCCCTTTTCTAGGATTTGTCCCAAGCTCAAGAGGTTGTTTTTCATGCTAGGAACGTAATAGACATTTAAAATTATTTGGTGAATACCATCTTTTGCACGAATAAGAATGTTACATTTTCCTTTCACCGTTATTTTGCTATCATCTCCAAATGAGACATGTTCACTCACTGTTTCATTGAGCTCTATGAACATGCTTCTTTTGCCATATATATAGTTTCCTACACCGGTGTCAAGATACCAAGTGTTCTCTTGTCCTTCATTAGTGTTTTTGTATGTTAGTAGTAACATATGTTTCCCTCCCTCTTCTCCTCCATATACTTGGCTCTCTCCTCAACTCTATTGTTGGCCCTCTACATTCTGAAGCATAATGTCCAAATTTTGTACATTTATAGCATTGGATTTGATATTTATCATAAATCGAGTTCAGATTTCGTCTTCCACGTCCTCGTGTTGAGCTTTATCGTTTCTCATAGTTGTTGTTGGAATAATTGTTTCTGTAATTCCAGCTACGTCAACGACCATGATTATCATCTCGTCTGCAGCCTCTACTTCTTCCTCGACCACTTTGATTCCTATCATCCCCTTGACTTGCATGTATGTCTTTGAGTTCTACTTTGATGAGTTGCTCATTAATCTGTTGCTTCTTCTTGTGCTTTTCTTCATAGGTTTATAATTAGCTTTGTAGCTCTAATACCACTTTGTTGGCAGAAAATATGAAGCAAAACTCACTAAAAATAAACAAAAAAATTTGATATAGATTAAAAAAGAGAAATATTACAAGCCAGTCTTAGAATACACACTACAAGAAAAATACACTCAAGAGAGAATTCTTGTCTCTATTTTCGCTCTATCTATTTTTCTCTCTATCTATTTTTTTCTCTAAGTTTACTTCTTGGTGTGTTTGGTGATGGTCTAGATGGTAGGAGAGCTCCACTATTTATAGAACCATAGTCGTGACAAGGATCCACCATCCAATAGATTATGGATACATAAGCACTCAACCACAAGTAGAAGAGTTTTTTACACTCAACATAAAAGAATTTTTTGCACTCAACCTAAATATGGTCTTACACACAACCTCCACTATAACATAAATTAATATTTATTTATTTTCTAAAAGATTATTTATTGATGGGCCTTATTGAGTGGGTTGGAACTTTTAATTGGATCAAGTTTATGATCCAATACAGATCTCTTATTCGATTCAAAACGGTGTCAAAGAGTGTCTTTGAGCCAATGATAACTTGAATTGTTTTTGTTGATTCTCACTTGGCTGCTTTCTCTACTTGTATTGGAATTATACACTATTGTTATGATGAGACAAAGAAGCATGATATAGTTTGTCTTCTTTACGAGGTAAATCTTGAAAAGATACATGTTGCTCCCTTAACCGAATTAAACAAGGGTTCTAAAAATGTCTTGGTATAAAGAAGGTTTCAAAATATGTGAATGGTTTGTCTTGCTTAAAGGAGATGAAAATTTGGGTGCTTACAATATCGGTACCAAGGAATTAATAGATCTTCCATTAGTAAAATAATTATGTCATTCATGTGAGTATACATTAGGGTTTGATTTATATGCCAAAAACTCCAAACTAGTAGCTTTATGTTGTGCTATAAATATATGGAAATATCAATTTTATATACTCACACTATAGTCAAAACATGATAGCGTGGTGGAAGATTAGAAAAAATAAAGAACGATAAAAATCTAACCTTATATTAGAGAAATAAGGAGACTCACAGAAATAATTCATAAAACTTAATTAATCAAAGTTTGAAGGAAAACTATGGTATAGGATGCTTTATATACCACTACCCAAAACCTTAATTCCAAAGAGAAATTACATAAATGTTTTAAAATAAAATAAATATATAAAATTAGCGCTTAAATATATAATTTCTGTTAGAAGGATAGTCGAGTTAAATTTGGGTATCAAACTTTGTGACAAGTCACAGTTTTAAAATTTGACGGGCTCGTCAAAATCTTCGATTTGAGTACCTGTTTTACCCAATTCTGATACCTGAGAGAGAAACCATTCTGTCTGCAGTCTTCACTACATCATCCTTCCCCGGTTGGGAAATATTTGACCTCGATATCAAAACGTTGAAACATCGAAAGAACTAAATAAACATTGGTGTGTTCACCTCCAATTGCAAATGGTATCGACAAAAAGGTGTGAGAGATGAGAATTTGAATGTTGTTGTCCGTGTCAAGAAGTGTTTTATCATTTTTTTCCATCTTTACCAGGTTATCGGCATTACCTTGATCAGTTGTAACAAGATATATTCCACCCACTTGTTCTATGGAAGCTTCATCAACTCATTTACTAAGCACAGCAGTACCCTTGTGCATGTAAAAAGTTGTTGTCTTTCCAGTTCTAAACTGCGTATGTTGTATCACATCAAGACCCTTGTAGAAAGGAGCAATTCCTTTTTGTTGAATAACAGATGACTTCTCAAGTTCTTGCCTTTGTGCATATTTCTTCTTCATAAGATTCAATAACCAACTTGGGTTGTAAATAAACCTTGTAACTCTTTGCACTTTTTCTGAACACACTCATACCATGATACTAATTTCACGAGGGATAATCTCGCAAATCTGAATACCATCAATTCTAACTGCAACAAAAACATCACCATCTTCTAAAGTATTATTGTGTTTCTCTTCAAGAATACATTTTTTGGTATCTCAAGAGGTTTCGGTGGTAAATATGGTGGTAAAAGGTTTCTAATATCAAAATGATCAACACAGACCTCCTTCACAATATTTTTTTTCTTTTGCTTTTAATTTATACTCAGCATTTTGAATTACAGGGTCTTTAGCCACCAATTTAATTATAGGTGAATGATTTGTACCTACTGATGAAAATTTTGATTTCAAATATATTTTTTCTGATGAAAAAAATTGTTTCGAAAGTTCTAATTTTTCTGAGATTTTTAATATCTTATCATCAACGATCTTCTCCTCGACCTCATCATCATACTTGTCGTAGATCGGTTTGTCAAACACGGGCTCAAACACAATTTTCATATCAAAGCTAAGATCAATAGCTGGTGCAGTATGGGCATGAAACCCATTAATTGGTGATGGTTTTAGAGACACTGCTCTAGATGGCACCAATATAAACTTGCCACCATCTTTCATAAAACTGTATCAATTCGTTCTACCATCATAAGTAGAATCCTCTTAAATCGTCATGGAGGTCCTAAAACTAGATGGCAAGCGTCCATAATAACTACGTCACACCATGTTGTATCTTTGTAATTATCAACAGAAAATACAATTAGACAACGTTTAGAAACTATTACCTCAATGTACTCTATTAGTCCTGACAACATGTACAGATATGGAAGAGATACCGTCTTCAACGCCAGTTTCTAAATAGCCTCCTCTGAAATCAGATTCTCAAAACTATTCGAATCGATTACAAACTTGCAAATTCTTCCTCTAATTGTACATGTAGATTGGAAGATGTCAATGTCATTCAAGAGGTACCCGGAACATGATTCTTGTATCTGCGTAGTAGGAATTGCTGGCTCTGATACCCACTTATAGTGTAGCGGATAATTAGAAGAAAGAAACAACGATAAAACACTAAGCCTAGGTTAGAGAAATAATAAGACTCAAATAAATAATTCCCAAAATTTAATTAATCAAATTCTGATGGCAAAATAGGGTATGTGATGCTTTGTATAGCACTACCCAAAACCCTAATAAAAGGAATTACATAAATATCTAAAATAAAATAAATAGATAAAATTAACGCTAATATATTAAAACTGGTTTTAAAGGCTTTTTCAGGTCGAATTGGGGTATTAAACTTTGTGATATGTCACAGTTTTGATATCTGATGGGCTAGTCGAAATCTTCATGTTGAATACCTGTTTTATCCAATTCCGATAACTGAACGAGAAACCAGTCTCTCCGCAGTCTTCGCTGCATCAAAAAGAATAACTAACTGGAGAAAAGAATATATGCATAACATTCTAGTTAAGTAATAAAGATACCTAATATTTTGAGAATATATATATATATATAATATCGATACGACTCGCGATATACGATATAAAAAAACCAAAATCGATACACAATACAATACATGATTTGACAACTGTGATTTTAGAGATGATCGCATAGATCTCTTAGATAGTAAACGAGAGCACAACAATACATGCTGAAAGCTTGGAATAAGGATACATTATGCGTTGAAAAAATCACTAAATGGTGTTTCTTTGTGAGCTTCTACGTTACGAACAAAATCTCATATCTAAGCGTTCAGAAGCTTTAACAAGAAAGTTAAATCATTATATCCGAAACAAAACATCCATTCACCTTCTCAAAATAGGTTCTATATTTTCTAACGGTCTTAAAAGTAAATTTTTTAAAATAACAAACAATTAAGGTTGATAAATTGTGCTAAATAATCAAATTAGATATCTCCAATCTAGTGACTCTTATCACTAATGACGAACATCAAACTAGTTTTACGTGGACTAAATAATTGCATCATCAATTGTTACCACTTACCACCAGATTAATCATTTAGACCTTTTACAATTCAAACGATTAAACACCCAAACATATGAATTTCTAACATTATTTAGGACATAACGAGTATCTAAGTATTTTTCGGTAAAAAACAAATATTTTCTCGATAAAAAATGAATTCATGGTTCGGAAATCAAGTTTATGTTTTGAGAGGTAATTTGATCCGTAAATTTGATAAAATAAAATAAAAAACCGTATCATATTAGACATGGTAACACGTTTGGTTGAATTTTTCAAAATCCAAACATAAGCAACTATAAAGTGATAAGTGTGTAAATTATCCGGGTCCAAACGGATTAGAAAGTTTAAGGGTGTTTTCGTATTAATATATAAGTTTGTAATAGAGAATGATGAAGTAAAAAATAAGAAGTGCTTATTATCATAAGTATATGAGTAAAGTTAGAGTAAATAAGGGGTGAAATATACTAAAGAGGGTTATCATGTGGTTTTGGCCATATTTACTATATACGGCAAGCTTTTCTTTATGGGAAGAGGTAAAAAATTAATATACAATAACTATTTATTGTCATTTTCTCTCTTTATATCTCCTCTTTCTAGATACAATTCCAGTATGGTTTGGAAGCGAAATCAGGTCTGGATATTTCTTGAACTATAATAAACAACTACCAGTTTTGATATAAAATATACTTTGAGTAAAGAGAATCTAAACTTAAAAAATATAGAAAAAAAATCTGAAATATATATAAAAATTAATTTCTAAATTTGTATATTAATGTATAAATTATTTTCATGATCTATCATGTTATGGTCTGTAATTTTTGTCACTAATAACCATAATATATCAACAATAACCAAAATTTTAGATGGATTCACTACAAAGAAACCAGATGTACGCTCAAAGAGTACTCACAAAAAGGGTATATATTTCGTTACCGTCGCCAGTTTTCTATTTCGTCAAGTGACAAATTAATTAATATAGGTTTGGATTTTGAATATTTGATGCACCAACGTTATTAGTGATCTCGCTCTAGACATTAGGATAAAACAAGAGATCCAGTTCACTAGATTAGGGCACTACCAGAAGGTTGATTGCATAACATCATACCCAACTGATCCAACCACCTATAAAACCCCAACAACATCGCATTAATCGACCTCTATAACCACTCAACAAGATTTTCAACAACCACCTTTTATTAATATTTGAAGGCACCTCATGGCTTTGGAAAATATTATAGGAACCATTATGGTCAACATCCAAATAATCCTAACATTCATTATTAGAGACCTAACTAGTCTTATCTAGTTATGTATAAAGGTTTGACTTAACACATAGTAAAGAACGATGTTGTCGAGGGTTATTCTTACCTTCAAAGGCCTAGCATGACTAGGTGTCCTTTGGATTTTGCGATATTACCTGAAGATTTACATTAAAAGTTTCATCAATTCAAGATCAAGAAGTACGAATACATTCATATTAAAGAATTCATGATGTAATGTTAAGCTTCGGGGAGGTGACCATTTACTTTGTGTGACTTTTTAGAGAATTTCTCTCACTTGGTTCAACCAACTAATTTGGGGTTATATCTGAAGCTTCAAGACATTATCATCTATGTTCAGAGACCATATTTTAGGGAGTAAGGTCAATAAAGATGATGAAGAGTACTTAATGTAATACGAAGGATTGCATCCAATATTTTATGGAAACTAAGAATAGTCTTAAGGATCTTCATGAGGTTTTGTCATGTGTTTCTTCCAGAAAAAGAATACTACCAAGATTATTTACAGAATACTTGATGAAAACAAAAGTCCATATCATTTAGGGCTCTACTTGCCCGTGTTGAGTTCAAAATATATGAAACTATGCGTTTAAAGGTTAGGCTAAGCCACCAAACCATGTACCATCTAAACCATGTTGTTTCATCCACGAAGATTAACTATCATCCGACAAAAACAAGTCGCCAACAATTATTTTGCCTCGAGCCGACCACCCAAGTAAATCTGACATTCCTGCACCTACTAGGGCGAGTCCTATAAGACTGCCGATGGTAAACTTTTTATCTAGATGACAAATTAACTAAAGAAATAGTTGGGGTAAACATGGAATCGCACAACGCATGGGGTTTTTTGGAGCCTTGATAGCAGGAAAATTCACTTTACCGAGTTAACATAGAACATATTTATAATCTATAAGAAAAACAAAAAATAACGTGTATCTTTGAAATCCATTACCTATGATTGCACTAAAAGAATAAATAAATACTAATATGTTTCATAAATACCACAATAATATCAACCATTATACTCGAGATTCCAAGATTCTAAGGGGAGAAATCCAAACCCTCATCGCAGATGGTTATTGAATTTATAAAATTAATAGATGCAAAGGTTCAAAAGGATGTAAAACCTGAGCCTAAGCTTAAAACCGGAAGATTCGAGGCCCTGAAAATCCAATCCAAAGAAAAAAATCTATGATCATCCATGACTTCCCTAAAATTTTGGTCGAAACACAAGAGGAAGGTTACTTGAATATTGATGCAGATCGAGATAGAGTCGTGACTAATTCTAGGGCTGACCGGATTTCCAGAACCACTAACGATTCTAGGAAGAGGCATCCATCTAAACTAAATTATCAGTACCAAAGATAGACTTCAACTAATCTTCACCAAACATTTTATCCGTAATTATCTTTACATAGGATGATATCTTAGAATGATTGAAATCCAAGGTGATGTCATTTGAATCACCGTCTATATTCCTAATATCATAGTAATAAGGATCTTGATTAAAATTTGGAGCTTGGCTATCATAATTTTCAAAAGCATCATTGACAGAATGAAAATACCGTCAGAGTACTAAAAGTATGATAGGCCTAAATTTAGTTTTGTATGCGAATATACTATGTTCTTAGGAGAAATGAAGGTCGGTGTCTATATTGGAAGGTGAAATTATAAGAAAAACACAAATATCATATTTATAGGAGGGGTGATAGTGCTTCTTATAACGTCATTCTGGACTGATCGTGACTTGATAAAATGTATGTTATTGACTCCATTATACAGTGACTGGTAAAGTAGGAGTCGTAAGAGGATATCAAAATACTACTAGGGAAACCTTCATTGACTTGAAAAGAAATAACGATAAAAGGGGCTCTTGCTTGGTGTCGAGGGCGCCGATGAACCTCGCGAGGCCCAAAGATTGGAAAGTTATGATGAGAGAATTTCACGAGCGCAAGAGTTTAGAATCGGTATTAAATTTTCAAGTTATCTCCATATTGCTTTATTATATATATATATATATAATATATATATATATATTTGATGAGCGTAAGTGTTTTATTAGAAGTCAAAAGAAGTTACCGGAGTTCATTCATATATCATAAATCACAAGTTATTGGTTAATCTGAATGTTTGACCTATCACAAAGAATAGGATATCCTTCTTCATTGATAAGTATAAACTATAGTCTCCGAGTTTGACTGAATATCTAAGATCGGATATATTCGAGATCCAACGTATCCAGTATGAACTGTCAACCATTTACTAGTCTAGAAGAAGAACAGAAAATGGTGTATGTGTATAGATTTTATTGATTTTAATAAATAATTCCTTAAATATCCATTCTTGGTGTTAAAGATGAATCAATTTGTAGATTTGACTTCAAAAAACAAATCCTATCAATTATGGATGCTTACTCTGGCTAAAATCAGATACAGATGCTTCTAACATATTCAAAATGCACAAATACTCGTTAACAAATATTTTGCAAGTAAGATAGGACAGAACATGGAGGTTATATTAGTGAAATGTTGCTCATGAATCCGAATGATTCCAATCACATTAGAAATATGGAACAACCTTTAAAACCCAAATGAAAGTTAATTTAAAGTTGAACCTAGAATATTTGTCTTTAAAGTTTAGTTATGTAATGTTTTGGGTTATCTGGTTAGTGAAAGATGTACAGATGTAGATCCATATCAATTGGCAGCCTTAGCGTCCATGCACCTTACAATATCTGTTAAGAAAATTCATATACTAGTTGGGAGATTTCTATCTTTGAACATGTTCATCTTAAAATTCATAGATGAATGTTTTTTTTAAAGTATTGAAAAAGGCTCATCGTTTCTAATTGACCGAATAATACGATAAGGCTTTTTATACGATCAAGGAGTATTTTTTGTCACCCGAGGGTCTATCAAAACCTATTATGAGAGAAACACTTTATATCTATCTGGCAGTGACAGATTATACCATTAGTATCTTACTTATAAGAGAGATTGAAAATTATCATAGACTTATTTACTATGTGAGCAGGAATCTCTTACGCTCAAAGATAAGGAACCTATAATTTTTTCAATCTCAAGTTTTATCTTTGGGTATTGTTTAAGGCTAAACTTGTCACCTTTCAATATAAGGGTTTCATTTCATTTGTTGTTAGCCATCTCGTAACGTTGTAACATACTCTCAATATACGCCTTTTGTGATAAACTCAAAACTCCATGAAATCGATTCCAATGAATTTGAATTCCTAAGACAAAGTATGCATCACCAAGATATTTCATATCGAATTCGTCCGAAAGAAATTTATTGGTCGTATGTAATAATTCTTTATCATTCTTAGTCAATAATATGTCATCAACATACAACACTAGAAATATGAATTTACTCCCACTGAACTTTTGATACACATAATCCTCCACTAAATTTATCTCGAAACCAAATGAGACAATAACTTCAATGAATTTGTTATACCACTGTCGAGACTTTTGCTTGAGACAATAAATAGATTTCTTTAGTTTGCATACCGTTGAATTTGGATCGCAAAAGACAGTTTTCAGGTTGTAACATATAGATCGTTTCTGCAATGTCTCCATTAAGAAAAACGGTCTTTACATCCATCTAATGAAGCTCAAGGTCGAAGTTTGCAACTAATGCCATGATTGTCCGAAAAGAATCCTTCGATGAAACTGAAGAAAAGGTTTGTTTAAAGTCAAACCCTTCATACTGACTGAAACCCTTAGCTACAAATCGTGTTTTATGCCTCTCCACATTACCTTTAGAATCTCGTTTGGTTTAAAAAATTCATTTACAACCAATCGGCTTCTTTCCTTCAGGTAATGAAACAAGCTCTTATACCGCGTTATCTTGCATTGATTTAAACTCTTTGTTCATTGTTTTAATCCACAACTGAGAATCAGGACATTTCATGGCTTCACGAACACTTAAAGGATCGTTTTCAGTTATACTATAAAATTCCTCGTGTTCTTGAAGATACACTATATAGGCTGAAGACATAGCGCTCCTCATTTCTCTACTAGATCTATACAAAGGCATAATTTTTTAAATTTGCACTTGAACTTATTTAGGAGATAGAGTTTGTTCTTCTTGAACAACTTCATTTTACTTCATTGGAACAATTTCATTTTGTTTAATTTGGAGAACATCCATAGGATTAACATCATCTTGAGTATCTATATATTATAACAAATTTAAAGTGATGATTTGCCTCATAAATACCATATCATCATCTGATATGAAAGTATCATTGTTTGAACCTTCATGAATCTCTACCGATTTTTCCTCAAAATGAATGTTTGTTACTAAATTCTTCTCCCCAAACTCTATAGTCTCAAAGAATTTCGATGTACCCGTCAAATATATTCTTTGTGGAAGGATCATAAAACTTAAAACCCCTATTGGGCTTGGGATATCCGATGAAATAACTACTAACCGTTTGTGCCAAACTTTTACTGAATTTTCTAGTTTACAATTTAGTTTTCCAGGTACTTCTACATTTATTATTTTGCTGTGACCATTTATAGTATCCAATAAATACAAGTTATCATTTGCTATTGACTTTCCAGAACCAACAACATTACAATGTAAATAAAAACATAAGCTTTCGTTTCCAAATACACAAGAATAACTTAATTTGTCCAACAACGGAACACAAATCAGGTTCCTTCTAAAAGAAGGTACATAAAAATGTATTTTAAATACAAAAAATATCCAGTGGTAAGCAACAAACTAAAATCATTTATAGAATAAACTAAACACTTGCCATCAGTTGTATAAATGGATATTTCACCAATACTCAGGCTTCGGTTTCTTATCATACCCTGCAAAGAAAGACAAACATGAGTGGTTGCTGTTGTATCAACCCACCAAGTATTTCTCGGCACTAAAATTAAATTAATCTGAGAACAAACCATAAAAGTGAAAATAATTTTTCCTTTTATCATAGCGCTCTATTTTTCATATTTTTTTAAGTGCTCTAGTTTCTTACAATAAAAGCAACGCCCTTTACCAGACGTACCCTTATTTTGTCCCGAACCGGATGCATGTGCATACGAACCTTCATACTTTCTCTTAATTCCCTTATCCATTTGAGCTTTCACCATTTGCACTTCTGGATTTTCTTCCTTCATCTTGCGTTGCGTGATAGTTGAGCTCGTTAAGAGTCCATTTCTCGCGCTGACAGTTATAAGAAGTTTCGAAGTTCTTATACTGAGGAGAGAAAGAGTGAAAATCAAAGCTTACCAGAACATCTTCCGGAAGGTGAATCTTAAGTGCTTTCAATTTGGAAACGATGTTTGAAATTTTGCGAGACGTGCTCACAAACAATCTATTTGCCACGAAACTTCATAGAGGCTAGCTTAATAAGCAGCGTCTTAATCTCTACTTTATCGATTTTGGTAAAACATTTCTCTACCTATTTGAGAAATATTTTGGCATTAGTGATCTCAGGTGGAACTACAGCACGAAATTCTAATGGAATTGTTTGCTTCACCGACTTTTCCCAAGCCTCTGACTCTTTCTTCTCTATAGGAAAACTGTCCTCAGTAAGAGGTTTAGGTTCATCGACCCTTAATGTTAAATGGTAATCATGGCACATCAAGTGCAACAACATATCTTATTTTCACAACTCAAAGTTGCTCCCATTAAGTATGGGTGCCTTTTTTCCTCCGAGGTTGTAGATATACGAATTGGCTAACATAACAAACAATAAACAACAAACAACAAACAACAAACAACAAATAGCCAAAAATATCACTTAACATATTATCTCCATAGTATTTCACAAATAAACATAGCATAATAAAACATATTATTACAACATCAATAAAATACATTTGGGAAAACATATTAATTTGTATATGTATGAGTTTGAACATAATTAATGTTGATCCTACCAATTGACTTAATTAAGAAATCTTATTCTCGGTCGATTTTCCTAGTTCAATTTTCTTAATGACCAATTCAGAAATAATTATCTCGTGTCCAAGATTAATTATACCAAATCTTAACCTTCCTTTGGGGGGATTACAATTTACATACTTGTCAATCAAAACTTAACTATAAAATAGTTCATTCACCAATAGAAATCACTTTGACGATATATTGGGTCATTTAAACAGGCCATTTCGTATAAGTGTATAGAATTTTCATAGCAATGCACCGTTGCTTAATTATATATTAATAATAGCATTAACAATAATAATAAAATACATATAATACTGCAGTACTAACGTTTGTTTAGCGTTTATATAATACTATAGTATTTATATAAAAAAATACTATAATATTTTTTTATATAATACTACGGTGTGAAACTGCGGTTTCTTTAACTAAGAAAACGATACTTCTCATTTAACTTTATGTAATTTTCAGATAGTTATTTAACGATTGGTTCTATTTTTTATTAAATTGTTATTTTTAAGGATTATAATACGGTATTATTTTGTCACGGTTTTTGTTTTTTTCACATTCCATTTTATCAACAGAAACCATAGTTATTTCCAAGTTCAAAACGGATACTGATCGCGTCTCGAAACTAGACGCATACGAAAAATTCTGAAACAAAGCGTCGTGCAGACTCCTCAACGATCTTAAGCTCGCATATCTGATCAAACCACGTTGTATCCCTTTTAAAGTGAACAAAAGTTATTCCAATAACACAACATTCAAAGCATCGGGATAAAAAATCAACAGGTCTTTTACAATCTCATGTGCCTCGATGGAGTCCAAAAAAATAGTCAGCGACGACGAGGATAAAAGATCTCCAAAGTCAATGTCAAAGCTTCGAATCAGAAAGCAGAGCAAAGCCAGAAAGTGCTCCAAAGATTGGATGAACCGAGCACCAGAGTGGACGTTACTTTCTGTTGTAAAAACGTGGGCTTTGAACAGTATATCGCCCCTCGACTATCAGCTTTAGTGACAGATAGTCTCTGGACTTTCAAAAGTCCGCTGAGAGTCTTTGACTATCCGATTTGGAGAAAGTTAGTCATCTTCATCTGCATTTTAATGTAAAGTTTTCACATGTCACCATACTCAACGGAAACTTGTATCACTAATAGTTTAATCGACTTTAATTACAATCTTAACCCTTGACCAAATGACTTGTTGACATCACAAAGCTTACATGGATTATTTAGGTGACTTGGCACCAATAAATAAATAAACGTCTTTTTTCATCTTCCTTACTTTTTTCTTCCCGCTTTCTATATAGAGTTATGTTTTTTGTTCTTCTTAGAAAACACACAGTAAATTTATTTATTTCTATTTTCTTAAAAACACACAATATAAACAGACTTCTAAGATCCCATCCTCTATTTTGTTCTCTATTTCACTCTCTTTTTCTACCTTTTTTCATCTTCCTTTCTTTTTTCTTCCCGCTTTCTATATAGAGTTATGTTTTTGGTTCTTCTTAGAAAACACACAGTAAATTTATTTATTTCTATTTTCTTAAAAATACACAATATAAACAGACTCTAAGATCCCATCCTCTATTTTGTTTTCTATTTCACTCTCTTTTTCTACCTTCTATTTTTATTTCTTAAATAAAATACTAATTTTGTTCTTGCTTCTATCTCTTTTAACTTTTTAACATGCAAGTTTCAATCGGTTTTCACTAACTCTACACTCACTTAATCTATAAAAATGAACAAAAGTTTTTTTTTTAATTTGAAAGATAGCCATCAACAATCATGATAGCTAATCCAAACTGAGAGCATCGTACATGCTTAATGGTCGAAAACCATTAAAACACTCTTATATAAAATTTTGATCAAATGATTATTAAACAATTCTAAATGTGGTATATATTGTTAGAAATATAAGTTTTAGGTCCATTAGCTCATATAGTTTGTCTATAGATAAGAGCTTTATACTCTATGTAATTGGTACGCTTTCTTAATAATAAAACACTAGTCGTCATTTTGTTTCTCTAGTCGTCTTTCTTTGTTATACCTTTTTGTATATGGTATCAGAGCATAGGTTTAGATCTTGAAGTTTTCGTGTTTTTCGTTGTGCCGGCTGGCAGTTGTTTTAGTTGTCCGCCTGAAGAAGAAAAAAAGAGTACAAACTTTTTGGTTTTTGGATCTGGTGTATGCAGCCACAATCAATAGACCTAATCGATAGGTAGACAATGTCTATTTTTTCTGAATTTTGGACATTGAGTTTGAGACATCTAATTATTCAGTTTGACTTGTTGGATTATGCTTCGGTACTATGGTTAGGAAGAAATCGCTACTAGAACAATGAAATGTTTTGTTGGTAATATCGTAGATTCAATTTTGATTTTGATTTGAGAATTATATTTGGATTTAGTATAGAAGTTTTTGTTTGGACTTTGTATAGAGGTTTTTGTTTGGATTTGGATTTGGTATAGATTTTGTTGGGATTAGTTTTGATTTGTTTGGATTCGTTTTGATTTGTTTGGTGTTTAGATTTTGTTATTCGTTTGGATTTGGTATACATTTTGTTTGGATTCGTTTGGACTTGTTTGGATTTGTTTGGATCCGTTTGGATATGTTTGGTGTTTCCATTTTGTTTGGATTAGTTTGGAGTTTGGAGAATGAAGATTGGCTTTTAGAATTTGTAGTTTGGAGATTATAGTTTGGAGATTGGAGATTGGAGATTGGAGATTGGAGATTGGAGATTGGAGATTGGAGATTGGAGTTTGGAGTTTGGAGTTTGGATATTAGAGTTCGATTTTGGGTTTTGACGTTTCGATTTTGATTTTAGCGTTTTGTTTTTATTTTGGCTTTCGATTATGGATTTGAAATTTGGTGTTTGGTGTTTGGATTTTGCTGCAATTTTGGTTTTTATTTTGTGTAACAAACTTACATTGCAAGAATAAGCATTGCGATTTTAAAAAAAAGTGTTAGAAATATAAAGGCTAGACCCATTAGCCCATATAGTTTGTCTATAAATAAAAGCTTTATACTCTAAATAATCGGTACGCTTTCTAAATAATAAAACTCTAATCATCTTTTTGTTTCTCAAGTCGTAATTTTTTTGTTTTATATATAATTAGCTAATGTATTGGAAGAGCCCTTAAATATTTAGTTAATCTAGTGCTTGGTTTTCAATAATTTAGGGGTTGTCTCCTCTCTACTAAAGGGACCCAATTTTCAATTTGTTCCTTGAAATCGCATCATTCCTAAAACACAAGTATGTCAATGTCGACCTCAGTCTTCAGTCACATATTCTTATCATTATCACAAACTATACTCCTTAAACCAAGACAGAAACCAAACGTATCATAATAACGAAAAAAACCATATCCTCCGCAATCCAAGCTTCATTTTCGAATCCTTTTGTTCTCCAATTAGCAGAATGGATCGAAGACATTTTTCCTTCTGTTTGCCGATTTCGCCTCTCCAACAAATTATAGACAATTATTCACTCTCTGTCATCTGTATTTCATAGCCGTTTTTTGCAGATACGAACTTTTTCGATTCATACATACCTTCTTCATCAGAAACTCACTCTATCTATAAAAACGAACAGAAGTTCTCTTCGAAAATTAAAAAATCTCCATTAACAGTCATGGAATGTGATATATATTGTTCTCATCCGTAGACAGGGTAAGTGAAAGCTGATTGAAAACTTCAATGTTATAGTTAGAAAGAAGAATAAAGTCTAAATTTTATTTAAAAAGAAAAATATAATGAAGCAAAAGATAGTCAAAAGAAAAAAAAAATAGAGAATATGATATATCTGAAGTCTTCTTTTCTTGTGTGTTTTTTAAAAAATAGAAACAAATAAATTTTTTGTGTTTTATTTAAGAAGAAATGAAGAAATAAATCTAAAAAGAAAACGAGAAGAAAAAAGAAATGAAGATGAAGAAATATGTTTATTTATTTATTTATAGAATTTAGACCAATCCATTGTAAAATTTATGCTCAAATTCTAGTCGGTCAAAGTATAGTTTTGGTATAATCATAATCAACCGAAATAGGAGCTCCAAGAAGATGACCCAGTCTTCCGTCGGTTCTCTTTAGCTTTTCGGTATGCCTCTTTTCTCTGGTAATGAGATTCGCAATAACTCTCTTTTTGAAGATGACGATTTCCCCAATTTTTTTTTTTAACCAAAAAAAATCATAAACCGTACGCTAAAATTTTTGCAAACAAAACAACAACTAAGATGGATATGTCACCGGAAAGCATCAGCGTTAAAGAAGATCACATATCTTCCAATATTCGCAAGAAACCAAAAAAAACCTTGAAAAAGATTCTACAATAACCCTTGTCGGAAAGTTTAAAACGGCATTCCTAAGAGGTCCTCTATCTTGAGTTTCATGAAGTCCTTCAAATTCAAGGGGCAAACCATTAAAACCTATAACTCTCACACATTTTCTTGGAGTTTCGACTAAAAGAGGACGTGGCCCTGATTTGGTCTAAGAGTATATGGAACTTCGATGGAAGTGAAATGAGTTTGTTACGATGGACGCCTGACTTCAGCACTAAAAAAGAAAGTTCTTTTTATTTGGTTTGGGTTAGATTTGAAGGTTTACCGGAATTTCTGTTCAACAACAAGATCGTCAAGGATATGGCTTCTTTTATAAGATAGTTGTTCCAGACAATAACCGTGCTCATAAGAATGGAAGAATGGATGCTTAGCTCTTGCTGAATTTTATGTAAATCAGAAACTTCATAACAGGTTGTGGATGGGTTTTGGTGATAATATGGGAGCCTGAGTTTCAGTCATATACAAAAATATTCCATTTTATTGTAATATTTGCAAGCACAAAGATCATAAAGAAGTAGACTACAAGAAAGGAAAGTTTGAAAAATCTGTTCTTAATCAAAACAGTCTGCAAGTTTACATTCCTAAGGTCAAATCTATTGTTTTTAAAAATAATGAAAATAAAAAAGATACTGAAAACATTCAGAATGATAATGATTGTCAAATAGAAGAAACAGAGGCAATAGAAGCTCTAAAGACTTTTGAACATGGCTATTCTTATGAAGTTTCGCCTGAATTTGAGAATCCTATGGATGAAAGGACGCCTCCAATCAACTCAAGATGTAGCACGCCTGGTCTTCAATCTGTTAAATCCCCAAACTTCAAAGTGATCCTGACAAAGAAACTGAAAACAGTTAGAAAAATAAAGAAACCAAGAAATAAAATCATTAAGTCTTTAAGGTTTTCAGGGACAAATCAAAAACAAAAAGATTTCTCTGATAATGATAAATATTATTAGTTGGAATCTGAGAGGTATTAACAATAATCGTACGATTCATAGGTTAAAGGACATTTCAATGAAGAATAAGATTCAAGTTCTCACTATTCAAGAGCCTATGGTTGTTAGTGGGAAGATTAAGGAGATTGCTGCAAAAATTGGTTTTAACAATTATGTTTTCAATGTTTCCAACAAGATTTGGTGCTTTTGGTTACTTATCAATCACGATCAGTGTTTACATCTCCATGTAAACAACTTGGATACTGGAACTAACTTCAATCTCTCTATAATTTACGTCAAATGCAATAGATTAAAGAGGAAAGATCTTTGGGAGGTTTTAAATTCCGTGGCTAATAATGATATTGCATGGATGTCTATTGGGGATTACAATGTAATCTCCACTAACGACGATCAAATTGGGTGTTCTTCGATTTTTCAGAATAGTATTGACGATTTTAATGATTGTATCAGTGAAATTAGTTTGCTGGATGCTGGTTATGGGGGTTTGAAATTCACTTGGAATCAAGGCTTAAGGTGGAAGAGATTGGATCGTGCCTTAATAATCAGCTATTGCTTTCTTATTTCAAGAGTACTCAGGTTTTTCACATGGTCAGAACATGTTCTGACCATGCTCCCTTACTAATTAAGGCTAATACTTATATTACTCAGTATAATAACAACAAAAAAAGCTTTAAATTTATGAATATGTGGCTAAATGATGAATCTTTTTTAAAAATTGTTGAGAATAATTGGAATTTGAGTATTGCAGGTTAAACTAACAATGTTTTCAGGTTTAAGCTGAAAAGGCTTAAGTCTTGTTTGAAATGTTGGAACATAAATTACTTTTGGTAACATATTCACTAAATTAAAGGAAGTTGAGGAGGAGGTTAAAAATGGATTTAAATCATTCTATTAAGTAGGATTCCACTTCTAAAGCTACCTTGGAGAAACCTAATACCTTTTTAATTAAATCTATGAGAATAGAAGGCAACTTTTGGAAACATAAGTGCTATAATGGCTGGCTAAAGGATGTGAATCGTAACACTAAGATGTATCATTCCTATGTTAACAAGCAAAGAAGAACAAAAAAATTACAAGCATAAAAGAGGGAGATACCTGGATAACAGATGAGGATTCCATTGGAAAGTTAGCTAAATCTTTCTTCAAAAACGTCCTCACCTCTAATCCTTATAGCAACAGAGAAGAGGAGCATAACCTGTTTACAAACGACATCTTTAGCTCTATTCCCAGTCTGGTAACAAGTGATGAAAATGCATCCTTAAATAAACTTACTACTGACAATAGATTTGGGAGACTATTTCTAAAATGAACAAAGATAGTGCAGCAGGAATTGATGGTTTTAACCATCAATTTTACATTTCCTGTTGGGTTATCATAAAAGTTGATTTATGTAATTTCGCAAACGCTATCATTAAGGGTCAAGACATTCCTAGTGCTATTTTTGCCACTGGTCTGTGTCTAATCCCTAAGACCATCAACTCTACTTCGTGGAATGAGTATAGACCTATTGGTCTTTGTACCATAACTAATAGAATTATGTCAAAATTGATTAATTCTAGACTATCAGTTATTCTCCCTAACATTATCTCTCGATTTCAGGGTGCTTTCGTGGAAGGCATATCCATTCAAGATCATATTCTAATGACTAAGGAGCTTTTATTTGATCTAAAGAAAAAACCAAACACAGGAAATATTGTTATTCAGTTAGATATGGCAAAGGCATTCGATCGAATGTCTTTTCCTTTTCTTAACATTGTTCTTACTAAGTTTGGTTTTAATTGTAAATTTGTTAAGCTTTTGAACATGTTAATTAAGGATATTAATATTTCTTTGTTGATAAATGGTGGAAACTATGGGTATTTCAAAACCATTAGAGGCTTGAGACAGGGTGATCCCCTGCCTTCAAGTCTCTTTATTATTGGAGAGGAGGTCCTCCTCCATGGGCTTCAAAAACTTTACTTGAACAATAATAAAATACATTTTAATTCTAGAACTCACATGTCAATTCCTTGCCTGGCTTTCACAGATGTCATATTAATCTTCTCTAATAGTTTGCAGGACTCTATCTCAAAGCTGTGTGACTTTCTGGATTCCTCTCAGATGGTTTATGGTCAAGCTATCAACAAAACTAAAACTAGGATTATCTCATGCCCTTCTCTTAAGCAAAATAGAATCAATCAACTAGAACTTAAAACTGGATTCAAGTTTGAGTATCTCCCTACTAACTACTTAGGGATTACTTTAAGTACCACGAATAGTATTAATAACTATCATAAGATCATTGATAAGATTAATGAGAAAATTGGGGATTGGGACTCTAAGCACCTATCCTTTGGAGGGAGGCTAGTTCTTATGTCTAGTGTTCTCATGTCTATCCATTGTTATTGGCTTCAAAATTGTATTTTTCCTAGTAGTATCATTAATAGGATTGAGAAAATTTTGAACAACTTTCTGTGGAATTCTAATTCTAAAGAGAAGTCTATTCACTGGTCAAATTGGAATTCCCTTTGCAAACCCTTTAATGAGGGTGGACTTGGAATTAGAAGTCTTATTGACATTCAGAATATCTATTCTCATAAACTTTGGTTTAATTTTAGACTTAATAAGTCTTTTGGGCCCAAATGATCCATAGCGTATACTCTTATAGCTGTCATCATTTATACACTAACTATAACAGATTGGGCTCTCCAATTTGGAAAAGAATTTCAGGTATCAGGAGAGAGGCTGAGCAGAATATCAAATGGATTGTTGGTAAATGTGAATATGATTTTTAGAGATACTCTTGGTTAAATGGCCAGGCTATTGTTATTGACAACTCTAATTTCATTCAAGCTAAGGTTAATTCATTCTGGAGAAATAATGAATGGGACACATTAACACTGTCTTCATTCATTTCTTCAAAAAATATGAACCTCGTAAAATCGATAACTATTGATAGAAACAAAGAAGATAAAATGATTTGGCATTGTTCAAATAGCGTTACCTTTAACTCAAAGAAAACTTGGGAGAGGTTTAGACTGAAAGCTCCTTCTTCTATCATGTTCACAAAGATCTGGAATGCTTTCATTCCAAGGAGATTTGCTTTCTTGCTTTGGAGAATTGTGAAGAACTTCATGCTAGTTGATGTCATTCTTCAGAAGAGGTACATGCAATTGGCATCCAAATGTCAATTTTGTCATAATTCGGAGGACATAAATGATGTCTTCGTTAATTGCAACCATGCTTAGAAGATTTGGTCATATTTTTGTAGTATTTTCAAGATTCATATTGAAAAATATATGATGATTAACCATGTTATTCAAATCTGGCAGAGTTTCACTGTAAGTAAGTTTCACATAACTCACTTAGTGTCTGCTTTGATCTGTTGGACCATTTGGAGCAACAGAAATAGGTCTAAATTCTCTGGTACTTCCAGGAATCTCTCTGATTCGATCAACTATATCAAGAGAGTGATCATTTCTCTTGACGTTTCCAATGTTTTGAAAAGTAAGCACTGGTACAAAACAAAAAATGCAAATATTACCTTAGGATGTTATAAATGTATCCTTAAGCCAAGTTAATCTGTCTGGAAAGCTCATGTCGATGACAGAATAAAACTTAACGTTGATGCATTTGTTCTTAGTAATCATGAGGAGAGCGGGAGTTGTATTTTTGGAAACTCCCAGGGTAATTTGATTAAGTGTTTTGGTAACACTAATGGGAAGCTTTATCCCCTCTTGGCTGAGGCTCACGCCTTGATGGACGGTCTCCTTATTTGCAAGCAGAATCAGTGGAAAGAGGTTGATATAGAGTCGGATTCCCAGACTCTAATCAACCACCTCGCTTTTAGTGGAGAGCCCTGGTTCTTAGAGCCAGTTCTGGATTTTTACAGAAAATATCTATCTGCTTCCATGCATTTCAATTACATCTCAAGGGTCCAAAACCAAGCCGCGGATTGGCTTCCTAAATGGACTTTGAGATGTAAAATGAAACCTGATTTTACCAATTTTGTGATTCTAATTGGTCTTTAATCCATCATTTTCCTAGAGAGTTTGGGATTGGGATACTTTTCTTTGACTGAATAATTATAGAATAAAAAACTACTGCTTTCAACCTTCTCTTTGTAGGTGATGAAGAATCGAAGGGTGTTGGCTTCAGGATCAGATAGGTTGAAGGAATCTTTGGATGAGAAGAAGATGAATCATTGCTTGTAGCTGAATTTAGGGCTTAATCGTGAGGAAACTTTGGGAATAATGGTTGATTTTAAGTGAAGGAGAAGAAATCGGAGAGCTAGGGTTTTTAGATCAAATTTGGGGCTTCGAATTGGAGATCATGTTCATGATATGTATCTCTGATATCAGACTGTACTTTTAGTTAGGCCTTATTGCTTTAGGTCCTCGATTTTATTTTAGAGTCACAATTGACTCATAAATCTTTTATTCTTTATTAATCGAGGAATAAAATTGTCTTTTGCCAAAAAAAAGTATAGTTTTGGTTCATTAAGAATGCTATTGTTTCTCAAATAATCAAATTTACATAATGATTCTGACGGAGGATGAAATTTGAGTGGGAAAATTTTGGACAGCTAGTAAAAATGTAAAATCATATTAAGTATTTTTTAAGTCTTTTAATTTGGACCTTCAATTTAATAAAATATATTTTAGCTTTAAAAAGTATAGTTTTGGTTTCATAAATATAAACGGTCTAGACCAGTCCGATATAATTGTATGTATATTATTTATTCAAAAAATATTTTTTATCAATATTTTTATTAATTTTATAAATTACAAATTTGTAACTTGAGTTAGATATACAAAAGGCCCAAGCCTTAGAACTGAGACAAATTCTGGATTAATTTCTTGAAATTTGAGGAGAAAGAAAAAGAGGCAATGGGTATTTTTTATCTTACCTTGAGCCATTTGTGACATGATTCCAATTGATCTAATCAGAACCAATGAAGTTTTGCAATCTGAAAAGTATTTTGCATCAATCTAGTGATTGTGTGAACTAAATTCATCTTGAATGAGATGGTCATTTAATAGTTGTTTTTAAGCTTCATATTGGCTACTTGATGTCTTTGGGTCATGTTTGGGCTGAGAAGAAGGACTGATTCTCTACTGGAAAACTTTGAAAACATGATGATCAATTGCTTGTCCTGAAATATAAACATGAAAATAGCAATATATAGAACAAGTGTGTTATCTTATTAATGAATGCATTAATCAATAAATTTCAAGTAACCAATATCATAACTTTCAAGAAGAATAATTGCTCTTATATAGGTCGAAAGTTGGTAACTTTCAAAATCAAATTTTATTTTACATTTTAGAGTCCAACAAGCAAGCCAATCACGTGTTTGGTTTCTGGTTCACCAAAGAGCATTTCCATTGGCAAGCATACCAATAATTAACTCGTGTTTGGTTTCTGGTTCACCAAAGAGCATTTCCATTGGCAAGCATACCAATAATTAACTCAATGCATATTCTGCCTTTGTATATAAGTAAGAATAATCTAATATCTGCGTTAGTGTGATATTGTCCGCTTTGGGCCTACTGGACCACACGACTTTGTTTTTGGTCCACTTTCAAAAGACCTCACACTAATGGAGATGTATTCTTAACTTATATAATAATATTTCTCCCCATGTTTACCCGATGTGGGATGTGGGACTTTGGTCGCACCTAACAATCCTCCTTTCGAACAAAATACCACAATAGCCTCCTCCCAATTTACTTCCATCGGCTTACTTTAGTCAGGTGGAGAGACGCATGAACTCAAGAGATTTAGGGCGAATCTATCTGCTCACTATCAGATGACAGTGTACCGCTCCTTGATCAAGCCACCTGTTTGATGAGCTATCAGGCACTCCATCTATAAATGATACTGGGTCGCTCCTTGATCAAGCCACCCGCTTGATGAGCCATCAGGCGCTCCGTCTATCCAACAGCTCATTCATATTACAAAAAAGTGTATTTAGAAGGCTGCCAATGAATAGTGTCCTTATTATCATTAAAAGATTTATCATTAATGATGTTGATTCTGTCATGAGAAAAATATTCTCGACAATTTCAAGATTCTACTTATTGTTAAGCCAATAAGATGTAATAGTTTCATTTTTGAACCACGAATTGTCATTCTCATCTTCAAGAGCAATAATAGGAGTATCATCAAGCCACATATCCAGCCAGAAGTCAATCCCACCATTCCCCAGGCTCCAGCTAATCTGAGCCTCAACCTTATCCTTAATATGGACCAGCCTATGCCATGTATGAGAACCCTTCTTCATAAAATTGCATTTCAAAGTATGACTATCATTACAGTAGATATTATGCATCATCTTAGCCCAAATAGATTTTTTATCTCTAAAATTAACCCACAACTTATAAGAAAAAACATCATGAACTTCTTTAAGATTCTGAATATTAAGCTCACTCTCTGAGAAGGGATTAAAAAGATTATCCCAGGAGGTCCAATGGATCTTCTAGTAATTAGTAGTAGATCCCCATAAGAATTTATTTAGAATCTTATTGATTTTGATGATCAATCCTTTAGGAATAAGGCTGTTAGCACCTAATAAATATGAATGGTAGTTAAAACAAAATTAATAAGGATAAGCCTCCCCCCATATGAGAGATGCTTAGATTCCTAGTCATCAATCTTGACTCTGATAATATTCACCATAGCATTGTAATTAGAGATTTATTATTTATATTAAGAGAAATACTGAAATACTCAATAGGAAGAAAATCAGATTTAAATCCAGTTTGAGTCACCAAGGCATTTATCTTAGTATTGAGAGTCCTCTTAGAGGTAACAACTTTAGTTTTAGTTTTATTGATTGTCTGACCAACAACATGTTGATATTTTTACAGGAAGCTACCGAGAAGATCAATAGTAGAGCTGTGACCATTGTTAAAAATCAACAAGTCATCAGCAAAAGATGTACAAGGTATTATAATATTAGTTCTAGAAGAATATCTCAAATTCTTGTAATTGTTGAACAATGCAGTACATCCCCTAAGCATCACATCTTCGCCTATAATGAAGAGACTATGAGAAATTGGATCTCATTGTTTCAAACATCTCATGGTTTTAAAGAATCCATAAGAGTTACCATTAATTAAGATAGATATATGAACATTGTTTATATGGATGTTAATAAGCTTAACAAATCTATTAGAGAAGCCAAACTTTTCCATGACCTTTTGAATAAAATGATGAGACATTTTGTCGAAAGCGTTCTACAGGTCTATCTGAATTAGAATATTTCCAGTCCTTGCAGTCCTATTTAGGTCATAAACCAGCTCATTCACAACCAAAATATTATCATGAATGGATTTACCCTTAATAAAACCCCTTTGACAATCAGAAATTATTTTAGGCAGCAATTTATCTAATCTATTATTCATGATCTTTGACATAATACGATTAGTTAAAGTCCATAAACTTATTGGTCTATAATCATTCCAATAAGTATGGTTATTTTTTTTAGGTATAAGACACAATCCAGTGGCCATAATACCTTTAGGTATATTATGACCTCTTGTGAAAGATATCTTAGCGTTAACTAAATCATTTTTTATAATTATCCATCAGGTTTTGAAGAAGCATGAGCTATAACCATCCATGCCACCAGCCTTGTTATCATTTAAACCATTTATAATGCTCAAAATCTCATCCTATGTAGGATCCATAAGAAGTAATTTATTATCTTCAGCACTAATAATGGTAGGAATATTATTTAAAATATCATCTTTCAATCGAATCATCTCATCATTTAGGCTATCATAAGGGGCAATAGACAAACTCTCTTTGAAGAAATTTTATGCTGAATTGCCAATAGCTTTGTCTTCTAAGATCCGGTTGTTCTCTTCTTTAATGTTAGTGATCCTTCTTTTCCTTCTTTTTTAGAGACATATGAATGATAGATTTTAGTTTTTCTAACCCCTTTTTAATCCAGCTAGATTAGAGGCATATGAATCCTGTAAATCTTTGATTTTTCTCATATTCAAGCAATATTCCTTGTAGGTCTTGTAAAATTTATCCCACGTAATCCAATGAATTATATTAGAGGATTTATCAGATTCCTATAATAATCTATTGTATAGATTCTCAATCCTATTTTTAACATTACTAGGAAAATTAAAACATTAAATGTAATATAAAGGTAAATACATGAGAATATATTGGATTAATACCAATATACCACCAAAGGATAGAGATTTAGAGTCCAATTTATTGATTCTTGATCTAATTTTGTTGATCAGATTATCATATTTACAAACTTTATCATTATTATCAATGTTAATGCCTAAGTATTTTATAGGTAAACTTTTGTAATTAAATCCAGTAGTCACCCCAAGCTCTTCAATTCTTTGGGAGCTAATTTTATTAGAAGTAATCAGACTTAATTTCTAATTATTTATAGTTTGACAAGAAATATCTTAATATAGGTTAAGGGAGTTGTTGAGTCTATTTATGTTATTCTTATAACCATTTGCAAAGATGACAAATTCATCTATAAATGCAAGGTTATTAATTTTCAATTGACTTTTATTTTTAAATTTAATGTTCTAGTGTCTACTGAACAAGTTGTTGGTACCTCTTATGAGGTACTTTTCTCCAATAATAAAGAGGCTAGAAAATATGGTATCCCACTGCGTAACATCATTCAGACCTTTGAATTAGCCATGCAAGTCCCCATTTATCAAAATGGAGAAGAATATAGAGTTGTTGCAGTTGTTTATTAGAGTTATAAAATTGTTATAAAAGCCAAAATATTTCATAACATCGTGGATAAAGCTATGAGATAATTTATCAAACACTTTAGTCATATCAATCTTAAGAACAATGTTACCACCCTTAAGATATTTAAGATTTGATTCAATTCTCTTATTTGAGATCATAGGTTTTTGTAAAGACATGAATCTTATTTTCTCAGACTTAACTATAGATTTAATCCTTCTAATTGTGTTTTTATTCCCCTACACTAATAGTGTTCCAATTCAGAACTTTAATTGTCATTTAATATGTTAGGGGTTGAGTTATTGGTTTCCTTTGAGTTCTTTTATTGTATTTTTTTAATTTGTTTTGAATTTTTTGTTTTATTGGCAAAAAAATTTCTTTCTATTTTTGAATATTGTTTGGAGTAGCTGGAAGGCTTCTAGTTATAGTGTATTTTGGAGAGTTTTTGTTATGATTGCCATCTGATGATTTATTTATACAATTAAATCTTTTAGCAAGTTCTAAAGAGCTTAAAGCTTCTGTTAATTCAAAGTTATGTTATCTATTGTCATTTTTTTGTTATCAGTTGGAGGGAGATCTTTTGTCATCTTTTTTAGTTTGGTTATCTTGATGGCTAATAGTCCTACTAGTATTCAATTTGTTTTAATAATTAGTTTTAGATGACTATGTGTTATTTTCCTTAACAGTTTTAGATGTTTTAAGGGTCCAAATTTTAGTTGTCTTACTAGATAACTTGTTGTTTATATTTTTTTACCCATCTTTTAGTGTTTTATTCAAATATTTCTTATGTATTGGGTTATTTCTTTTACAGTACTGTTATTATGACCCAGATAGCTAAATTGTAGAAAATATAATGGAATATATCCACATATAATGTCTATCCAGTAACCATCATCCTCCCTGAATTCAATCCAACATCGAATCAACAATTTCAACTATTTTCTTATTGATTTCTCTGAGTATATCAAAAACCCTAAAGCTTTGCTCCGAGTATGGCAAGATTTCTTTAGTGAATTCCTTATTTGGTTAATCGATCTACCAGTCTTTATTTGTAACCCTTAAACTTTGTGATACCTAAACGTCCCTCAATTTATAGAACAAAGTAACTCTAGCGATGGAAACTCTTTGATCTGTAAAATCCTGAAGGTAAGGATCCACCTATCTTTAAGAATGTGGAGAATCCTTAATCACGAGTGGAAAGCAACCAATCTGGAAATCGATTCGAGCATAAGAATAAGTCCTCAGAGGAAAGGTGTCGCCTTCTTTGGAGAGGTTTAAGAGCTTTTCATCTCTCTAATTTTCAATAGTAAAATTTATTTGTATCCAATGAAATATATTACTAAGACAATGTTTTATATTTTTAAGTATATTTAATTAAGAAGTTTCAATTTTGATTACATCTAATTATAGACTAAAAAAATTAAAAAAAAAGATATTCTTTATAATCTTAAGTTTTTATATTAAAATAACTTAATATTCGAAAACAATTGGTAAGCTTAAAGATAAATTATTTCAAAAAAAATTACTATAAAAAACGAATATATAATTTTTTTAGATGATGACAATACGGTTTAACTAGAGTATATATTTAACTTCAATGCTTTGATGTAGTTTAAAATTTAGAAATAATATTGGGTAAACGGTATATTAGAAGTAATCTGTATGTAACTATATTCACTATAATTGCTATATTATTTGTGATCGTTACATAAAATGAAAACGTGTGTTTTAAATATTCAAACTTTCCAAAACTACTTCAAAAGTAGACATACACAAATTGGGGCATTATCCTAGTTGATAATAAATTGATTAGGGTTTGGTTATTATATTTTCAGGGAATTGTTTGTTGAAGTTAAAAAAAATCATGTATGTATACCCTTTTCAATTATAATGTCTCACTTCATAAATTTATTCATCTAGAAAGGAAATTTAATGATTGAAAACCTATTGGTTATAATACCATTCACTTCAAAAGATAAAATAACAATAAAAATATTGTGAATGAGTCGAATAGTGCCTTGATAGTGTACCGTGTTTGACGGTACAGTTTTGTGTCTCTCATAGTGTCATTATACCTTGACTGTGTACCGTGTTCAACGGTACAGTTTTCTGTCGTTGACAGTGAAGCTAAAATGGGTAATGTCATATTTGGTCTCATGTATACGAGCCCATTAGGACTATTATCTACTAAGTCTAGTTATTCCATATAAATAGATTACTAGGACTACACAAAAAGGCAATCTGAAATCTGTAACATTTTCTATCATAGTGAAACTCTTTTCTCTGGCGGCACCCGTGGACGTAGACATTTGTCGAACCACGTTAAATCATATGTTCATTTAAGTTTTTCCTTCACATATGTTCTGTGCTTGAGCCATTTTGTGATAATTACATAGAAATTTAATAATAAAATTGGTATCAGAGCCACGTGGTGAAATTAGGACTTTTGCAATTAGGGTTTCACAATGGCGTCTACATTAACAAAATACATGATTGAATTATATGATGGGGGATCCAGCTTTGCATTGTGGAAAATTAAACTGAAATCTTCATTGGTACTGCAAGTGCTGTGGAAGGTTGTGGAGAATAAGTTACCAGAAGAGATAAAAAAAGAGGAGAAACAAGATCTTCAAGAAAAGGGCTTTCTGCTGGATTTTAATGAGTGTGAAAGACAATGTGTTTCGCGAGATTAATGGTGAGAACACTGTTGCATGCGCATGGAAGAAACTAGGAGATCTTTACTCAGGGAAATCAGTAGTAACCCGATTATACTTGAAGAAGTGTTTGTATGATTTCAGATTGAAAGAAGGTATGTCCATAACATAGCACTTAGATAATTTTAAATCAATTATAATGGACTTGGAGAACATAGATATCAATATTGAGGATGAGGATCAAGCTTTGTTTGTATTGAGATCGTTACCAGCTCCCTATGAAAACTTTGTAGATACCATTATGTATGGTAAGGATAAGTTATCGATGTCAGATGTCAAAGGGCACTGAAATCAAAGGAGATGAGATAGTTGCAGCCAGACAATCAAGCTGAAGGGGAAGGTCTTATGACTAGGGGAAGATCTAGAAGCAAAGCGAGTTCTTTAAGGATGAAGAACTGGAGGTCCAAGTCAAAGGTAAAGCACTCAAACTGTTATGAATGCGGTGAGCAGGGTCATTATAGGAGAGATTATCCAAAACTGAATGGTAAAAAGGGAAATCAAAAGGAAAATACAGCAAACATTGTTGAAGGTGTGAACGGTTCCGACGATAGTGAAAACAGTGATAGAGGAGATGTATTGTCCCTGAGTTCAGAGTTTGGGCAAAACTCGTGGGTACTCAATATTGGCGCTACATATAATAAGTGTCAGTTCAAGAAATGGTTCGATACTGACAAGCCAATACAGTGAACTGTCTATTTAGGGAACAATCATTCGTTGACTGTTCGTGGTATTGGTAACGTCAGAATCAGAATGTTTGACGAGGTTGTTAGAATATTGACATGCTGGCATGTTCCTGGGTTAAAGAGAAACCTGATTTATCTTGGGACTCTAGACTCTCGGGGTTACAAGTACCGTGTAGAAGACGGTGTAATCAAATTGACAAAAGGCTCAATGGTATACATGAAAGGCAGTTTGCAGAAGGGTCTTTACATTCTCCAGGGGAGTGTTGTCATGGGAGATGCTGCAGTAGCATCATCAGGGAGTAGTAGCCAAAGTAGGCAGGATCAAAATAAGTTGTGTCATTGGTGTCTTGGTCACATGAGTGATAGAGGATTAGGTGTTTTGGAAAACATAGATTTGTTGAAAGGGTATACAACAGAATCATTGGGATTTTGTGAACACTGTGTGTTTGGTAAACAAACTAGAGTCAAATTCAGCAAATTGGCTGTAAGAAAGACTAAAGGGACCGTGGAATACATTCACTCAGATCTTTGGGGTCCAAACAGAATTCCATCCAAGAGCGGAGCCATATACTATATGAGTTTGATTGATGATTATTCAAGGATGGTGTGGTTTTACTTTCTAAAAACAAAATATGAGGCATATTCAACCTTTATCAAATGGAAGACGATGATTGAGAAGCAAACATCTTAGGACAGATAATGGGTTAGAATATTGCAGTCGTGAGTTCAACGAGTTCTGCAAAGCTGAGGGAATAATGCGCCAACGCATTTGTTCTAGAACACCACAGCAGAATGGAGTCTCAAAACGAATGAACAGAACACTTTGTGACAAGGCAAAAAGTATGCTCTCTCATTCCGGTGTGGGAAAGGATTTTGGGGCTGAAGCTATTAATACTGCGTGTTACTTGGTGAATCGGTCTTCATCAACGACTATTGATTGTAAAACTCTTTTTGAGATTTGGTCTGGATCGTAGGTTGATTATGAATATTTGAGGGTGTTTGGTTGTCATGTGTATGCTCATATGAGAGATGGTAAGCTTGAGCCGAGGGTAAAGAGGTGCATATTTCTAGGATATGCTAATGGACTGAAGGGATATAGGTTATGGTGTACCTCTCCCAAGTCTCCGGGTTCTCTTATCAGTAGGGACGTTACTTTTAATGAGTTTCCTTCGATAGACAGTCAGAATGAAGTAGGAGAAATGGTCGAATCAGGATTGGTTGTGAGTAAATAGGTGGAGATTGAAGTAGAATCATTTCCTAGCAGGTGCAATAATTCAAGTGATTCTGAGGTGGATCTAGAATCAGGAGGTGAAGCGTCAGCATCGGATGATAGTGACGATGATGTGCCTGAACCAGAACAACAACCTTATAGCATAACATTGGGCAGAGAAAGAAGAGATATTAGACTTCCAAAAAGTATGCAAATCTAGTTGCGTATGCTCGGTCAGTTGCAGAAGAAGTTGAGATGCAGGAACCTAGTAGCTACAGAAAAGCTATAGCGATTTTAGAGGCAGATCGATGGATTGGTGCTATCGGGGAAGAGATTGAATCTTTTCATAAGAATCAAACATGGAAGCTTGTTGGCTTTCTTAAAGGACAGAAGATAGTAGGCAGTAAATGGGTGTTCAAGAAAAAGGAAGGTAATCCAGGGGTTGAGGCATCTCGATTCAAAGCAAGACTGGTCGCTAAGGGTTTTACTCAAAGGGAAGGAATTGACTTCAATTAAGTGTTTTCTCCAGTGGTGAAGCACAGTTCGATTTGAGTTTTGTTAGCCATAGTAGTTTTGCATTTAGAACTTGAGCAGTTGGATGTGAAGACTGCGTTTCTACATGGTGAATTGGATGAGCAAATCTACATGAGACAACCAGAGGGATTTATCGAACCTAATATGGAGGACAAAGTTTGTCTGCTGAAAAAGTTATTGTATGGTTTGAAACAATCACCTAGGCAATGGTACAAAAGTTTTGATACATTCATGATGTCAAAATGGTTCACAAGGAGTCCATATGATAGTTGTGTGTATCATCAAAAGATGTCAGATGGCTCTTATGTTTACTTGTTGTTGTATGTGGATGATATGCTTATTGCTGCTTTTATTATGTCACACATTGTGCAGTTAAAGAAGCAGCTTAGTGCCGAGTTTGAGATGAAGGATCTGGGTAGAGCAAAGAAAATTCTTCGTATGAAGATTATCAGGAACAGAAATTTAGGATCATTAGACTTGTCTCAACGAAGCTATATTGAGAAAGTGTTACAACGATTCAACATGTTTGATGTTAAAGTAGTTAGCATTCCATTTGCTACTCATTTCAAGTTGTCTACAGTCGGAGCGGCCAAGGATGATGCTGAGTTGGAACAAATGTCAAAGGTTCCATATGCAAGTGCAGTTGGTAGTATCATGTATGTTATGGTATGCACATGTCCTGATATTTCACATTCGGTTAGTGTAGTTAGCAGGTACATGGGATGTTATAGGAAAGAACACTGGCAGGCAGTGAAATAGATACTTCGATATCTTAAGAATATTGTGAATGTTGGCTTAACTTTTAACAAGACCGATATTGGTGAATTGCTGAATGATGTTGTAGCATCATTGGTTGGTTTTGTTGATTCTGATTTTGCAGGTGATATGGATAAAAAAAAGATCTCTGACAAGATATGTATTTACTCTGGCTGGGAGTGCGATCAGTTGGAAAGCATAGCTGCAAGCTACTATAGCTTTGTCTACAACATCAATAGAGTACATGTGGTAACAGAAGTAGTTAAAGAGGCAATATGGTTGCAAGGTGTGGTAGCAGATTTTGGCTTAGATAGGACTACTACAAAAGTGTTTTGTGACAATCAAAGCGCCATACACCTTACAAGGAACCAGATGTACCATGAGCGTACAAAGCACATAGATTTCAAGTATCATTTTATTCGTGATATAATATCAAAGGGAATTATTGATGTGAAGAAAGTGTCTACACACGATAATCTAGCAAATATAATGACCAAGGCAATATCAGTTCGAAAGTTTAGGAAGTCCCTAAACTGGATTGGTGTTCTCAGTATAGAGTGAATGCCTTAGGGGCATTTGGTGAGTCTGAAGAAGAGAAGTTTCTTTGTTGATAGTGAAGAAAGAATATTCACCTCAAGGGGAAGATTTGTTGCGAAGGTGTCGAATAGTGCCTTGACAGTGTACCGTGTTCGGCGGTACAGTTTTGTGTCTCTCATAGTGTCATTATGCCTTGACTGTGTACCGTGTTCGGCGGTACAGTTTTGTGTCATTGACAGTGAAGCTAAAATGGGTAATGTCATCTTTGGTCTCATGTATACGAGCCCATTAAGACTATTATCTAGTAAGTCTATTTATTCCATATAAATAGATTACTAGGGCTATACAAAAAGACAATCTGAAATTTGTAACATTTTCTATGATAGTGAAAATCTTTTCTCTTGCGGCGTCCATAGATGTAGAAAATTGTCGAACCACGTTAAATCATGTGTTCATTTAAGTTTTTCCTTCACATATGTTCTGTGCTTGAGCCATTTTGTAATAATTGCATAGAAATTTAATAACAAAATACCATGTTATGAATATGGGTGTTGTGAATATAGGAGTCTGGTCTACATATTTTGCCTCTGTATATAAGTAAGAACAATCCGATCTCCAAACTAGTATGATATTGTCCGCTTTGGCACCCGAAAGCTCGCACGGCTTTGCATTTGGTCCACTACCAAAATGCCTCATACTAATTGAGATATGTTCTTACTTATATACCACTAATCCTTCCAATGTTCAATCGATGTGGGATGTGGGACTTTGGTCGCCACCCTAACAAATTCTCCTCTCGAACAAAGTACTACATTAGCCTCCTCTCAATTGACTTTCATCCGCCCACTCTAATCAGGTTGGAAGACTACCTGGCCATAGAGGCACTACGGATGTTACTGCTCACCTCCTATTATACCACTCTGTCGTGTTCCTTAGCGCCACTCCATACTCCAATCAAGTACCACCGCTTAATGAGCCACGGGCACTCCGAACTAGGATCTCTAGAACATATCACATTGAGCATGGCGTCTAAACCTCGGAGCCTCAGTTAAATTATCAAATAAAGCTCGATTGATAAATAAACTTAGCAGTTGTTTCTAACAATTCTAAGGTCATATCCAAATGTAATTTTATTGTTTTTAATAATAAAAATTAATATATGCCATTTGGTTCCAGATTTAGTATATTATTTTCATGGATGTATATTAAAACTTTCTAGTATTTCTTATAGAGAACTCCTCAAATCACATTATATATTGTGCAATAGTAGATAATTTAAACTTTTGGTCCTTCTTAATTTTTTACCTACTATTTTGAAGGTTTTCGGCATAAATCATTGTGTTAGTTACTTTATATTTTCTTGCATATTAATGTTTCATAAAGAAAATGAAAGAATATTTAGTATCTTATTGGTGTATACTTGTTGATTTTTTCCAATATAATGATATCAAAATTTGGGCTATTTGATTATCTAATGTAGTATAATGAAAGAAACTTTTAGTATATCATGGATGATTAAATTTACATGTTTATTTTACTTATTATAGAAAATGAAGATGAACGATATCTTAGATTACAAAGATTTTTATGAGCCATTACTAATAACGACAAGCTTGAGAAGTAGAATATATCTCAAAGGCAAGTATTACATTAAAAAGACACTCATGTGAATTGGCATTGATTAAATTGTCATTCATAATGTGACAAAATAAAAAAAAACATTATTAATAATGACAAGCTTGAGAAGTAAAATATATCTCAATAGTAAGTGTAACAAAAAATAGTCATTGACATGAATTGACATTTATTCAAAATTCCTTCAAAATGTAACTGACGAGAAGAATGCATTAGAGTTACAAAACAAACTTAATATTACATTTACTCAACAAAATGGCGTGAACAAAAAACTCACTCGTGAGAAGAGTTCTGAAATTGCAATAATGAGATGGACAAATCATGGTAAAGCATCTTAATATTTTTTAAAGACTAGTGAATAAACTCAAGATCGTTAGAATCATTTAAGACGATGAGGTGTTGATTTTACTTAACTTTATACTAAAGTTTTCTCTGAAAATTGTAAAAAAAACATCTTAAACGAAAACTCTTGACGAAACGACCAATGCTCGTTGTCTCATTCATATTCAAACTTTTATTAAATTCAAGAGAAAACAAAACCTAAAACTTAGCACATCAATACCTGCACAAGTTCTAAAAGTGATCCAAATCAAAGTTTAGCGAAACCTTCACCTGTTTTATTACCAAAAAAATATGATTACATGCAAAATGTATATCGAAAGTTTAAGTGTGATAAGACGCAATGAAATAAGGAAAATTTATTGACAATTCAAATCAAAATAATAATGCAATACTTTAGTTATTATCACCACCAAATAAGTTTTTCCTATTAGTAGCGTTGGTTACTTCAAATTTTACTTGGGAAGATTGTTTGTGTGTTATTGAGTATGATGATTCATTTTATCATACCTCACGTATTATCTTATTTTTATCTTACACATTTGGTAATTTTAATCACACAATAATAGAAAATGATGGATTTTCTAAACTCATTGTAATTGGTGACATTGTTTCAAACTAATATCATATACAAAATTATATTATGCGATGTGAGACATGTTCGAAATATTCGGTTGAATATAATATATGCTGGAAAGTAAAGGATAAAGGTTACTCGAGACATTTCAGTGAAGAAAAATTAAATTTCGTTCAATGATCTTTGATTATGTTTTGAAGAAACAAATATAAGATCTTATACATGATGCAAGAAAAGCTATAAAAAACAATCATCGTCGAATATGATATTGAGCTATGGCATAATATTTTAGACATATTAGTGAAACGATTCTTGCAAATTATTAAAAAGAAAGATCTTATGTCAAGTATGAAAAATTCTTTTTTAAAACCATACATTTTATCTAATATGTAAGCTACATTGTGTAGTGTTCCATAAAATATTTCCATCAAGAAAAAAAAATTGATCTTAAACACATAAATATTTATTCTATAATTAATAGGTTACTTGGTGGTGTACTATAATTTTTCACCTATATTAATAATTATTCCAAAATGATTTGAGAGTTTCCTAGAAATCCTAAGGTCAAGTGCTTAAGGAGTTTAATATTTTGTATATTAAGTAGAACAAGAAACTAGTAAGAAACTAAAGATTTTTCTAGCATGTAATTTTGGTGAATACATCATAAATGGTATATCGTATCAAATAAACCAACTCATCTTTGAACGTATCAGAAATATGTTTTGTCATGAAATTTTTTTAAGTTATTCTAAGGATAAGTTATGGCCACTATTATGTACCTTATCAATATTTATCCTTCAGTTCCTCTGGATGGTGAGATTTCAATAAAATATTTTTATTATAAAATTCATTCGTACAAAACTTCACATGTGTTTGGATGTAAATATTTTTTGCATATTCTAAAAGATAAAATATCAAAACTTGATTAATAAGACCAAAAATGTATACTATATGGTCACCTTCAAGAATATGTTTTATATAAATTAAGGGATCTTGATGCAAATAAAGTAATTAAATTCATGAATATGGGATTATTTGAAGACAAACTGTATAAGAATTTGAGAAACAAAAACAATATACCATAATCCTGTCATTCTAGTTAACTTGGAACTACTTCAACCTTTGATGATGCGGGATGACTTAAAAGCGGAAAACAAAAATAAAAATATTGATGATATTCAAGACAAACCAAATAAATAACATGTACAAAAACTAATAAAGTGTGATACCAGAGTTCGAATGGTGGATACAAGGTATTCACAAAATAAGTATGTGATGGTGACATACAAAGATGAGATTCGTTGCTTTACAATAACTATATCAGATCAACAATATAAAAAATTATTAAAATTAAAAAAAAAAGTAAGACATCATATTCACATAATTGACCAATATTTATAAGATTTACTGTTAGACTATTAATATGGTATACATTTGAAATAGATAAACATAATATGAGAACATATCAAATTCATAAAAATGGCATAGGAGTACCATCAATGGTCATTTTATACAAATATGGCTCATCATTAATAAATAAAAAATCAATATTATAAAACATTTGATGATAAGCACTTGAGTTTACCTGAATTAGAAGACGAAGCAGTTTGCCGATGGGGTGTTATTGTTGTGATGGTCGTTATTGTTGTTGTTTGCCTTTACTTTTTTTCTTTTGGATACTTAGCCTTCCAATAAAACTTTTATTTTTAGAAAACACATTCATCTTAAGGATTTTATAAGCTAGTCTATTTTGGCTTATATGCATAAGTTATTGTGAAGCATCAAAATATAAGGAATCAGAGCTGTGACATACCCCTTATCAACCTTAGACTTAATCTGAATCTTTTATGCTAATATTTTATTAGTAATACAAGAAACCATTAGTAGAGGAGAGTAATATAAATTATCTCATACAATCTCTCAAAATTATTCGAAAGAACCATAAAAAACTTTACCATATGTTTTTCTTGTTTACGTGCTATATATGATTCAAATTCTTGCAGCTTTGCAGATTCTGTGAGAGCCAAATGATCATCAAGTGTGGCAGAATAACTTAATAATCATATTATTCGGTTGAAGTATGCGAATATCTATTTCCAACTCATATTATTTACCAAAATTAGAGTTTGTATATAATCTAGCTAGATGATCCCAAATTATATAGTCGTTTCATACTTAGAAAACTAAATACTGATGGAGTAGGTAATACAATTTTTTATACATGTAAAATTCTTTAAATTATGATCCCCTCAATATTGACCAAAACCTCATAGTCAGTTTCTTCATTGTCTGTAGGTATAACCCGCTCACTTGTAACATAACTTCATATAGATTTTCACATAAAATATTATTCATAACGTAACTCCAATATATGTATTTTATTAGATCAAATTGAATATTAAACGACTCAAGTGAACCATTCTTACGACTACCCATGATCAAAACACATATACGAAATGACCAAATCCTAAAAACTCAAATACCGATAATTGCGGATCGTTTCCAAATATATCACAGAATAAAAAGTTTAGTCACACCACAACCACATAATGTTTTCATAAGTAGCAACAACATTCGAGCTTAAAGAAATGATTGTTAATTTCTTCGTATGGTATTTTATTCATTTTCTCATCTCATTCTCTTGCTATCTTATTTTTTTTCTTGCATCATCTCGTCAGATTCATGATCCATAAATTTCATCAATGGATTTATTTTAGGTTATTGTATTTTAAATCTTTTGTTGAGATTTGCCATTAAATATGATTAGATTTTGAGCTTAATTGTTTTTAAAACTTTGGTGAAATTTATAGCATCAATCATTTATGTTATGCTTAAAATCATTTTTAGGTTAGATTTTGTTGATATATACCGTTGATTAGTTTATTAGATTATAAGTTTATGTCGTTCTTATGTTTTTTTAGTTGAGCCTGCTCGATTTTTTTATTAGCCAGCAACCGTTCGTAGTTTATTATATTCAAAAAAATTGTATTCATTTTAAGATTTTTATAATGTATTCCTTTAACTTTTAATGTCATTTCAAGATTATTAAAGTATCTTAATGAATAATAATGAATCATTCACATGTGATTTTGATGATGATGGTAAGACTACATGAGCGGTCGAGATAGGAGAACTTCAGGATATAGATCCCATTTTTGATAGCCAAGTTAATCGGTCAGCCCGAAAATCTACTAATATTGTTGACAGTGCTGATGAAGACCCATCTTCCCATTTTAAAAGGTTAAAAGTCTATTATTTAGGAATAATTTCAAATAGTAACAATGTTGTATGGAACACAAAAGAGGAAATATAAGTGGTGTGGGACTATGTATTCTTACAATAAGAAAGATAAGGGTGCATCTGGTTATTTGAAACACCTGAAGATTTATGGGCAGAGAAAAAAATATACGACATGTACAAAGACATTATTAGACAATAATTCATTCCAAGGGGATGGTACACCAACTATTAGTAATTGAAAATATGATCATGGAAAGTTTAGAAAAGTTATAGTTGAAGTGGTTTTGGCGCATGATATACAATTTATCCATTTAGATGGACTTATTTGGAACAAGGTTTATACCATAATATACCATGGGCATAAGAGGATCTCTCGAGGTCATGTCAAATATGGAGCAAAAAATAGGTGACATGACTGTCAGTTCTAATTTCATAAACTATAAATGGTAACTACACAATAGATTATTGCCTTTTGTTCACGTGTCACCCTTCCCCATAGTGGCGAAGTTCTTGCTCGAGAGTTAACTAAGCTGATGTGTGACTAGAAGATTAAGAAAATAGTTATTTCGATCTTTGTACATAATTTTATTGTTAATGATATGTGTCGTACTCGAATGAAAATAGACTTTACTAAAAGAAGAAAGTTACATTTGGAATATAAGTTATTCTATGTGAAGTGTTGTGACCATATATTGAATTTATTGGTGCAATATGGTCTAAAAGTCATACAATCATCTGTGGAAAACGTTAGGGGTGCCAAATATATACTTACCTCTGAAATGAGATGCGTTGAGTTTGATAATATACTAAAGGACATAGGATTGAAAGGAAAACGAAATATACCTGATGTGAAGTCGATTAGAATTCTATGTTGTTGATGGTGTCCACCGTGTTATTTTATCGAGAGGTTTGGCAAAGATATGCAAAAGTCGATTTAGTATTTACACAATTCTTGCCTACTGATGAAGAGTGGAAGAGCGTAGAGACCATTTGCAATCTTTTAGAAGTGTTTGAGCGTGTCACTAAAATTATTAGAACCAGAACTTACCCAATACTAAACTTTTTCCTTGCCAAACATTATCAAGTTAAAATTGTGTTGGATAAGTTCGAGTATTGTGACACCAACCCGGAACTAATGCTCATCCCAGCATCAAGTATAAAAAAAATATTGGTGTGAATCAAATATGTTTATTTCCATAGGTGTTATTCTTGACCCAAGGCAATATTTCTGAAATCTATTATCTAATCTTTATTTTACATAGTATTTCCATTTATATGGTTGATCAAATATTTCTCTTTTAACTCTTCTATTAAAATAATAATCTATTTTATCATACTGTAATTGTGTAAATATAGCTCTTTGGAATCATAAACATTCATAATCTGTACTAAATGTTATCTTTTTAATTTTTAGGTGTTTTTTATAGTTTAACTCAATATTATAGAATTATACACAATTTGTAATTTTATTAAAAAAACCTTTAAGACGAATCTCTTTTACCAGCTTTGTAAGTATAGTTATGAATTGAAAAATATCTGAATGGTTTAATGTACTTTTTAGAGCTAGATCTTCTCAAATTTCATGATCCGATCTTATAACTTTAAAATTGTGAATAATTCCTACAAAACAAGGCGACTTTTTTAGGGAAAATATATTAAATAAAATGGACGTGCTTGTATCTATTTCCAATACATGAAAAATCTATATGTGTTTGTATATTACTTTCGTATTATATAAACATGTTTTATTAGTCGGCCACTACTATTCAAAATCTTACTTCTAAGTAATGTAGGTTGAATAAAAATAACATAAAACAAAAAGAAAATATATTGTGTGTTTGTTGTTTTACGATTACAAATGTATAATATAGAACAAGAACGAAAAATGCATCGACATATTCGGAAACCATAAAGGTATGTGATTCAAAAGGGAGGTTTAAATTGCTAAAAGTTATGTGAATCAAAAGGGAGGTTTAAATTGCTAACTTTGATGTAGCATTTTCCCATTATAATATACTTTACTTAGACTCAAGCGTCAATGTCGTCGTAATTTACATTTTTATATTTTATATATACTGAACTTAGACTCAAGCGTCAATGTCGTAATTTACATTTTTATATTATATATGTATTTTTTAATTTAAAATTTATATTTTTATAAATTAAAAAAAATCATAATTTTTTTAATATATATTCAATAAAGAATGTCATAATATATATTTTTATATTATATATATATATATATATATATATATATATATATATATTAAGTAAAAAATAGTTCGTATAAGTATGTGAACATTTTAACAAGATAACACCCATACCGACACAACTAATCGTATTATGTTAAATGAAGCGAAGATAAAAGCAAACAATTACAATGACCATGTAGTAGTCTATAAACCAAAAACTAAAATCGAAATATGCAGTGAAGCATACTATATAAGCGATCCATCTGATAAACTACTACAATCCAAAAAACTAGAAAGAAGTACAAGAAGCAAAATGAAATTAGAGAATAGAGAAATGATGGTTAACTCGGTCAAGCAACCATAGTTCCAGAAAATCTAATCGGAGGTCAGAGAGCATGTAGTGCGATACCGCAAAGGTAAGGAATGTCGGTGACCCGAAGATTCTAGTGTTTCTCTCATGCTAGATGTCGTAAATTACAGCATTAAAACAAGTGCGTCATAGGCATCAAAAGCGAAAGGGTAACCAATTCACGACCATCATGGGCCAACTCAACCAATCAAGGTCATTCAAGATGGACCCAAATTTGGTGTTGGCGGCGTCTCAAATACAATGGGCGAATAAACAATCATAGATGATATGATTGACACATTAAGCATACGAGTTGGAAAATATGTAGTTGGAATAGGAGTTGCGAATTCAACTTATAAGTTTGTCCTGAATAGACAACTTGTCAAGTATGACGAGCCATAAGATGAAATAATGACCTAGTAAAATATATTTATGCCATACCAATTCAACCCGCTCGACACATGGAGAAGACTTACGTATGATATGTTAGGTATCGTGAATAGTATAGTTGATATTTCTAATTTTGACACACCAATATTGAGCATCATCCATATATACGTGCGGTGGGGAAGGAGGAGAGTGAGCGAAAGAATTATGTTTCAAATCTTCAAGATATTATTGTGGTTTCTAGCGCTACCTGACTTGGTTCAAGAGGGTTAACACCAACTACCCTCCAAAATGATATAAAACATCTTGAGATTGTTACCAAGTATTAAGTCATGAATAATATTTTTTCCATAATGGGATATACCATAGAGGTGAGGATGAGTCACATATCGTGCCAAAATGATATAGATTCCCCAATACTGATTGTCATCTTGTACATTTCCAACGCGAGAGTTCTAAAACATAGAATTTTTCTCTAATTCTATAAGAAATATGAGCCAAAGTTTATGTTTCCATATTTATTATTTTTTGTATTGTTCATAGTTTTATCCAATCATACCAACTAGAAGATATTTTACAACTTACAATGTACCACAAGTGTTTGTGGACGACCAACTGATTCAAAATATTTAGGTTTATGATCCCATAACCACCATCCATAGTGGGAAACGTAACCTTATTATAGGTCATTATAGACCTAAAGAGCTTCATTTTATGATCGAGACAAAGGAATATATAAGGTTTTAGCTCAAGTTCTTGAGGATTTGGAGAGTAAGATGAAATAGAGGACTGATACACTTGGTCAGCAAAGAAGACCAACTTAGTAGGTTGTAGCCAACTATGATATGACAAATATTTAGAGGTCTAAGAACAAATTTTAAAATAACTTTATCAAGAAGAGGATAAAAATCATTAAATGATAGTTGACCCGTAATAAGCAACACATCAAGGTACTTAACAGTGAAAAGTGAAAATATTATAACCAATGATGTTGATAAACTTATCATAAAGGGAAAAACCAACCCCAGAAGAAAAATATGGCTGTTTATGGGCTTGACCCAGGCCCGAAAGATAAGAAAATTTGTCAAGACCATCTTTGATGAGCTTAATATGATGAGAGCTGTCATTATAGAAAATAATAAGATCATCCATAAAGCAAAGATTAACAATCTTGACCTTATGCCACTTCCCGTGGAAATTGAATTTTCCATCGCTATTTTTCTCCTTAAAGAGTCTTTGTATGACTTGCATAACTATGATGAAAATGAAATGATAAATACAGTCTCATAAAAAAGGTGTTTTTTCCTCTTTAAATTTCCATGACAATCATTATTTACATTTACAGTAAAAGTGGAAGAAGAGATGCATTGGATAACCTAAAAATTAAATTTTCATAATAATCCATGGCAACTAGGATGTCAAGGACGAGGTGTAATTGGACATTATCAAAAGCCTTCACGGGATTGAATAGTTTCTAAAATATATATTGCAACCATTATGTATATATGTGTTTATGTATATGTGTATATGTGTATATGTGTATGTGTTTGTGTATGTATGTGTGTGTATGCGTGTGTGTATGCGTGTGTGCGTGCGTGCGTGCGTGCGTGCGTGCGTGCGTGCGTGCTCTTTCTCATTGTTCAAATTCAAGAATCATATTCCTTTTAACATAAGGTGCAATTTCATGAAAATATATAAATTAAACACTCATTTCATATTCAACAATGACTAAACAAATTGTTGCATGATTCTAGGCATCCAACTCGGTATTTTGGCTACAAACGTTTGTCATAGGACTATAAATCGTAAAAGGGATTGAAGGACATATTCGATTATCTTGTAACTATAATTCAATTGTTTAATATTTAAACAATAATAGAAGCTCTCTGAAGTCCAAGCTTGTAGGTATCAAGTTCTTATATGTTGAAAAAATAGTTCAGAGTTATCAAACCAGTATATAAGGACAAAGTCAATGCTAATGAATCATCTAACTAAAGCATTGGTTCTTAATAATTTTATTGAACATACCAATAATATTGATATTATATATTTAAATGATTATTAGTTTCAAATACATTTTATATTAAGTTATAAGATATGTTTGTAATATGATGTTGTATATGTGTGTGCGCGCGCGCACGCTTGTACGTGTGTGTATGTGTATACACTATTATGTTCAGAGAATTCTCATTCTTCATTTAATATAGATTTCTAATTAAGGAGGACTCATTAAGGATATATATATATATATATATATATATATATTAATGTAGATCTCTCATTAAAGAGGACTAGTTACGAATATATATATATATATATATATATATATATATATATATATATATATATATATATATATAATTACATTCTCTATTATTCTTATGTTATGCATAGCGGTAGATCCATATATTGGTTATTATAATATTCTGATTATTAATGCATCTACGTACAACTTTTAATGCAACAAGGATGGTTTTAGTGTTATACAATTAATGATCATGTACGATATTATTAATTTTATCTATGTGACGATAGAAATTAATAATGTTCATTTAATTTGCATCTTAGAGTAGTAAATGATGCTTCAAGTGAGAGTTGGTGCTAATTTCTCCATCAAGATAAATCGACACATGTTTTATCAATGTATTTGACTATCGTTAATATTAGTCTAATAAAATTAATTGTATATTAAGTGATATATTAATATATACAATATGTTTCATGGAGGTAATTGTATAGATACGAGATTTATCTCAAATACTATAAGGGATTAGATCCTGAAATAAATAACTTAACCAAAACGAATGTTTCATGATTATTAGTTTAGAATAAAATATGCAGTCTTAGATAGTTATTCTTCCAATAGTTATACGGTATATAAGAGTGTCAATTCTACAAGTTTTGGTTTTCATTTTGAATATGGTTTGAATTTTGAATTCAAAATTAAATCACCATATAAAATGAATGTATGTCTGAAAGAGCAAACATGTTTCTATGCAAAATTGTTACGATGGTGAATCATCTTCTCCTCTGTAACCTAAAATAGGAGAAGTGTCGACTGTTACAGGTCATGGTGGTTTGAAAGAGATACCAGTAGGTAATGCTATCGTTTTCGAGAAAATAGTACCTCACATTCCTAAATTATAAAACATACGCAAAAGATACAAGCAACACATGACTAACAATGCATTCAAATGTGATTTACGTACATTTAAATCATATGTTTAAAATATTGTGTAGTATAGTATAAATAATATGCAATACTTTGTAGTATAATATATAGATAATATACCAAACTTGATGATGTTGATTATGATCAATTAAATTATTGTGTATGTAATTGATTAGTTTGGTTAGTTAGTTTCATCAATTTGATTTGATTAAATTATATACTCTACCAATAATATTAATTGGGACACATTATATGATGACGCGGCGGAAGTAGAAGAAGAAGCAACGGTAGATGAAACCCTAATTCAAGGGTAACATGATGCAACCCTAATCTAAGGGTAACAAAGAGTGAAATTTTCAGAGATAAAAAAATCTATTATTCCCAAAAACTTAAAATAACTTAAGGCATATGAGGCTTTATATAATAGCTTCTCAAAACCCTAAATTATAATACAAAGAAATAAAATAAATATTTGAATAAAATAAAATAAAATAAACAAGGCTTTTGTTTGGACTTTTTGGGCTACATCATTATATGTTCTAACTAAATGGTTTTAAACTGATATTGATGATGATTTGCATGTTTGGTCATTTATTTTTTTATGTATATGATTCGTTTGAACTAAGTTTGGATAAATTTATGCGCAATGATATATCTCATACCCACTATTTTGTCTCTATCACTGTTAGATCTCACATTATGGATTTTAGAGTTCTCATTTTTTAAGACCATTTTACCTTTTACTATATACGTGTGTTTCTTTAGGTCTCACCAGAATACTCTTTTTATTGAAAAAAAACTCAAAACTAGTTAATAATACTCATCTCAAAAGTTTTTTGTTTTGAAAATCCAACTTCATAACAAACTTAAAGTACTTATTACAAACTTTATGGTAAATATATATATATATATATATATATATATATATATATATATATATATATATATATATATATATATATATATAAGGTTGAAGTTATGAATTATAAAAATATGATTTATATATATAAATATATTAGTTGTTTGTTCGATGATCGGTTAGTTTTAATTATTTACGGTACATTTCGAATGTTATTTTGTAGAAAATAATGGTGAATCGATTGATTTGGGTGTTGTTGGCATCCATGGTTGTCTTGGAGAAATACCACACTTAACATGTGAAATTTATTTAGTCCATCGCATCCAGTATGTGACAATTGGCATATTCGTTGCACCAAATATGCGATAATTTATACGTTCGTTGCACCTAATATGTGATAATCAATCTAGTTTACGCATGTTTGGTACGATACATGAACATAAAATTTTATTATTTGGTGCAAATTTTGCATAATTTGATGTAGTCACATTGAATTGTTGTGCAATAGTTTACACTAATATTTTTTATTTGATTATACATGCACGTTAAACTTTTGCTCCTTCATATTAATTTTGGGCTTTTGGATGTTAAGATTATACGTAAACTTATTTTTGTATATTATTTCAGGATGCCTCCCTGTCTTTGTAAAAATTCCATGTATGAGGATGAAAAGTTGGAGAGAAATACGGTCATACGAGATGTAACTACGTCACACCATGTTGTAAGAAACTATTACCTCAGTGTACTTTATCAGTTCTGACAGTATGTACGGGTAGGGAAGAGCTGTAGTCATCAACGCCAGTTTCCGAACATCTTTCTCTGAAATCAAATTCTTATAATTATTAGAATCGATTCAAATCCACCATGGCATTGTAATTAGAGGATTTATTATTTACCATAGCATTGTAATTAGAGGATTTATTATTTATATTAAGACCAAACACTCAATAGGAAGAAAATCATATTTAAATCCAGTTTGAGTCACCCGGGCATTTATTTTAGTATTGAGAGTTCTCTTAGAGGTAACAACTTTAGTTTTACTTTTATTGATGGTATGACCAGCAACATGTTGATATTTTTGCAGGAAGCTACGAAAATATCAATGGTAGAGCTGTGACCATTGGTAAAAATCAACAAGTCATCAGCAAAAGATAAACAAGGTATTATAATATTAGTTCTAGAAGAATATCTCAAATTCTTGTGATTGTTGAACAAGGCAATACATCTCATAAGCAACACATCTTCACCCTAATGAAGAGACTAGGAGAAATTGGATCTCCTTGTCTTAAACCTCTCATGGTTTTAAAGAATCCATAAGAGTTACCATTAGTTAAGATAGATATATGAACATTGTTTATAAGGGTGTTAATAAGTTTAACAAATTCATTAGTGAAGCCAAACTTTTCCAGGACCTTTAGAATAAAAGGATGAGACATTTCGTCGAAAGCTTTTGACATGTCTATCTGAATTAGAATATTTCCAGTCCTACCACTCCTATTTAGGTCATAAACCAGCTCATTCGCAACCAAAATATTATCATGAATGGACTTACAACAAAACCCCTTTGACAATCAGAAATTATTTTAGGCAGCAAATTAGCTAATCTATTATTCATGATCTTTGACATAATACGATTAGTTAAAGTGCATAAAATTATTGGTCTATAACCATTCCAATAAGTAGGGTTATGGTTTTTAGGTATAAGACACAATCCAGTGGCCATGATACCTTTAGGTATATTATGACCTTTTGTGAAAGATATCACAACCTTAATTAAATCATTTTTTATAATCGTACAACGGGTTTCGAAGAAGTGGGAATTATAACCATCCATGTCAGTAGCCTTGTTATCCTTTAAACCATTTATAATGCTGAAAATATCATCCGTTGTACGATCCATAAAAAGTAAGTTATTATCTTCAGCATTAATAATGGTAGGAATGTTATTAAAAATATCATCTTGCATTAGAATCATCTCATCATTTAGGCTATCATAAGGGAGAATAAACAAACTCTCTTTGAAGAACTTTTATGTTGAATTGTCAATAGCTTTGTCTTCTAAGATCCAGTTTTTCTCTTCTTTAATGCTAGTGATCCTTCTTTTCCTTCTTTTTTTAGAGACATAGGAATGATAGATTTTAGTTTTCATATCCCCCTTTTTAAGCCAGCTAGAGTAGCACTTCTAGTGCCAATAGGATTCTTCAATTCTGATAGCCTTAATATACATAGCATTAGCATGGGACAGACTCTTCTTGCTTTCATTAGTATTCTTCTCCATGTGATTTGCTTCCATGATCTTGACATTATCTTTAGTTTCCAGAACATTAGAGAAAATATTTCTAAAAATGTGTTTTGTTTCATATCGTAAGAGCAAACTTTAGTCTTTTTAGCTTCTGCAAAAACACATACATAGAATAGCCATCTATATGAAGAGACCAATTAGTTTCAACATAATTAAAAAAATTGTTGTCAAACACCCACATATTAAAAATTTAAAGCTTTTGCTCTGATTAGATATTACAATGTGAATATGAGCATGGCCTAAACAAGTTCTGACCATGTAGTTGACTTTAATATTATGAAAAGAGTTTTCCCAAGCCTTATTGTAAAAGGCTATGTCCAGCAGCTTCCATTCGGAGCTGCTGGACCAAGTGGACTTAGATCACTGTAACCAGAGTCAAGTTACTAACAGTTATTGATACAATCTTTAAACTCATCTGCCTTGTTTTGACCGAAATACTTGCATCCAGTTTGCTCATCAATGGAGATAGTGGCATTGAAATCACAAACGAGCAGTCATTCTTTATCATTGGTGGCAACAGTTCTTAAGGTATTTCAAAACTCCTTCCTTTTAATTCTCTTACACTTAGCATAAACCGCGGTTAGTAAGACATTTTTTTAAGAATTAAATGACTCCCTGGACAAAGAGATTTAAACTCTCATTTAAGTTATTTTTAATATTTGAGCTATTTTTGACTACTCAGCTCTTTACTGTTAGATTTGACAATTGAAAGCATGCTAAATTATTACATTTAGATTTTTTTTTTCTTTATGACTTAATATATTTAAGTTAGTTTATTAATTCTTGAATTATTAAAAAAATTAACTGTAGCTAAAGAAACAGAAGCTGCATTTAATGTTAAAGAAAAAACTAACTAATTATTCTACCGAGACGAGAGGATAATACACCACACGATTCTTCTACGAATAATAATAATTAAATAAATAAATGAAAAGGAGGATTGTACTAAACAAACAAACTGGTTTGGAACTTACCTTCATTATTATGACTTAAACCTCAAGCAAAATCTGAAGATACAAATAGAGTTGAGAGTTGAGAGATATACTACATAAAGGATTCTCAACAAGAACATTATGATGAAACTATATTCATTACCTGACCCTTGCCTGTAGTATTCAAGGATTGAATTGCATTCAAGATTCGTATCATCAGGTTCAAGCAGGCTTCTCCAATAAGTTATCTAGCTTTCTTTAGTACGGAAGAAAGATACGAAGAAGATCGCATAATTGTCCTAAAAAAGTAAGAAGCCTCTCCGGACCCAATAAATTGTCACGATTACTGTTGAGAGATTACGTAATTAGTGGCTATTGTTTAGGAGTGATTAATGTAACTCCGTAATTAGTGGCTATTGTTTAGGAGTCGTTTCGTTTATTTAGGAGACGTTACCTTAATTAGATTGGTGTAAGTTATTATATAAACACAGGAAGTGAATCAATCGAGGCATCTCATTGCTTTGCAATCTAGTTCACTCCAATTTTCTTTTAGGGTTTCTCTTTGAGCCATGTCTTTTCATGGTATCAGAGCATGACATACACACACAATAAAACAATGGCCGGCGACGATGAAAAATCACCATCGTCACCAAGAAGGGAGATGAATTCACCATTTTTTCTAGGCACAGGAAGAGGCCGCGGAAAAACGGACAGGCCCGTGTGTAGCCACTGCAAGAAGACGGGGCATGAGTCTTCGAATTGTTGGTCTCTCGTTGCTTGTCCTCACTGTCACAAGCATGGTCATGACAAAAATAATTGCTATGAAATAGTTGGATATCCCCAGGGGTGGTTGGATCAAAACAAGGCTGATGTGGGTGCTGGTCGTGGTCGTCAGCAGGCTGGTCGTGGGCGTGGTTCCGCTCGTGCTAATGCAACAAGCAGTACAATTGGAGTATCCTCTACTAAAAGCGCCACCGATCAACTCTTCACACCAGAACAATGGAAAGCTCTTGCAGGCTTAATTGGTAATGCTCCTGTTCAGGATGACAGGTTGAGTGGTAAGTTTGATACGAAGTCATGGATCATTGACACTGGGGCAACTCATCATGTTACCGGTGATTTGTCTTGGTTATTTGACACTGTGGCATTATTTGACTGTCCAGTTGGACTTCCTAATGGTGAATCTGTCGTTGCAACAAAATCTGGTTCAGTTCGATTATCAGATAAATTAACTCTTAATAATGTTCTATATGTGCCGAAACTCAATTGCAATTTACTTTCGGTTTCACAATTGAATGATGACTTACATTGTATTGTCCAATTCAATTCTTATATGTGTGCTATACAGGACCACACCAGGGAGCTGATTGGGACGGGAGTTAGGCGAGATGGACTTTACTACTTCTTTAGAGATGAAGGTGATTCAGTACAACATGTGTCTGTCAACAAAGCAGAATCGACTTTGGAGTTGTGGCACAAAAGGATGGGACACCCTTCAGCAAAAATAGTAAAGTTACTTCCTCCGGTTGGTAGTCTTAAGGGTAGTTTAAATAAAGCTTGTGAAATATGTTTCCGTGCTAAGCATCCAAGAGACAAATTTACATTAAGTGACAAAAAGGCAACTAGAATTTTTGAGAAAATACATTGTGATTTGTGGGGACCTTATAAACATGTCTCTTCTTGTGGAGCTCGGTATTTTTTAACTATTGTTGATGATTTCTCAAGAGCCGTATGGATTTATTTGTTGGTTGATAAAACAGAGGTTTTTCGTATGTTCATGTCTTTTATTGCAATGGTAGATCGACAATTTTCTCAAACAGTGAAAGTCGTTCAAAGTGATAACGGTACAGAATTTAAATGCTTGCTTGACTACTTTTCTGCAACTGGTATTTTGTTCCAAACTTCCTGTGTGGGGACCCCACAACAAAATGGGAGGGTTGAACGAAAACACAAACATATTTTAAATGTCGGGAGGGCATTACGCTTTCAAGCAAATTTGCCTATTTATTTTTGGGGAGAAAGTGTTCTGGCTGCTGCTCATTTAATAAATTGCACTCCTTCTCCTCTTTTAAACAATAAAACACCTTTTGAAATTCTATTTGGTACCCCTCCTTCATATGAGGAAATACGCACCTTTGGTTGCCTTAGCTTTGCTCATAATCAAAAATCCAGTGATGACAAATTTGCAAGTAGAAGTAGAAAATGTGTTTTTTTGGGTTACCCGTTTGGAAAGAAGGGGTGGAAATTGTTTGATTTGGACAGAAAGGAATCGTTTGTTTCTCGAGATGTCAAGTTCTTTGAGGATATTTTTCCGTTTAATAACCCAGGTGCTGCAAATATTATTCCAGAAAATATTGTGCCTACGGCGCATGTTGAAGTTGATCATGATTTTGCTGATTTTGTTAATGCTGATTTGCCTAACCCACAAGTCCAAACACAACCCCACCAAGATCAAGCATCCCATTTTGATGCAGATCAGGACCCAGGTTTCAGGGAGGGTGGGCAGGTCCATACCGAGACTTCATCAGCAGCACAAACAGAGGCCCCTTCTCAGTCACAAGTTGTTTTGCCTGATAGGCCCGAGTCAACAGGACTTGATAATACACGCAATGGGCAGTCCGTTCCTATGGGAAGGGGGATGAGGAATAAAATTCCTTCAGTTCTATTACGAGACTTCGTTACTCATACTGTTATAGCTGAAAGTCCATCTTCCGCCACTCCGTCTCCACAGCATCCCTCAGGTACCCCTTATCCCATAGCACATTATATAAATTGTAACCATTATTCTGTGAATTATCAGAAGTTTCTTGCATCTATTATTTCGAGCAATGATCCCAAGTCGTTCAAAGAAGCTATGAAAGATGTAGGTTGGCAAAAGTCAATGCAGGAGGAGATTCGGGCTTTGGAGGAAAATGGTACGTGGACGCTTGAACCTCTTCCAAAGGGTAAGCGTGCTTTGGGAAGTCAGTGGGTTTACAAAACCAAGTATTCCTCAAGCGGTGATAGTGAAAGGCTCAAATCCAGATTAGTAGTTTTGGGGAATCATCAAAAAGCAGGTATTGATTATAATGAGACTTTTGCTCCGGTTGCCAAAATGACTACGGTACGTGCTTTCTTGGCTATTGCAGCTTCGAAAAATTGGGAACTTCATCAAATGGATGTTCACAATGCCTTTTTGCATGGAGATCTTGAGGAAGAGGTTTATATGAAACTTCCCCCTGGATTTGAGAGTTCTTATCCAACCTTGGTCTGCAGGTTACGAAAATCTCTTTATGGGTTGAGACAGTCTCCGAGATGTTGGTTTGCAAAGTTGGTCACGGCTCTTAAAGGATACGGTTTCTTGCAATCCTACTCTGATTATTCCCTTTTTACTTACACTAAGGGCAATGTTCAAATAAATGTGCTAGTGTACGTCGACGATCTTATTATTTCTGGGACTGATTCCGCTGCACTTAAGGCATTTAAAGCCTATCTCAGTGACTGTTTTAAGATGAAAGATCTTGGCAATTTGAAATATTTTCTCGGAATCGAGGTGGCAAGGAGTTCAGCTGGTTTGTTCTTGTGTCAACGCAAGTACACGCTTGACATTATTTCGGGGGCTGGATTATTGGGAGCCAAGCCGTGTGGCTTCCCGATTGAGCAAAATCACAAATTGGGTCTCGCAAACGGGGTGCTTTTGTCGAACCCTGAATCCTATCGTAGATTAGTGGGTCGGCTCATTTATCTGGCAGTGACCCGTCCAGATTTGGCCTACTCGATTCATATATTATCTCAGTTTATGCAGGAGCCCAAAATTGAGCATTGGGAGGCAGCTTTGAGAGTCGTTCGTTATTTGAAAGGTACTTCGGGTAAGGGTATTTTGTTACGTGCAGATAGTAATCTATCTCTGCAGGGTTGGTGTGACTCTGATTGGGCAGCATGTCCAATAACTAGACGCTCTTTGTCCGGATGGCTTGTGTTTCTTGGACAATCTCCTATTTCTTGGAAGACCAAGAAGCAATACACAGTTTCTCGCTCGTCTGCAGAAGCGGAGTACCGAGCCATGGCAGCCATTACTTGTGAGCTCAAATGGTTGAAGGGGTTGCTTCTGAGCTTGGGCGTGCACCACCCTCAGGCAATCCAGCTTTTTTGTGATAGTCAGTCAGCCCTCCATATGGCCAAAAATCCGGTATTTCATGAACGCACCAAACACATTGAGGTTGATTGTCACTTTGTTCGGGATGCAGTAGTCGATGGTTTGATTGCTCCGTCATATGTTCCTACTGGTGCACAATTGGCGGATATTTTTACAAAGGCCCTTGGAAAGAAACAATTTGATTATCTTCTTGGCAAGCTGGGCATTTTTGAACCTCATGCTCCACCTTGAGGGAGGGTGTTGAGAGATTACGTAATTAGTGGCTATTGTTTAGGAGTGATTAATGTAACTCCGTAATTAGTGGCTATTGTTTAGGAGTCGTTTCGTTTATTTAGGAGACGTTACCTTAATTAGATTGGTGTAAGTTATTATATAAACACAGGAAGTGAATCAATCGAGGCATCTCATTGCTTTGCAATCTAGTTCACTCCAATTTTCTTTTAGGGTTTCTCTTTGAGCCATGTCTTTTCAATTACCCCTTCTTTCCTGACCCAGGAGTCCAGGACCCTCGGCCATCGTCGTAAAAGGTGCTTCCTTACTTTTGCATCCAGTGGTAGTATAATCAGACCGGCCTCGGCCTTGGAGCAGATTTAGAACTATCAGCTCTCAACTCAGAAGCGGCAACACACCCTCCATTGGAGCTCTCATCATTCTCCCATTTGATAGCTTTCATTAAGTCCATCTCTTGACAATTAAGCAAACCAGCTTCTGCTATAATTTCAAGAACTACCCAAGAATTTGGAGCCATTGGAGACGGAGATATCCTAATCTTCGATGTAATAACTAAAAAAGAATTAGGTGTAACGAAATATAATACCGCAATCAAACAGCAAACCTCATCACCCCAAACCAACGTCAGCAAATCCTTAAGCCATGGTAATCTTATAAAAACTTCCTCGGGAATACATATATTGGCTTATTTTTCAAGAGTGTACCCGGCCAAATTGTGTTTTTTATTCAAGCACAATTGTATTGTATTATCTATATTATGAGGATCAATACCTTTGCTACCTTCATAATCTGAATATCATCAGCAGCAGCATCTGACACCAGTGGCCACACCTCCAGGACCCTCGGCTCTCGCCACATATCCATGCCCAGCATCCAAACAGCCACGTTCTTGTCCCTCCTACTGTCAGCATCATCTCTAACCGAGTCCACTCTTACAGCCATATCTACAAGCAACCTCCAATCTATAACATCACCAATAGGATCACCAGGAGGAGTGGTTTGATTCGTGAATCATCAAAAACTGGACACAAAGCATTTCTTAGATTATCACCGTCCCTTCCAAAACTTAGATAAATGAACGAGGCTTGTTGACTTTTACACATTTCGAACACCCAACTCAACCCTACACAAATAACAACAATAACAACAAAATAAAGAAGATTACAACACAATTTGAACCTTCTTCTCTGCTAGTTCTTTAGCTCTTACAGCATCTTCTTTGTTGCACTCCATGTCTACAAAAGCGTTGTTGTTATTCACACTCTCAATTTGTAGCTTCAGTCTACATTAAACACATCAACGCAAACCGAATAACCGATATAGGTCAGCTAGTAGTAATGAGGCAACGTGAATGAATAGATATTGAAGTTAATAGTTAATGAAAATGATAGTTGTCAACTCATACACACTGCATACTAACCAGAAACTATATTAATAAGATCACAAGTCATACTCCATCTTAATAAGATCGGGTTCGACCAAATCATACACTATCTTAATACACTGGGTTCGACCAAATTTTACATACTAACTGAACATTGTTTTAAATACTACTCGGATTTGTAGATTTTAATTATTGTCCTAACAGGATTAAGTCACTGCCTATAGTCCAGGCAACACTAGTGCGGTAATCACTCCCAAAGCACTAGCTCCTGTCGCGTGTAGGAATGCGAAAACTATGGGTAGCTGGTATCGCCAGCAGGCCTCCCCAAATAAACACTGCGCTCCTTTGACCTCAGCAAAATCCACCAGCGAAATAGCGATGGCAGCCCCAGCACCACAAAATGATAAAATGGAATCCACCTGTCAAATTCCAAATATTACGTGCACTGATCAAAAAAATTATAAAAAAAAAAGCATAGAAAACTGCTTGCTTGCTCACCCAGTCCCCGCACATGATGACGAAGCATACAGAGGGATTGTGAAAGTAAATGATCTCTCTAACAGCATAATTTATTACGCATGATTCCATCACTAATACGGACCAAGCGGAACCAAATATCACAACCCCGTGCATGAAACTAATTGAAAACTGAGAGAAAGAGAGATGAAGATTGAAGAACTTGTAACTGAAAACTTTTATTATTATAAAACTTTCTCTAACTTTCTGTATTTACATTTGAATTATTTATAGGCATTTAGATTCTGTTTAATTGTGAAACAGAATCAGTTATGGTATTGTTACAAGGTTGTTAAAACGTAATGGACCTTGATAACAAACTTGGCCCATTAAAAACAAACAACCAAGGCCAAGCTTAGGGTCCAGCATAATAGACTAACTCAACACAAGAAGACCCGGTCCAAAACACAGCCCATCATATAAAGCACTTAGGAACACAGTTTCAGCCTCTTCTAGTCTGTCCAAACCCTAAATCGAAAACACAAGCTTTCATCTTCCCAAATTCAATCAAACCCTAGATTATCACAGCCACCTTCTCCTTTTCAGAGACTTTGTCTTCTTCAACTTCAATTATTCTAACTTCCCCCCTCAAACGAGACGGGGGTTCACCAAGACTCAGTTTGTCCCGAAGAAACAAGAATCGATTTTGAGACAGAGGTTTTGTGAGCAAATCTGCAACCTGATCGTGAGAAGGTATGTACCGTATATCTAGTAAGTTTTGTGTCACCATATCTCTTATGAAGTGTAAATCTAACTCGATATGTTTTGTTCGAGCATGAAAAACAGGATTGGAAGCAAGAGAACTTGCTCCAAGGTTATCACACCAGATAACCGGAGCTCTGTGAAGATCTAGACGAAGTTCACGAAGAACTGATTGTATCCAGATGAGTTCAGAGGCCAGATTTACAAGGGATCTGTATTCTGACTCTGTACTCGATCTGGAGACAATCCCTTGTTTCTTAGACGACCACGAAACCAGGGAGTCACCCAGAAACACGCAATATCCACCAACAGATCGACGGTCATCCAACGAGGCAGCCCAATCGGCATCAGTAAAGCCAGTGAGTTGATGAGAGTCACTTGGTTTGATGTGGAGCCCCATCGTCTTAGTACCAGATAAGTATCTTAGAACGCGTCTAGCACATTGTAGATGAATTTTGGTAGGATTTTGTTGAAACTGACTGAGTTTGTTAACAGCAAACGCAACGTCAGGTCTAGTGTGCAGTAGGTACTGTAAAGACCCTAATAAACTTCTGTACCTTGTAGGATTTAGGAGCAGCTCACCAGCAGTCTGGGAAAGAGGTGGAGTCACCTTCATTGGAGTCGTGCAGGAGTTGGCGTTAGACAAGCCTTCTTTAACAAGTAAGTCTTCAATATACTGTGTTTGAGTCAAAAACAGACCAGACCCATCTCTTTTAGCCTCAATACCCAGAAAAAGAGTTAAAGACCCCATATCCTTTAGAGCAAATTCAGCATTAAGCTTCTGAATGAATTTGGACACATAAGAAGAACAATTTCCAGTGACAATAATGTCATCTACATAGACCAGTAGAATGACAAAAACCCCTTTAGACCGTAGAAAGAACATAGAGTAGTCAGCCTTTGAATTTTGAAAACCCCATAAGATCAGGGTATCCTTGAGCTTGGAATACCAGGCTCGAGGTGCTTGCTTTAATCCATATAGAGCCTTATTGAGCTTGCATATGTGGTTAGGATACTTAGGATCAACGAATCCTTGAGGTTGTACCATGTACACCTGTTCTTTGAGATGCCCATTTAAGAAGGCATTATTGATATCAATTTGCCTGATGACCCAGTCCCTAGATACAGCAATAGTGAGTACTAACCTTATCGTAGAGGCTTTAATCACTGGTGAGAAGGTCTCATTGAAGTCAACACCAGGCTGTTGATGAAAACCTTTAGCTACAAGTCTGGCCTTGTAGCGTTGAACAGACCCTCCTGGGTTATATTTAACTTTGTACACCCATCTGCACCCCACCAGACTCATGTTACTACTGTGGGGAACAAGAGACCAAGTATGATTGTTAACCAGAGCATCATATTCACACTTCATGGCCTGAACCCATTTAGGACATAAAACAGCCTCTGAAAACTTAGTAGGTTCTTTAACAGTGGTAATAGATGTAACAGTAGTGCCTGAGTAGATATGCTTAGGTTTTGAAATACCATCTTTAGCTCTAGTGGTCATAGGATGCTTGTTAGATATAGTTTGAAGGGTAGTTTGATTGTTTGTTCTATCAAAAGGTAGCTCAATGAATAGTTCACCAGGTTTTGATGATTGCATTTCAGGTAAAGTGCTGGGCAAGGAGTTCTGAGGAGCTATGGGATCTTGGGAAACAGGTTGAGTTTGTGGAGAGATAACAAGGCTATCAGGTGAGTCATTACAAGGTACATACGAGTTTGTTTTGTTAAGTTGTTCTGAGCATGAAGGTTGGTTAGTGTTTGGATGTTGGAGACTGTTTTGGTGGCTGTTAATGTGTTGTAGAGTAGAGGTCTCAGTTGGTATGTATAGATTAGGCAACTTAGGCAACCAGGAGACTCTAGAGACAGACTCAGAGGACTTAGTGTTTAGGAAACCAGACATACATGGAAACTCACACTCATTAAAAATGACATCCCTTGACACATAAACTCTCCCACTAGGACTGAGACACTTGTACCCTTTGTGAACCTCACTATACCCTAGAAAGACACATTTGACAGAATGAAACTGGAACTTATTAGTTTGATAGGGTCTAAGACAAGGAAAACAGGTGCACCCAAAGATTTTAAGAAACATGTAGTCTGGTTTAGAGCCAAATAGTTGTTCAAAGGGAGATTTGTCTTTTAAGAGGAGTGTAGGTAACCTGTTAATCAAGTAGACAGCAGTATAAAAGGCTTCTGGCCAGAACTTGTGAGGAAGACCAGATTGAGCTAGAAGGGTCAGACCAGTCTCAGTGACATGTCTGTGCTTCCTTTCTGCTCTCCCATTTTGAGCAGAAGTGTAAGGACAGGATGTCCTGAGCTGGATCCCTGATTCTTTAGCTAATGACAAAAAAGACCTGAACTCACCACCCCAGTCAGATTGAAACACTTTGATCTTTCTATCAAACTGATTTTCAACAAGAGTCTTAAACTCTTTAAACACAGTTATAGCCTCACTTTTGAACTTTAAAGGATATATCCATGTGAACCTGCTGTAATCATCTACAAATAATATGTAGAATTTATAGCCAGAGGTAGATAAGATAGGAGCAGGTCCCCATAGGTCAGAATGAATTAAGTCTAGGACATTAGAAGAGTGAGAGACAGAATTAGAGAAGGGTAAGGAATGAGACTTGCCTAATTGACAATCATCACAGAAAATTTTTTCATTGCTAGCAACAGTAGGTAGATTACAACTTTTCATCACAACAGAGAGAACACGTTTAGAGGGATGGCCCAGTTTTTTATGCCACCAAACCTTTAGGGAATCAGAAGAACTAGAATGAACAGACACATGAGAAACAAAGGAATTTGACTTAGGAAAGGTTGCCTTAGTAGTCCTAGTAATAGAAGAGTCCTCCAACTTATAGAGCCCATTCTCAACTCTGCCTTTAAGTAGAATCATCCCGGTTGTCTTGTCCTTCACAAAACATTCAGAAGAGTGAAACTCAATAAAAATATTATTATGAAGAGTTAATTGAGACACAGAAACTAGATTTTTGTTGATATAGGGCACATGTAAGACACTGTTTAGGAGGATCTGTTGGTTGGTTTTAGTGGATAGGCAAGTCTTACCTAAGTTAGAGATGTTCAGTTTACTACCATTACCTACTATCACTGTTTTATTACCTGTGTACTGAGTTTTCTGGTTAAGCATCTTAGCTGAGTTGGTGACATGGTGGCTAGCACCACTGTCAACATACCAGCTTTCATCACCATTCCCTTGTTCTTGTGAAACTGTCATGACATTTTGGTCCTGGTCATTTCTTTGCTGATCTGCTGGTATTTGCCCCATTACATTAGGATCATCCCTAAAGTAGCAATAGGCAGCCCCATGACCAAACTTGTTGCATATTTGACAGGTAGGTTTGTTGTTAGAATAATAGAACCTACCACCTCTGCCTCTGTTAGGACCTCTACCCCTGTAATTGTTAGAGTAGCTTGAAGAAGACCTTCCTCTAGAGCCTCTACCTTGATTCTTATTTCCATACCTTGAATTTGAGCCATAATTGTTGTTGTTATTGCCAGAATTCTTAGTTTCTGACTTGTTAGCAGAAGTGAGACTAAGATTAGCCATAGAAACCTGAATTTTACCTAGTTGTTCAAGCCTGCTTTCGTAGGTAAGGAGAGTGACTTGTAGATCAAGCCAATTTTGGACATATTTGTCACTTAGATGGACTGCAATAGGAGTGTATTCACTGTCAAGACCTGCCAAAACCTGTGAAACCAAATCACTTAGAGAGATAGGTGAACCAGCCAAAGCCAGACTATCAGCAATATGTTTCATTTTAGCTAGGTACTCCTCCATAGAACTAGCTCCTTTCCTGGTTCTTTGAAACTCAGCTTTAAAGAAAGTCACTCTGGACTTTGTTTGAGAGCCAGACAGTCTTAACACTGCATCCCATAGACCTTTGGAGGACTCCTCCTCCATCACCTGAGATGCAACTTCAGCACTCATGGTGCTGTACAACCAACCCAACAGCAACTGGTCTTTGGCAATCCAGTTGTCATATTCAGTATTATCAATTAGAGAACCATCTGGTCCAACTATAAGCTTGGGAGGACAAGGTTTCTCACCACTTATGAGACCTCCTAGCTTGTTGCCTCGAATTATAGGCAACACCATAGTCTTCCATAAGAGGAAGTTGTTTCTGTCTAACCTGAGACTAGTGAATGCATTCATTTGATTCATTGCATTGTTTTTGTTTGTCAACAGGTGATCCATTGAAGACGTAACCTGATCAGCAGAACCTGAGCTGAAGCATGGTGAGTCAGTCCCTGCCATTGAAGACGAGACCTGCTCTGATACCAAATTGAAAACTGAGAGAAAGAGAGATGAAGATTGAAGAACTTGTAACTGAAAACTTTTATTATTATAAAACTTTCTCTAACTTTCTGTATTTACATTTGAATTATTTATAGGCATTTAGATTCTGTTTAATTGTGAAACAGAATCAGTTATGGTATTGTTACAAGGTTGTTAAAACGTAATGGACCTTGATAACAAACTTGGCCCATTAAAAACAAACAACCAAGGCCAAGCTTAGGGTCCAGCATAATAGACTAACTCAACACAAGAAGACCCGGTCCAAAACACAGCCCATCATATAAAGCACTTAGGAACACAGCTTCAGCCTCTTCTAGTCTGTCCAAACCCTAAATCGAAAACACAAGCTTTCATCTTCCCAAATTCAATCAAACCCTAGATTATCACAGCCACCTTCTCCTTTTCAGAGACTTTGTCTTCTTCAACTTCAATTATTCTAACTAAACTGCACAAAAAAAGAAAGAATACGTACAGACTTGGTAAGAACAACACAATATATGATATAAACCTTAAAATTCAAGAAGAAAAAACTCACTAATACGGAGAAGTTCGGGCCGCTTCTCCGGCGTGAATACTGGTAACCATAGACAGTACTGCCAAGCAAGCTACTACAACTCGAATCCAAAATGCGATCGCCAGTAAGGGGATACCACGAACAAACAACATTTTTCGGATAATTCTCTTACAGAAAGATGACTAAAGAGATATCTAGCTTTAGGAGGAAAGTGAATCGCCGATCTCGGACTCTAAAACGGGAGCCAGAACGATCCGGTCTCGATCTCCGTCTCTGGAGAGCGCGGGACGGGAAGGACTAAACAAAGAGAAGACTGTGTAAAGAGAGGAGAGTAAAATTCACTCGCAAAAGACAAAAGGTAGTAGAAGAGAGAGGAGAGTGAAATCCAGTCGCACTTAGACTTTGTGGTAAGGATATTTAGTTGTATAAATCATGGTATTTACTCGTTGGTTAGTTAAAAGTGACATTATCAATTTAATGTCTAATTTTCAATTCGGAAATGTATCTAAATTGTTCAAAAGTATTTGGAAGAGCTCTACTCCTCCCAAATGTTCCTTCGTCCTTTGGAGAATCTTGTATAAATCGATACCAGTTGATTATACTATCAAAAAGAGTAACTTCAGTATGACTTCCAAATGTTAGTTTTGTAAGAACTCCGAAACTATACAACATTTTGTATACATTGTAAGGTTGTTTGGGAGGTTTGGAAGTACTTTAGTGGCCTTTTTGGTATACTTGTATCTAGGAATATATCATTTCCTCGTCTGATTAGGTTTTGGTTTTGGTCAACCAAAAAAATATGTTCGCTTAAGAAACATTAGGCCATTTATTATCAGTTGGGTCATTTAGCGCTCAGGGAACGAAGTTAAACATGTTAGACATCTTATTAAATCTAAATCCTTGAATGATAAAATCAAATACATGCTTTCAGTTTTTCACAATGCCAATTTTCTCAAAAGAATATATTAGAGTTAAGACCTTAAAATTGCCTATGAACTTGGGTATTTTCATCATTCAAATAAACCTAGATTTTATCAATCTCTCAAGTGGATCTTCCCATTAGAATATAGACACAAGCTAAATATTGATGTTTCATGTACCTTAGAAGGAGAAGCAAGTTAGGGTGGGTTAGTTAAAGACAAAAGAGAGAATATTATTGCTGCATTTAGAAGAATTTATTGGAAGAAATATTCTTTAATTGTTGAGTGTAGAGCTTTACTTGATGGTCTTATTGTTTGTAAAACTCAGCCAATCTATCTACTTGACATATAAACATGTTCCAATATGTTAATTGAAATGTTAGCCACCAGTAAAACCTATTTATTTTATTTTACTCAAAGTCATATATTTGCCCCTCTAAGAGCCATAAATTTTCTTTAAAGTCTTAGCACGAGATATTTTAAGTTAAACTTACTAAATAAACTCATTTAGATATTTAGTTCATACGTCATCTATGAGTGCAATTATTATACTTTGTATCAATTGTTTTCCTAACGTTTTACTAACAATCTCAAGCAGGTTCAACTTGATTTTCTTCTTACATATAGTCTATTTCAATTCTTACAGACCACGATTCATCAGACATGTATAACAATCAGATTCTTCAAAGAATTGTAAGCATGATAATTCAAAAAAGTATAGTATAATTTACATAAATATGATAAACATAGAAAATTTTACCTAAATAACAACCGGGTTCTCAACTAAGCTTTATCAGAATAGATCTTTTATTTGTTACCGATTCTCAAAAAAAGAGGTTTGCATTTTGTATCAAGTTCCTCAAATCTCATAAAGCTCGAGGTTTAATCGGTTTGGATCTTATTATTTGGTGATAATTAGAGGTGACTCTCTTGCTAGGGTTAAAAATCAAATTCGAGTTAGGATGATTTTATGTGCGAACACTTGAGCTTCTACACACATCAAAAAGAAAAGTGTGCCCCTTAATTTCATTTCATTTTAAATAGTCGTCTTCTTTCTTAAACTTTTTGAACTATCCAAGTTGAACCATTAGTGATAAGCCTTTATTGTTTTGGGCATAATGTAACCCAAAACAAAATTATTAGTATAATTGTTTTTCTTTATAAAAAAAACTTAAATTTTAATTTAAAGTGAAATTTATTTATTTTAATTAATTAAAACTAGATTATTACAATTGAATTTAAATTTAAAATTTTAGATTAATATGTTTTTTATGTTTAGTATGTAATAAAATATATACCCACAAAAAGCTATGTTGAAGCAACCAAAACTTTTCTCAAGAAACCATCTTTTGTCAATGCAAGAATAGAAGACAGAGGAGATCACAAATCCATAGAATTTCAATTACAAGATAAAATAAATCTAGAAGAATAAAAAAAATAACAATAGTAGGAAAATTCTCAAATAGAAGACCCTCTATGAAAGATATTTAAACCTTGTCTAATATCGTAGGGTTCATATGACAACACATCATAGCCATTTGGGATCCAAAATAAATCATAATTGAATTGGATCTTCATGAAGACCTGAAACGAATTTGTAGATGCAACGTATGGAAGATTGGGAAATATACTATGCAACCCCTAAAATGAACACCAAATTTAACCCTAAAATGAATCACCAATTACACCAATTTGGGTGTCATTTCCTATAATTCCAAGCTACATGTGGTGAGGATTATTTTTGGGTGAGGGTAATTTCGTCAGGTGTATTATGGTGTTTCAAAGGTATTTAATGTTTAGGTGTTTAGTAGTGAGAGATTTGAGCTGCCTGGTAGTATTAAATGTCCATTACCCTTATTAATGAAAGTGGTTAGGTATTTATACCCTTAACTATGGGCCACATGGGCTTTCGGGCCAAATTTATGAAACCGGATCGAATTCAAAAACCCATTAGTTTATTAAGCAGATTAGCAACTAGCTTAGTCAAAAGGTAATTAGTTTTTAGTACTTTTGTCCAGTTCAGATGGTTCAGTGGGTGGCTTTTGTCTGAATTGCCTCACCAGCCGTTTTTCTCCTAGAACAGCGCTCACACTCATTCCAAAAAGTAACCTCTACAATTTATGCTTGCGACGTCAGCGCCGTCTTTAATCATTACTTCCATCTTTTCGTATTCTCCTAGGTTTCTGGGTATCTTTTTTCTCCTTACTATAAATCAACTCATTTTTCACTGTTTTATCATCTTCATCACTTTTTTCACTCCTATTCTTCAAAACTTCCATCTCTCTTTTCAAAAACTCTTCTCGGTGTAAGTTTATTTTACAGCAAGAAACGCACTTGTAAAAGGTGGGTGGCTTAATCTTTCGGAGTTAGAGAAAGCACAAAGAGTCGAACGAGAGGCTCATTGTTGACGGCCTTTCAGTTTCTCATATTGATAAATCTGAAATACCGAGTTTAGAGCCTGATCGAGGTTCGTCTTCTACTAGAAGCTCCAAACCTAGAAGGTTATTTCAACCTAGTCTGTCTCCAATCATCTCAGGGTCATCGGTTCAGGAGTCACAACCTGTTGTTGAACGAGAGAAAACGGTCACAAGTTCCAAGAGACCCTCTCCATTCATAGCCATGGGATCGGATGCTGAAACTTCCCCGGAAAAGCTAACGATTCGGCAAAGAGGTCGCTTAGTAAAAGGCCAGGCTGTTGCTCAACTTCTTAATCTCTAAAATCAGGGCCCTCCAAGTCCGGGGCCAAAGACAAAGTTACAGGGTCGGAAGCACCCATCAAGGTTCCTAAGGGCAAATCGTCTGGTCCGGAGGCCACCAGTTCAAGCCTTCGAAATGCACCCTCCGGATCTGAGCCCCAACCGGACTCCATACCACAAAAGGAAAGTGATGCTCAGCCATCCGAGCAGCTAACTGAGCCCACCACCAGCACTCATCCCTCAAAGACAACTGACAACCCTTCCATGGTGATGGAAGATGTGATGGAGGACAATGTTGAAGAATCCCCTTTCGAGAGTGATGTCTCCGGGCAGACGAGTAAGGTTGTCATTTTCAAGAAAAACAAGGGGAAAGAAAAGTTGTGTTTAAAACATCCGGACCTGCCGGGGTGCCTTGAAGGAAGAGTGGGACCTTGCTTCCACAAAGTGAATGTAAAGTATTTGCTAGCCATGCTGAACATCAATTATGCTTTTGTTCACACTGTTGAACTATGTTGGATCCGGACGAAGTTGGGGATCCCAGAATCTGTTAAAGTGAGGATATCAGTCGATCCGGAGACGCCAATGGATTGCAAGCTAAGTGAGATAGCTTTTTACACAGAGTTATTCAACTGGGGCCTTAGGTTTCCCTTGGACCCAGAGATTGTCAGATATTTCCATCTGATAAAGCTCTGCCCAAGCCAATTGAGCCCCAACGCTTGGTACACACTCATGACCTGCATCATGGCCTCCGGGATCTCTGGAATCCCGCTTCTGATGGAGTAGTAGCTTTTAATAAGTACTTGAGCGGAGAAAGATTAAAAGTATTATTTTTAAAATTGTGAGATCGTTATAAATTTTCTATTGATGCTTTCATTAATCTACTATTTTGTGAAGGGTTTTATTTTGGGTTTAATTGGGTCTATTCAAACCCGAGTTCTCCAGTCCAATTTTGTTTTAATTACATCATATAATCAAAGTCAAAGTGGAGTCGGAGACAGACCGACCAAGTCACAAGTCTACAACAAAAACTGTCCCTTTTATTTTGGTTAGACGGGACCCCACAATGAATCTAGTATTCTCTGTAGCTATCTAGTGTTTCCGTATTTTATTTTGATCACTTTTTTTAAAATATGCGATCCACATTACATAATATTAGTCGAACTTAAATATGATATTAGAACATACTAATTAATTGAACGTGATATTAAAGTTGAATCACAGGAGACTATACTGACCGAAATTTTAAACAATGTCAATGATGTTTCATGTCGTGAATGCTACTTTCCTTTGTCTCAGGTTTAAACTGTCGTATGGAATTTTAATAATTTGATAGATAATTTTTTTATTAACTACAATTTTAATATTCGAAATGTATTTTGAAATCCGAAAAGTACTTATTAGTTTATTTCCTTTAGCTATCATCTCAATATATTTTCACACCAAAATATTCAATCAACAATAAATATTATAACATATAAAATTTGTGACAACATTTGAATTTGTAAAAGAAAAATTGAAAACTACTTGACTAGGGTTCATCCATAAAAATAATAGTCAATTTTTTATTATGTAATAAATTATTATTAACTAACAAATAAAATTTACAACATCATTAGAAAAAAACATAAATTTAAATTCCGTTTTTATAAATATAATATAATAAACATTTTTTCCACCAAACAAAAAAATTTATTAAAAGAGTTACCAAAAATTTATTAAAAGAGTTACATGATTGTAATTTAAAGGAAAGTAAAATTGACATAAATCCTTAATTGTTAGAATATTCAGTGTATTAAGTTTCCTTGTATAGGTCTCTAAGTTCTCTATATATTGAGAGTCTTACTATTGGTCAATTCTTGAATTACATCTCTAATGTATCAATAAAACAAAAATGAACATTTTCTAATAAACACGAAACCCTAGCCGCTTCCTGCGGCTACTTCTCTCTTTGTTTTTTAACCAAGACAACAACTGAGATGCTACGTAGAACATGTGCATGTTAACATTAATTCTATTAGGTCTATAGAATGGCCGAGTATTGGTTTTTCAAAATTTTGATATTTCACGTATAGGCTATTCTAAAATTAGATTTTGGTCGACTAGTAAGATAATATTCTAAGTCAGGATAATAGACTTGAGAGTCTTTAGAAGACATTGAGCTTTCTTCATGCAACTTATACTACTTATTGTAATAAGATCTTTGATTGTTCAAAGCGATATAACCTGGATCGCGCAACAGTAAAAGCATATCGTAGTCAAATAACACCTGCTAATCAGGGGTTAGTCAGAATATATAAATAATATTAAGTCTATGATAACTTAACCTTAAGCTTTCTAGCAATAAGATTACTCATAAGGAATGTGGAGCATCAGATAGAGTTATATCACAATTTGATTGAGTTTTAAGAGTATGTTTAGCTACCCAATCAGCTGCATAATTCTGCTCACGAAATATATGATTGATAACCATTGATGATGTTATAATATTTCTACAACAATTTACTAAAGGTTCAAGATACCAAGGAGCTTTGTCATAGCAAAATTTCAAACAACACTAACGATTCCATTTCAATATCTAATAGATTATATTTCATTCACTTACAAAGTAAAAGACCATCTAACATAGCTTTTGATTAAGCTATCAAATAGGATTGTTTTCATATAATTTTCCTATTGATTGGATTAAGTCACTTTGACTGTTTTTAATTATAATATATATATATATATATATATATATATATATATATATATATATATAATATAAATTTTATAAACTAAAAAGATGTTGTATATATTTTATATAACAAAATTTTACAACAAAATATCCACTAAAAATTTAAAGGTTCTATCATATTATATTCGAGATGCAATTTTTTTTATGTAGGTTACATTTTAATTTTTGACGAGCATTTGGATATGGTCCAAAACTATTTGACCACTACTGTTTTTAGCTACTCATTTATCAATTTCATATTTTATTTGTGGGCTTTTTTATGTGGATTTTTAATTCTCATATATAAAGTAATTTTCCTTTTTTTTATTGAAATTATGTTATGTAGTTTGCGATGATCGTTACAAATTTGGTGTTTCTTTGTTTTAGTGAATATTCTTGTTTTTTTGTGGTTTAATATTGTTATATGGTTTTTTCCATCTTTTCTTCTATTTTAAAATTAAATTTGGATGAAATCATATTAGGTTTAAGATTCGAAACAAAAGTTGTACATTTGTTTTTATCTTTTCATGTTAAACTTTTTTCGAGTATGTTTAAACGTCTTCAATAGTTACATCTTTGTGTATGTGTTATGAGAAAGGTAGACTTTAGCAGGTTTAAACATATTCAATAGCTAAATCTTTGTATTTGTTTAAGTTTTATCCAACAATTAGTATTTGAATATATGTGCTAAAACATCTAATTTTTTAATGTAATATTGGAACAACATGTAATGTAACAGTTGAATTTTTTATATGTCAAGTCCAGAGTTAAACCCTTGAATATTTTTAATCTGAATTTAAATTTTAGAAAATGTTAATGTTAGGGTGCCGATCAAAGTCCCACATCCCACATCGTTTAAACATGGGAAATATCAATGGTATATAAGTGAGAACATACCTCAACTAGTATGAGGCATTTTGGAAGTGGACCAAAAACAAATTTGTGCGGTAAATATTTTAAGTCAATAATTAAATACTTTTATTATTGCTAACTAACCTTGGTAAATGTTTTTAATATATTAAGTCAAGAGTTAAATATTTTTGTATAGGGTAATTGACCATTCAAAGACGCAATTAATTTATTTTAAATATTTGGATAATTGATACAATATTTTAAGTTAATGCATTCAACAAACCGTTTAGTATTATTCATCCATAAATTAAACAGTTATATAATGCATTCAAAATCTAAATCTTTAGTCCAAGAAAGTATAAGAGTGTTAAAAGAAATTAAACAACTATTGTTTTCAAAGTTAAATATTTTTAGTAGAGTGATCCATCTATACATAAATCTATCAATTAAACATCAAACATACAGTAAAATAAATGTTAAGCACAACAAAAATATTTAACTATATGATCAATCTATATGTAACTACATGATTTAAACATCAAGCACCAGACTTTGAACCGTAACTCGTCCCTAAACTATCGAATATAGTAACATATAGTCCATGGACTTTTAAAAATACGGTGATAGTCCTTGGCCTATCTAGTTTGGATAAAGTTAGTCATTATGTGTGTGTTGATTATCAATTTTTGTGACGAATAGTCCTTTAATTATTCATTTTCGATAAAGTTAGTCTTTTGAATTTCCATTTTCAATAAACTTAGTCCCCTTAATAAACATTCGTACGGGACTAACTTTATTTAAAGTGTATAGTCCAGAGACTACCACCGGACTTTTGAAAGTCCAAGAACTATATATCACCAAAATGGATAGTTCATGGACTGCCTCCGGACATTTGAAAGGTTAGAGATTATCTGTCACTAAATTCGATTGTCCATGGACGAGTTACTGTTCAAAGCTTCAAGAAACTGTTTAATAAACGGTAAGCATGACAAGAATGTAACTGCATGATCAATCCATACCTGACTACATGCTTTAAGCATCAAGAAATAGTAAAATAAATAATACACATAAAAATTATTTAACTGTATGATCAATATATACTTAAAACATGGTTTAAGTATCAAGAAACAATTAAATAAGTGGTGAGCACAACTAACAGTTAAAAGTATGATCAATTTACACCTAACTACATAGTTTAAGAATCAAACATGTAGTTAAATAAGTGATAAGCACAATAAAAATTCCATTGTATGATCAATATATACCTCACTATAGGGTATAAATATCAAACATCAGTTAAATAAGTGGTAACCACAACAAATATCTCTACATGATCAATTTATACCTAACTACATGGTTTAAATATCAATGAGCTGTTAAATAAATGATAAACATAAAAAATATTTAACTGTATGGCCAATCTATACCTAAATACATGATTTAAGTATCAAGCAAAGATTACATAAATGGTAAGCACATTATACATTTAACTGTGTGATCAATATATACCTAAGTACATGGTTAAAACATCAAATATGCAATTAAATAAGTGGTAAGCTCATCAAAAATTTAACTGTATGATTAATTTATACCTAACTACATGGTTTAAGCATCAAACAGACCGTTAAATAAGTGGTAAGAACATGAACCTTTTGTTAGTATTTGTATCTTGGTATTCCACGGCCCAATCTTGTGTCCCACTCTTTATCTTTGTATTATATTTTTATTTTAAAGGCTTTATACTAGTCCCTCGGGTATGGCTCGATTAGTTTTAAGAATGATTCAAATATTTCATTAATGTTTTTTCTACCAAAACAAAACGAATGAAAGAAAAAAGAGGTATGACTTCCCGTATATTTCCAATATTTCAAAATCCCCTATTTATATGGGACCAATTATTTTATTTTACTGTTTATTGTTGTCCATTTCAGTATTCTTACCGTTAGCTTTATTCACTATCATGTTCCACTAATAAACTAACCCCTCCCAAATTTTAAACCTAAAATATCATTTCTTAGTTTTAGCTTATATTTATTCTCATACATTTCTTCTTCTAACTCTTTTATTTCTCTCTAAGCACTAACAAAAAATAGTCGATACATCCAACAACAAAGATTTTCTTGAATTATTCTTTATTTTCCATTCTCCAACAGGAAGACTAAATTTCCATAAAACAAAATATCTTACAAATAAACAATAATTTGCTCTTTTTATTTTTTGTTTCTCAACAAGAATTATTCATCTCCAAGAGGTCTTTAAAAGAGTAAAAGAAAGGATAAAAAGTAAGTTATTTCCTAGGTTATTTTGATTTTATGTCAAATATACTGATTTTATGCTAGTGTCAATTTTGTTGTGAATGTGAGGAGTTATCAAATAATGATAGATTTTATAGCCGATTTTATACTTGAATCCAAATGGGTAGACTTTGTATTTAAGAACGAGATAAATGTAGCTTAATGGTAAATTATGTACTGGATTTCATAGTAGAATTCAAATGTAGGTTAAAAGGTAACTTCATAATCAAATCTTGATTTTAGGTTGTTCTTCAGCACTGACAGTACAAATTTCACGCACCGCAAGTGCTAAAGAACACGTATCACTAGTTCATCAAACATACAGATGGTGCAACATACCGACACCATCAGTATAGCACCCATGTATTTATACCACCCGGGCTTTAGACCTTATTATTATTAAACTAATGTTTTATTTGTTATGTCTAGAGAAAAAATAAGCACACACCCGGAGAGTGAACGGTCAGGAAAAAAAATTAAAGAAATTAAGGGCACTCGTGACAAAATGTCACGCGACTCTTGAAGAAAAGACACGTGTGTATAAAAATGATAATAAGATTCCAATTGTTCAACTTTCCTTACCATTGAGCCTTCACTGATTTTATATTCCATAATACTATTTCTATTATGATCTTTATAAAAATTAGAGTTCGCCTACATAAAGTAGATTCCATAATTAGATTTATGGATCTTTTTTGGAACTATGCAACTAACCATACAACTCATCCCTTATGTAGGATCTAGATTATTTGGAATCCAAATGTCATCTCTATTTGTATCAAATCTTCATCCCCGTAATACATCCAATGTAAAACGAGAAGTCATAAGTTCCCATATTCTTTTCGTCTCACCCTCATATATGCTTTTAATGACACCCCTAATCGTATTATTTTTTGGACTGATCTAGATTCATTCGAACACTATATCAAAATCTTAAAGGGTCTCCCTTGGGGATTTCAACGTCATGCGTAAATCAGAGGAAACAATAGGCTCTATGGTGCAATGAAACTCTAAAATTAAAGAATTCAACATCAATGTCATATCTCTTCAAGAAATCTTTCAATCACATCCTTTTAAAAATAGATCGTGTCTTAGTCAACAATGACTAGCATAAAATATATTAATATTAGATTTTCGGTATCGAACGCCTAAAATGAAATATTACAAGCTCCGTCTCTCATTGCTCAAGATTCGTTTAAAACTTATTATTGTCTCAAAAGAAAATGAAACTTTTACCTAAGTTTTTTTCTCGACAAAGCCGAAGAATAATTTATTAAGCAAAAATCAAGAGAGACTTGGTTCAAGCTTAAAAATCCAAACGCACAAAAATTCCACAATAACATCAAAACTCGTATCTTAGGTAATAAAACTGTTTATATCATCAATAATCTGAACAACTTGATAAACTCAACATCTGGGGGTGCAAATTTCAGGCCGAACTACTTCATTAATCTCATTGACACTAATAACTCTTCTCGTTATCCACACAATATGAGGATCTCTACTCTTATTCCCATAAATGCCAACTTGTTAGATTAGACATCTATAATCCGCACTATAACGTGTGATAAGATAAAAACAATTTATTCAACTTGATAACAACAAATCCTTGGGGACTGATTGCTACAAAGCACATTTCTCTAAGAACTTTTGAATATTATACTTAAGGATGTCGGTAATGAGGTCCTCAATTTATTTAATTTCTAAAAAAATAGAACCTTATTGGGATTTCACTTCTATCGCTCTCATTTTAAAAAAATACCCTCATGATATAAAAACCTAAATTTCAGCCTTAAACTCATTTTCTACCACATCCACTTCAATCTACCCACCCTCAAACACTAACCCTAACTCTAGAATCTACCAACATCACATTAAATCTCTTCCCGTCTATGGATTTAAGTGACATAAATAATGATTTTAGCTGTAATGTTGATGATTTTCGTTCGGATGAGAATGAGCCACTTACTGTTCATCTACAAACAAAGGTTGAGGTACATTTGCATGTTTTTTTACTTCTGGCACGCAATTCACACCTAATTGTCTGTCGTGACTTACATAAACACGGAAGAACATTCATAGGTTTGGTAAATCGCATAAGAACATGCATGGTTTTGCAAAATCAATGCATAACTTTCTACATGATTTTGCCAAAATTAAACCAATTGTATGCGCTATTTTTCCCAAATCAAAATAATTTTATGCGTTATTTTGCCCAATTTTATATACAATTTGTGCATATTTTTATATTATTGTAAGCATGAAAGTTGCTCTAACTAATATTTTGTTAGTTGAATGAATTATGATATTGTGGTAACTTATTTTCATGTATTTTGTAGGAACCAGAACAACTACTATGTTCAATGGTCGATTACACTCAAATATTTACTCCGAAAGCTTTTACACCAAATTCAATTTGGTTGTACGGGTTAATACATAAATCACCAAGTTAGGATTCATTATTTTCATTGTTAAATATGACAATGGAAGTAAAAACAGAAAAATTCTAAAGATGTATTTTAAATGTGAGAGACATGTTGATTACAAGTCAAACCCCAACTCGATGTTTGTGAAGCAGCACCGAGATTGTTTGTCAAAAAAATACGGTTGTCTATTCACTTTAATGTAAATCTGGTCTTAGAACTACCCGGTTATTGGAAATTGATATTGGTAAACGAGAAACACAACCACAAACCGTGTTTACACTTGGATGGAAATGCACAAGCCACTAAACTTAAAGCCTCACAATAATCGGTTCTCGGCTAAGAGATATATAGTATGGTTTGAAGATAAGAAATCCGGAATATGTATCTAGTATGTCTACAATCTACAACATGCGTCAAAAACACCAATTGGTGAAAAAAGCAAGAAAAACCCAAATGCAATACATGTTTGGTAAGTTAAAACCACACGAGTACTTCGTTTGGGATCAAACAAACGAATCAATGGACGAGCTCCTCGAATGGTGTTTTTCCTATCCTACAAGTATCAAATTTTTGCGCATATTTCCTCAAGTTCTTATAATGGATAACACGTACAAAACTATAAGGTATAAGATTCCCTTGCTAAAAATAATTAGCCAAACATCAATAAAGAAAACCTTTTTATCGCTTTTGTTTTTAGCTCCAAGAAGCAAGCGAACTACACGTGGATATTGAGTGATCTAAGGAGCGTGACGACACATACATGTGCGCATTGCCTAATATTATCGTCATCAATAAGAAGTTGGCATGAATGCATGCTATCGAGGACATATTTCCGGATGTCACTCATATGTTATACACTTGGAATATAAACAAGAACATTTTCTCGTACGCTAAGAAAGTTTTGCCCAAAGTGGACATGGACGATGAGTTTCTCGAACATTATAAAGCGATTGCACATTCGGCTACGCTTGAAGATTATACCAAATCCTTACCGAGTTACACCAACTGTATGTATTTTGTATAATGGCTATCGATTATGTCATTAAACAATGAATAAACATTTATGGAAAAAACTTCTTAATACCCACACGAACAATTTTAAGCATTTGGGCAATCAGACTAGCAATCGGTGAGTTATATTATCATTTTTATACTTTAGTTTTTTGTATTAAGTGTTAGAATTCTAATTAATTTAATCTTATGTTATAGGGTGGAGAGTGTTCGCTCGAGCCTAAAATGAGAAATCGATACAAGTCTATGCACATTTGAAATATTTTGGGATAATGTGCATACGTTGATTCACGTTCAACACTCTACAATATTCGAATCATTCGAACGAAGCGAGTTTCGTCTTAGAGACACATCTAGGACAACTATCTATAAGGAATTAAAAGGTAAACTTTCATTTAAAACCATAGAGTTTACTAAGAAAAAAATCTAAAATAGGCTTTAATCTCAGATCTTGTGGTTGTGTCATTAGGAAAACATATAATTTACCGTATGCATGCGAGGTAGCTATGATCGAGAAAGAAGGTAGGGATATTCTTCTATTAGAAAGTGATGTTGATTGGAGTAATGTAAAGATCAAACCTATGGATAAATTTGGTATATAAGATGAGCTTACGAGAAAACTCTCCTTAATAGATAGTATTATCTGCGCTTATGGTCCGTCCACACATCCAAGATCATATCATAAATTGGAGGATGCGAATCTTAGATCCCACAAGAAGTCATGTATTGGAACCTAAGAAACCGACTATCACTAAAGGTAGGAAAAAAGCCAGTCCGAACAATTATATTAAGCAAAACCATCTTTGTTTGAATATGATGGTAGTCAAGAAATAACCTCCAGGTACGATAGCTAACATGAATACCTTGGTAGCGAACATATTCTTAGTACCCAAAGCCAAATCCAAATTCAAAGCTCAACCAAAAAAATAGAAAGTGATTTGAGCAAAAAAATTAAATAAGGTAAAGAATTTAGCAAGTATGAGAGTTGGTTTCCCAACTACTTATATGACTACACAACTAACGTTACAGATGTTGCTCCCAATGGTAACTGCGGATTTTGGGCCGTAGCTTTATCCATATATTGTAATGTAGATTCATGGGATAAGTTAGACGGGATTTGTTCCACAAATTGCAAGGTCAACGTGATCTATGGGAGAGAGTTTTTGATGGTGCACGTCTAGAAAACCTATTACAAAGGTTGGATAGTTTCCAAATGTATGCGAGCGGTATAAGCACTAGATGATATTCCCCGAATTTTGCTTAGTGTTAGCCACTCAGTATCAATGTATAATATATAACGTATCTCTCCAAATTTAATACACATATATTCCTTTGTGTGGTATGACCTATACTAGAAGTTGGTCTAGGTTTCGTGCATAAAAACCGTTGCGTGAAAGTAAGTAAATTAATTTTAATTAATTTATAGTTTTTTGTTATTTGATTACTTCATTTTATAGAAATTTACTGGTTGTCTTGGATGGACCGTTGTCGGAGTTATACCCTAGTTGGTTCGCATTCCACACTAACAATAACATTACTAGTTGGGAAATTCCGCCACACAAATGCTTCAATAAATATCACTAAATCAAATTAGTCCAAACATCTACAGGACGTGATGGAGGGCATAGTTCTACGAAGTTTTTTGGAGATCCATAATTTTTCCGACTTATTTATATGTATTAATTTTTACCACGTTTAATAACTTTTGTTACATATGATTTGGATGTTTAAATATATTTTAAGACTGAATTTGGTTTTTTTAGTTCATTATATTGTTAACCTTTTTTAAAACAAAACCAACCAAAATTAGATTTTTTAAAAAAATTTAAGAACACTCTAGCGCACATAGATACACACATTTGTCCAAATCCACGTACGATAGTGTGAAGACGTATACATCGGCACACAATTACGTGCATGGACTTGGATAAATGGACGTATCTTTGTGCGCTAGAGTGTTTTGGAAACTTAAAAAAAATTGATTTTAAACTAACTTGCTACATGTAAAATCAAACTCGAAGATAAGTAAAATTTGACTAACTAACTAAAATTTGACTTCAAACAGTTGCAAACGAGCTATGATAATTAAACGAAAATAATGTAGGACTCAACAATATGTGACGAAGACAACTTAACAAAAATTTGTGTGACTACTAAGTAAAGTGCATCCATCTCGGCTTCCTCACACTTTCTTAGTATTACAACACGTACATAATCAAGTTCTTCATCAGTTAAACCATGTGACCAAATAATTAAATAATTGAAATTCGATATGACGTTCCTCTCCGCTGAGGTTGAAAACCAAATAGACTCGTCGTTTGATTAAATTTGTCCACCTTTTCACCTTTTCGGCACTTTTTAAAATGTACGGTGGTTTGACACGATTCCTACCGTATAAGTAGTATTACTGGCATACTATTTCCTCCCAATATACTTTATCTTGTTCCTCGTCATATGTTTTTGCGACTACTAAGGAGGCATACTTCAAATATTCATCTTCTTTGCAAGTCCACCGAGATATTAATCATTTTTTGATTTCTTGATGTGTTTTTATAAAAGATATTGGTCTCTATTTATTGTGTTTTTAGGTAAGATAATGTAACCATACTAGACAAATCACCATTTGACAAGTGTCTGCAGTGGATATGTAATCTAAATAACCAATTAGATTCGGACACACAACGAATAAAGCTAGCACGTTACCTCTGTACGTCAAATTAAACCCACTATATAAATTGAAGATATAAGATATTATAGTGAAGATGTAAATATATTAGTAGTAAATCTCAAACATCAATTATAACATTTATAACTTACATATTTGTAAACATCAAACGTAATAATTTACATAAGCATCCAGCGTAATAAAATATTTGTAACTTACATATAATTTTGTGGTAAGAGAAATTCAAATATCAAACATAAAATAAAAATATCTTAAAATATATAAACCATACAAAAACAATGCTAAGTAGTCATACCACAAACATCAATAATGATAAACAGTCATAGTGTCAATATATCAAGCCTATAACACTCGTGTAAGGGTCCGTGAATCTACCTTATAGTCAATTCAGGGTTCTTCTCCTCCATAGCCTCCATCTCGAGTAAGTGACCCGTCAAATCGTATAACCTTGTCGTACGAGTGAAGACGGAGGGGTTCACCCATGCGACTACATTATCGGGACGTGACTCAAGATTGATAAGTATGTACGATATATGTTTTGGCACCCATGAGTGTTCATCCATGTGGTACCATGCTCATTACCTACTACATACTCCCCACCTTACAAACTGGGGTCAATAATGTGTGACTTCCATTGATTTCAAGTGAATGCGTCCCAAATTTAAAAAGCATTCGCACGATGAATCCTACAAGAGCCTGTCAAAATAGTACGTAGCAGACCGGATACCTGTATTGAAACTATTAGCACAAAACTTTAACCTTCACCAATAAATATAACAACCAATAGAAGCACAAAATTCTAACCTAAACGAACTATTAAACATAAATTCTTTACGTGCTGAAAGTCTCCCATCTGTTTAACACCCATAATGGATAATATGCTTTGACAATGTCAAAAGACTTCAATGTAACATCTATCCAAGGTAAATCACAAAAACCCCGAACATCGCATAATTACGATTACGACATGAACCAACTTATAAAAAGCAAGAAATGTGTTAGATGTAACTACGAACCATAAACTAAAATATTATTACAAAAATAAAAATAAAAATAAACATAAATATAACTTACATCTTGGTCTCCGAATGTAGCGAGGTAATCACAAATAATATTTTGAGCCTGTTGGTTTTTTCGAAACGCGGGAGGCGCATATTTTCATATTGTAGGTTGTGCGATACTTAATTTGTTGTGTTGCGCAGGAGCGAATGGAGGAAATTGGTCATAAATCCAAGCCTCTAAAAGCCCAAGGAAACTAGACACAACAAAAGTGGTGCGTAAGAAAACCTTACCTAGCTGGATATACAACTTCGCAAGTATCAACTGCCCCCAACTCTATTTGGCCGATCTACGATAGTCACCGATAAACTGGAAGTAACCGATGTTTATATTAATTCTTGACTTGTTGGCTAAAATGGTATAACCAAACAAGTGTAACAAATAACCCCTCATAGCTCGTCGTGCACCACCATTAATGACGACATCATCGAAAAATGATGACGTATAGAATGTCATCTTCAATCAAACGAGGCGAAGGTTCATTTTACCTCCTCTTTTATTTTCAGCAATCTCTACCTCCAAATCTTCTTTAGCGACTCCTCGTAGGCGCGTGTAGGATGCATTTCTCGTATCTCCAGTAGAAAACTCAACTATATCGCAGTTTACTACAACCACTAGAAGACCGGTTATAACATGTACATCATCTAATATCACCGTCATCTGTGGCCTACAAATTAAAAAACAATACGAAAATTTTCAACATGTATGTTTTATCAATACAAATTTCCAACATAAACCAATAAGTATGACAACAAATGAATTTAACCTAAAATAATAACTATAACAATAAAAATCGTACGTCATTGTTTAAGCAAATAACATACCGAAACAAAGATATAAATCTAACTTAACATATATATCTAACTCCAATTCGAGACAACTACAGAGAGAAGAAAATCCAGTTTTTCTAACTAAAACTTAAACTTTAAATATCACTAAAATTATCTATATAAATTCATAAAACATTACACCACCATGTAGAAAAAACGTACCTTAATGTGAATGTAAGCTTGGTTTTGAAAAATCTAAAGTTTTTGAAAAATGAATTTGGAGAAGGTGTAGGATTTGGAAGAGAGAAAATTACTGAAAGTTGTAAATAAAAGATATTTATATCGGTGATAAATATTGAAAATCTCGTTACGAGAAAAATAGATATTATTATTGTCGGATCTCGTTTAAAAAAAAATTCGGTCCGAATTTAGCTTAGTCCAACTTTAATTTTGACAAATTATATTAAAATCGTAAAAAAATAAAAGGTAAAAGATAAAAAAAGTTCAAAATCAATCATAAAACTAAATAAATAAACAATATAATAACGTTTTAAGAATAAAATAAAATAAAAAATAATGCGATTAATTTAAATATTCAAATAAAATTGTATTCGAAATAACATACTGAACAATTAGGTTTGAAATCAAAATAGAGATTACGTATAGAAAATATTAACTATTGAATTTTTCTATTGTAATCTAAATCTAAGAACAATTTTGTTGTGCATATATACTGTTAGACCTTTTTAAAGTCGATATACTATCTGTATATTTTCATATTTTAAGGTCACGAATAATGTTTTAAGGTCGTTGGGATTGTCTAAACGCGGGAGGTGCATATTTTCATATGTAGGCTGTGCGATACTAAATTTGATGTGTTGCGCAGGAGCGAATTGGGGAAAATTGTGATAAATCCAAGTCTCTAAAAGCCCATGGAATCCAAACACAACAGAAGTGGTGTGTAAGCAAACCTTACCTAGCTGGATATACAACTGCGCAAGTATCAAGTTCTCCTAAATGTATCTGGCCGAACTATGATAGTCGTCGATAAACTGGAAGTAATCAATGTTTATATTCCTGCTTGACTTGTTGGCTAAAATGGTTAACCAAACAAGTGTAACAAATAACCCCTCATAGCTCGTAGTGTACCACCATTAATGACAACATCATCACAAAATGATGTCATATAGAATATCATCTTCAATCAAATGAGGCGAAGGTGCCTTTTACCTCCCTTTTTGTTTTCAGCAATGTCTACCTCCAAATCTTCTTTAGCGACTCCTGGTAGGCACGTGTAGGATGCATTTTTCATATATTGAATAGAAACTCAACTATATCGCAGTTTACTCCAACCACTCGAAGACCGGTTATAACGTATACATCATCCAATGTCACCATCATTTCACCGAAAGAGAAGTGAAATAAAAGATATTTATATCGGTGATAAATATTAAAAATCTCGTTAAGAGAAAAATGGATATTATTATAGTCGGATCTCGTTTCAAAAAATACGGTCTGAATTTAGCTTAGTCCAACTTTAATTTTGACAAATTATATTAAAATTGTAAAATGGTAAAAAATAAAAGATAAAAAAATTCAAAATCAACAATAAACTAAATAAATAAACAATATAATAACGTTTTAAAAATAAAGTAAAATAAAAAATAATGCGATTAATTTAAATATTCAAATAAAATTATATTCGAAATAACATACTGAACAATCAGAAATCAAAATAGAGATTACGTAGAAAATATTAACTATTGAATTTTTCTATTGTAATCTAAATCTAAGAACAATTTTGTTGTGCATATATGCTGTTAAAGTGGATATACCATCTGTATGATTTTTCTACTGTTTCTATATGATGTAGTTGTGCAGAGCACATTACATTTCTATATGTTTGATTCTCCTCTGTCCTCTCCATACTACTAAAACGAAACCATCATTGTCCTTTCCTTTCCCTTTTATGGTCAATAGGGGACCACCTATAACTATTTTTATAAGACGTGTTTTAATTGCATTCGGTATTTAAGGATGACATTGACAACCAATGCCATCCAACTCTTTTTCTTTTCTTTTTAAACCGTCTCTTGGGGTATAAGTTGATCGTTAGTCGAATTTGGATGCTTAACAATATTACCGTCAAGAATTAATTTGTATATATAAATTTAGTCTAATAAAATTAGTTATAAGTAAAATATTTTAAATAAAAGATAATTTTTATAATTAAATTAATTGAATAAGAAAACGTGTATTTGTATTTAAGATTGTCGACAAATGGTACTTGTTCATCTCGAAATCAGAATAGACGATATTGCTTTTACTCAATTTGTTATTGCACGATTTCATCGGTGCGAAATGGAAATCAAGTAGAATAGATTTTCGAGAGTGGTTCATTCAACCCAATTTACACAAAGAAAACTAAGATAAATATTCGGCCACAAAATAAAATATGATATTAAAGGATTCATTGGTATACTTACTTTCACAAAATGGTTTACGTGTACGAAATCTATAACAACTTCCATGCTAGGACACGATCGAGGAGGCACACCACGTAGAGGTAGATACGTGTAGGATTGGAGGAGCGATACGTGATATACGATACATTGGTATCTAGTGGCTATCACTAAGTCGTAGTCGGATAACGTCATCCAATGCCGATTACCGTTGCCATAAAATTCAAAAACGTCCAACCATTTTATTAGGTTTTTTACACTCTGTGAACCATCAAACACTTCGTCCCATAGATGGCTTTGATTTTGTAATTTGTCGACCAAATCCAGTCTAACTTGGTCCCATGAATCGGAGTTCCCGTAAAGCGTTAAAGAAAGGACCTGAATTCGCAATTATCGTCGTGAGACACGCCTTCGACGCAAGAAATGTACTAATGCAAATAGTCGGAAAACCAACTCTCGAAGCCACTAAAAGCTTTGCTCTTCAATGAATTTTTCCGATCGAGTCACTATCTCTTTCTTGGGTTGAGCCTCAATTTTTTCCTTTTCTTTCGCTTTGTCTTTTGCTACTAAAAATGTTTGATTAGCTACCGAGGCGGTCGTGCTACCTATCGTACCGGGAGTGCTAGCGCCTAAAATACTATCGTATTCCCACTCTGATGGGTTCCGTTTAGTTAATTTGTCCCGACTAGTGACAACCGACTCCTTAGGTTCCAAAACATGACTTCTTTGTGGATCTAGGATTTGCATCATCCTATTTATGATGTGATCTTGGACGTGTGCACCGTAACCGCGGATGGTGCTATCTTTTAAGAAAAATTTTCTTGTAAGCTCGTCTTTGGTACCAACCAGGGGCGGATCTAGGGGGTGGCCATGTATGCCATGGACCACCCTAAATTCTAAAAATAAGTTTAGTGCAGTGGTAAGAGTGTTCAGATTTTAACCTTGAGGTCAAGAATTCAAACCTTGGACCACCCTGAATTGTTCTTTTTTTTCCTTTTTTATTTTACCCCCAACTAAACCATAAATCTACCCCCAACTAAACCCTAAATCTACACAAATATAAAAAATCTTTTATTTTTTAATTTTTCTTCGTTCTTTTTTTTCTTAATTTTTTTTCCTTTTTATTTATTTATTTCTTTTCCTTCCTTATTTCCCCAACTAAACCCTAAATCTACAGCAGCCCTCTTTAGTCTCTCTCCCAAAACACATCAACCCCTATCTCTATCTCCCTCAAAACGCAGTCGCTTCTCTCTTTCTCTCTCCTCAAACGCAACAGCCTCCTCTACCCTCTCCTCTTCAATCAAAATCACATATTTTCTTTTACAAACATAAAAAAAACGCAGCACTGAAGTAGTGGAAATCCGCTTCTCTCTTTCTCTCTCCTCAAACGCAGCAGTGTCCTCTACCCTCTCCTCCTCAATCAAAATCACCTATTTTCTCTTACAAACATAAAAACGCAGCATTGAAGCAGTGAAATCCTTTGATTTTAGGTATGTTAATGTGCTTTTAGTATTTTTTACTATGTGAATAAATCAATTTGAGAATCGGTATGTTAATGTGGGTTTAGTATTTCCTACAAAGTATGTTAAGAAATCAATTTGAGAATTAGTGGAATCTCTTGATTTAGAATTGTTAGAATTGTTTAATAACACAACCACACATTCTGGGATCGAACCATATTCCCAAGGTCGTGTTAAGATTTTGATATATTATTTCAGCCATACATGAAAGTTTATCTTTTATTTCCTTATAGATATCCAGATTAACCCCCTAGTTGAGTTTCTTGGACGAAACGTACTACGCTCGAACGATTCGAAAATGTTAGAGCGGTAAGCAATGCACAGACATTTTTCTAAAATTGCTCAAATGTGCATAAACTATTACCGATTATCCGCTTGAGGCTCGAGTGAGCACTCTCCGCCCTATAACATAAGAGAAAATAAATTAGAAGTCTAACACTTAATATTAAACACTAATGTATGGATATGGTACTATAACTCACCGATTGCTAGTTTGGTTGCCCAAATGTTTGAACTTGTTCGTGTGGATATTGAGAAATTTGTGTCCATAATTGTTTATCCACTTCTTCATCACGTAATCGACAACCATTGGACAAAATGTGTACGTTTCGTGTAACTCAGCAAATGTTTTGTTATAATCTTCGAGCGCGGCCGAATATGCAACCCTATTATAAACTTCTACGAACTCATCGGCCATGTCCGAGTTTGGTAAAAAATTCCTAGAGGAAGAGAAAATGTTCCTACTAATATTGCCAAGTGCATATCATATGAGTGATATCCGGAAATATATCATCGATATCATTCATTAAAGCCAACTCCCTATTAGTGACAATAATATTAGGCATTGCATACATGTTGTTTGTCAACACATTCCTTCGAACACTCAATCCCCAAGTGTAGTTCTCTTCTTTCTCGGAGCTCAAAAAAATAAAAGTGACACAAAATGTCTTCTTCGTCAAAGTTTGGCCAACTATTTCTAGCAAAGGCATTTTATACCTTTTAGTCTTATGTGTGCTATCCATTATAAGAAATTGAGGAAAAGTGCGCAAGAAATTGATGTTTTTAGGATGTGCTAGAAAACCACTCAAGGATCTCGTCCTTTGCTTCGCAAGTTCGCTCCCAAATATAGTACTCGTGTTGTTTTAACTTACAAAATAAGTATTGCATTTGGGTCTTTCCTGTTTTTTTTGACAGAATCGTGTTTTGACGTATGTTGTATATCGTACATGATAGATACATTTTCCAAGTCTTTAAGCTTCAACCCGCAATATATCTCTCTTGGTCGAGAACCAATTTCCATTTGCCTACGAACAAATGCCTCTTATTCTACTTTTAGTCTAGCGGCTCATAAGTGACCATCCAAGTGCAAAAAACAGTTCGTGGTTTTGTTTCTTATTTACTACTATCAATTTCAAATAATCGAGTAGCTCTAACACCGATTTTCCCCTTAAATAGAACAGACACCTTCATTTTTTTATGAACATTCTCGTTGTTTCTTAACATACCCTGGTTTGGGGTTAGGATTGCAAACCCCGTTTCTCTCGCACCTAAAATACATCATAGGAGTTTTCCCACTTTTACTACCGTCGTCGTCTTTACTACGTAGCATAGTGAACCTCCTAGTCTTTTGCTTTCAGATTTGATCCATTAGACCAAATCATGTTTGGTGTACAAGGTATTTGTAGTAAACACTCTCGTGTAATCGTCCATCGAACATGGTGGTTGATTCGGTCCCTACAAATTAGAACGATCACCCAATTAGCATCCAATGGAAAAGTAGGCTAAACTTCACATGACAAAATTGTGAATACACACTTCGTACTTTTTTCAAAATCGCGAATAGGCTACTCGTGATTTTGAAAAAATTGGAAATGTAGGCTAAACTGGACATGACAAAATTACGAAATCATTTTTCGTATGTTTGTCAAAATTGTGAAGTTCGTGCTCATGATTGGGACAATATTGCAAAGAGTGTGTTCGCAATTTTGCACAATCACGAGCACCACCTTCGCAATTTTGACAAAAAACATGTTATTCTGTAAATTATGGGTTCGGAGTTCATCAATTATACAGCGTAATGAGTTCGCAAAACGCACTGAAAGTAGAAAAACTCAAATCAACTTGGGTTTCAAGATGGTCTATCAAAGGCTCCTCCTTTTCGAATGCAAAATCATCAAGATTGAAGCTAAATTCATCATTCAACTCGATTAAATCCATGGGTTTATTTTCTTTTTTTGAATTTTTGTGTAGTTTAAGAGAGAAATCTATAGGGAGAAGAAGAATAAAAAGTAGTTTTATTAGTTAAACATTTAGTTTTATATATGAAAGGTATATTGGTCATTTCACATAAACAGATTTTTAGTGATTTTGGAGTCTTATTATAGCCAAAAGGTATCCCAATATAGCATTTCCCTTAAAATTGATTGAACTCTTATTTTTTTAAACGGTCTCGTTGAGTAATAATTTAATCGATAGCAGAGTTTGGATGCTTAACTATTTTACCGTGAAAAATTAATTTGTATATATAAATTTAGTCCAATAAAATAAATCATAAGTAAAATATTTGAAATAAATTTGATATTTTTATTAAATTTAAACATCATAAATAATTTATTATATATTTTAATATATTTTTAAAAGATAATTTTTATAATTAAATTAAATGAATAAGAAAAAGTGATTTCAAAACTTGTATTTTGTAAGTTTGTAGTTAGGATTGTTGACAGAAGGGAGCTCTTAGAACAAAAAAGGTATTTCAAAATGAGAGTATGACATTGCTTTTAATCAATTAGCTACTTAAATGTTGAATATAACAAGTATGATTACAATAAACAAATTTTTTCAAATGATAACAACCACATGTCTATGAGAATTGATAAAAAAAACATGTGGAAAATAGTCAAGAAAGAAAGTTTCAACATTTGAAAGGTTCAAATGTTGAATTTTGCAAAACAAGAAAATTTTACAACAATGTATTAATTCACAGAATTTCGAATTTAGAACAAACCCAGTATTCGATAATACAGACATGTACACGAATACAAAATCATATGTCGATGTCACCAATATTCATTAAAATAGAAAGATAAACTAACGGAATCCACAAAGTTTACATTAGTTGGCAAATTTCAAAAGGTAAGCTTCACTTTCATATATTTAGAAGTTTTTTCAAATCTTTTAATTTTGCAAGAGAGGTGAAAACATCATGAGATTCAAATGACATCTTAATTGAGTTCACATTAAAAGAGGATCTTTGCATACGTTGAAAAAGAAACTTCTCGCAGTTGGGTGAATTCTCAATTCGATTACTAAAATGGCAACCATACATTTTACCTAAACTGGAATGTCCCATTACATATGTATCAATAATATTTTCTGATCTACCTGAATTTCTATACAATGAAAGTATTATAACGAATATAACATCATGTTTAGGTAGTCCGCTTAAGGTTTGGGTTCCGGGAAACAATAAGGTTAAGCATATGGTTGTAAATAACCATTATAATACATGAAATAGTTATGTTAAAAGAAATATGATTTGAAAGAATATTAAACAAGAGAACTAAAACAACTAAAAGAAAATCAGGAAAGTGTTATGTTATAGCTAAGGTTTAAAAATTAAAAGGGCCTCAAAGAGTTCTCTCTAGTAGTTTTAAATGACCATTAAGATCCTAAATTGGAACTTCCCTGACATTAGGAACAAAACAACAAAAAGAAGGTTAAAGTATATCAAGAGGTATGAAAAAATGGATTTCGTGAAAATTCAATGACCAATGATTGCTGAATTTAATAAGGATATAATATGCAAAAGTATAGGATTCAATAACTGTTTAGCCAACTACTGTAACAAAATAGGGTTAATGCGGAAGGATGACTTATTAGTTGAGACCATGGTTAATCATGATCAGTTTATTCATGTTCAGGTAAAACATTCAAGTCTAGCTAAAGAATTCTTAGTTATTATAGTCTATCCTAAATGTAATATGGAGATGAGAACGGAACTCTTAAACAATATAAGGACTATTGCTGAAGATGCTATTGACTGGTTAGTTATAGATGACTTCAATGTCATCTTTGCTAGCCATATAATTATTTTATGTTCATCTTTATGCATGAGATCCATTGAAAAATTAAATAGCACATTTGTTGATTTCTCTTTGGAATATGGTCGTTATATAGGTTCTAAATTCACTTGAACTACCAGAGAAAATGAAAAGGGTTGGACCACGTTTTGTTCAATAATCTAGAGTTCGGCACATGGCCATAAGGTGTTATGTCATACTCTTTTATTTGTAACGATTGATGAAAGTCAATGGAATATTAGGTCCTATTTTGAATTTTAAAATATGTGAACGCACCACCATGATTTCCTTAACATCGTTGAGGAGAACTGGAAGATTAGAATAGATTAAAGACGTATGTTAGTGTTTTGGAACAAATTCAAGAGGCTTAAATAGATTCTTAAAAGTCAGAATTGGGATCAGTTTTGGAATGTATTTGATGTGATATTATATGATGAGGTAGAGGTTAAAAATATGGAAAAAACTAAGAGAGATAATTGTTATTGAACACAAATTAAAGTTTGCTAAAAGTCAGGCTATATATTTATAATTTCTTCTTAGGGAAGAAACTTATTGGCATAAAAGATGCAATATTAACTGGTTTAGAGATGGTGCCAGGAACACTGCAATATATAACAATTATGTCAAAAAAGGAGACGTAAAAACAAAATATATAGTATTAGAGAAGGCAATGAGTGTATCACTTTGCAAGAGATGTTAGTCAAGTCTCCTGAAGTTCATTTTAAAACTATTCTTACTAGCTAGTGTGATGGAAATCATAACTATGAGGAATCTTTACACAACTGTATTCCTAATCTAGTCGCATATAATGATAATAACATGTTAATATAGCTTCCTACAGAAAAGGAGATTCAGGTGGTTATTAACAAATTAAACCTCACTAGTAAAACATGGATTAAATGGATTCTGTGGATTTTTCTATCAATGGTGTTGGCATATCAGAAAGCATGATCTTTGTGATGTTATTAAAAGTTTGTTTCAAGTTCATAAGGCTCCTCAGGGTATTAAATATACTATCATATTCCTAATCCCTAAGTCTAGTAATTTTCAAACATGGAACGATTATAGACCAATAAGCTTATGTAGTCTTTTCAAGATAATAATTTCCAAGCTATACAACTATAGACTTACCAAGATCTTGACTTAACTAATATCTAATGAGCAAGGTGGTTTGTTCATGAGAGAAACATTCAAGATAATATTCTGTTAGCTAAATAAATTTGCATGGATTTAAAGAAAAAATTCAAGGGAGACTACGTTGTATAATCAAGGTTAATATGTCAAAGCAGTTTGATGGATTAATCTACAAGTTCATATTAACTGTAATGGATCAGTTTCGATTAAGTAAACCTTTTCTTGATAGGATTAAAAGCTTAATTAATCAAACATACTTTTCTATAATAGTTGACGGAGAAGCTCATGGATACTTTAAGGCTTCTACCAAAAGTTATAAAGACGGTTTTAGTCTACTACCAAAAGTGTTTATAATGGAACGATTTTCATCCATTTATATGTTGGTGTTTATGGAGCGCTATAAATAGTTCTCAACATGATAACCTAAATACATATATGGTTCTATAATCAGTCATATATCTCATATTTTGATTGGATTAAATCACGATAAATTACTCAAGAGGATCTACTGGTCCGATGATAACGATGTTGCTAGTGAATTAGGTTGCTAGAGTCACTTAGGTAAGGTTATAGAAATAATTTCATCTTAGTTGGACACCACCATTAGTTAATATGTTCAAATTAAACGTAGATGGTTCATGTGGCCTTAATGGGAAGGCTAATGGTGGAGAGATATTGAGAAACAATAATGGTGATCCTATAGCTGGTTTTGGAAGAATATATGGTAAACTAACTCTAATATTAGTTGAAGCTAGAGCCTTCTTAGATGGTATTCTAATATGTGAGGATCCTAAAATTAGTAATTTGGATATAAAATGTAATTATCAACTTTTAGTTAAAGGTCAGAAAGTTATCATGCAACTTTCGTAATTAGAAGCAATTATCTCTAAGTAGTAGCAGATTTGTCTTGAAGGCCTATTTGTTGTCCTAAATACCCAGTCTCCAAAAGCATCAAAGGTCTTTTACTGGTGTTTGATCTCTTTAATGCATTTGTTCCCCAAGGTTTTTATATACACATGTTAGATTTATTATTAATTTGAAGGTGGAAGTATAGATCAACCATTGGGAAGGAATAAATCATACCTTATTCAAGTTGAAGCCATTATAAGTTCAAATATTGACTTGTTGTTTCATCTAGGCTCCTAACTATGGTTGTCACTCTGTTGTTACAGACGTTAATTAACCTATTTCTTAACGGAAATGAATTAACAACATGTTATTGTGAACTCATTAGAAGCACCTGCTCGTTCTGCTCCAAATCGCTGAAAAATAGCTTGTTGCTAGGTGACCCAACAATTTCAAAACCATCCACGTCACAACCACCTCCACTACTACCATGAACAAAACGAAAACAACTCCCGTTTTTACAAAACCCTATAACGAAATACACGCAAGTTATTCAATTCAATCCGAAAACTGGTTCATCCGACCCAAAACTAAAATTAAACTCTCTTACATGAAATTCATCGAACATGTTATCGATATTTTAGTTTTCATCAAAAAAAATTGAACTTGAATTTGTTAATAAGCGCTCCTTGTTAAATAATTCGTCATAAATGTAAAAAGCATACCCAAATGTAGAACTAAAATTAGATCTTAAAAGCCAGTGAATAAATGAAGGTGATTTGCCGTCTTATAAAAGAAATGATTGCACATTATCCAATCAGAGATCAAAATTTTCCAACCGGGTAATTCCACTAGTTGGTTTGCATTTTGCACTAACGATAACATTACTAGTTGGGAAATTCCGCTAGACAAATGCTTCAACAAATATCACGAAATCAAATCAGTTGAAACATCTACAACACGTGATGGAAAAGCACAACTTTACGAAGTTTATTGAAGATCCATAATTTTTTCGACTTATTTATATGTCTTATTTTTAACACGTTTAATAACTTTTGTTACATATGATTTGGATATTTAAATATATTTTAAGACCCAATTTGGTATTTTTTTTAATTCATTATATTGTTAACTTTTTAAAAAAAACCAACCAAAATTAGATACACACATTTGTCCAAATCCACATATCATTGTGTGAAGACATGTAAATCGATACAAAATTACGTGCATGGATTTGGATAAATGCACGTATCTTTGTGCGTTAGAGTGTTTTAGAAACTTAAAAACAATTGCATTTAAACAGACTTGCTACATGTAAAATCAAAATCAAAGATAAGTTAACTTTGACTAACTAACTAAAATTTGACTTCAAACAGGTGCAAACGACCTAAAATTATTAAACGAAAACAATGTAGGACTCAATAATATGTAACGAAAACAACTTAACAAAATATTGTGTGACTACTAAGTAAAATGCATCTATCTCGGCTTCCTCACACTTTCTTAGTATTACAGCGCGTACGGAATCAAGCTCTTCACAGTTAAACTATGTGTGGCCAAATAATTAAACAATTGAAATTTGGTATGACATTCCTCCCCACTGAGGTTGAAAACCAAATGGACCCGTCGTTTGATTAGATCTGTTCACCTTTTTCACCTTTTCGGCGCTTCTTAAAATGTATGGTGGTTTGACACGATCCCTACCATATAAGTAGTACAACTGGCATACTGGTGGCTCCCAATATACTTTATATTGTTCCTCGTTATATGTTTTTGGACTACTAAGGAGTCTTTCTTCAAATATTCATCTTCTTTGCAAGTCAACCGGGATATTTTTCAATCTTTGATTTCTTGATGTGTTTATTGTGTTTTTATAAAAGATATTGGTCTCTATTTATTGTTTTTTAGGTAAGATAACGTAATCCTACTAGGAAAATCACCGTTTGATAAGTGTCGGCAGTGGATAACGTTATCTAAATAACCAATCAGTTTCGGACACACAACGAATAAAGCTAGTACGTTACCTATGTACGTCAAATTAAACCCACTTTATAAATTGAAGATATAAGTAGTAAACATAAACATCAATAATAATATTGTACTGGATATGTAAATATATTAGTAGTAAACATAAACATCAATAATAATATTTGTAACTTACATAGTTGTAAACATCAAACGTAATAATTTACATTAAACATCAAACATAATAAAATATTTGTAACTTACATATAATTTTGTGGTAAGAGAAATGCAAATATCAAACACAAAAATAAAAATATTTTAAAATATATAAACCATAGAAAAACAATGCTAAGTAGTCATACCACAAATATCAATAATAATAAATAGTCAAAGTGTCAACAAAATCAAATATAAAAAGGCCATTCAATGTATCGGGGCGCAAGCCTATGACACTCGCGTAAGGATCCGAGAAGTTCCTCCATAGTCAAGTCAGAGTTCCTCTCCTCTATAGCCTCCATCTCGAGTAAGTGACCTATCAAATTGTATAACCTTGTCGTACAAGTGAAGACGGAGGGGTTCACCCATGCGATTGCATCATCGGGAGGCGACTCAAGATTGATAAGTATGTACGATATATTTTTTGGCACCAATGAGTGTTCATTAATATGATACCATCCTCCTTACCTAGTACATACTCCCCACATTTCAAACTGCGGTCAATAATGTGTGATTACCATTGATTCCAAGTGAATGTGTCCCAAAATTAAAAAGCGTTCACACAATGAATCCTACTAGAGCTTGTCAAAAAAATACGTAGCAGGCCAGGTACCTGAATTGAAACTATTAGCACATAACTCTAACCTTAACCAATAAGTATAACAACCAATAGAAGCACAAAATTATAACCTAAATGAACTATTAAACATAAAAATTTTACCTACTGAAAGTCCTCCATTTGTTTAGCAACCCGTAATGGATAATATGCTTTGACAATGTGAAAAGACTTCAATGTAGCATATATTTAAGGTTCATCACAAAACCCTCGAACATCGCGTAATTACGAATACAACATTAACCATACTTACAAAAATCAAAAAATGTATTAGATGTAACTACGACGCATAAACTAAAATATTATTACGAAAACTAAAAATAAAAATAAAAATAAACATAAATATAACTTACATCTTGGTCGCTCAATGTAGCAAGGTAGTCACGAATAATGTTTTAAGGTTGTTGGAATTATCGAAACGCGGGAGGTGTATATTTTCATATGTAGGTTGTGCGATACTAAATCTGCTGTGTTGCGCAGGACCGAATTGAGGAAAATGGTGATAAATCCAAGTCTCTAAAAGCTCAAGGAAACCAAACACAACAAAAGTGGTGTGTAAGCAAACCTTACCTAGTTGGATATACAACTGCGCAAGTATCAAGTTCCCCTAACTGTATCTGGCCGAACTATGATAGTCGTCGATAAACTGGAACTAATCAATGTTTATATTACTGCTTGACTTGTTGGCTAAAATGGTTAACCAAACAAGTGTAACAAATAACCCCTCATAGCTCGTCCTGTACCACCATTAATGACAACATCATCAATAATGATGCCATATAGAATATCATCTTCAATCAAACGAGACGAAAGTGCCTTTTACCTCCCATTTTGTTTTCAGCAATGTCTACCTCCAAATCTTCTTTAGTGACTCCTGGTAGGCACGTGTAGGATGCATTTTTCATATATTGAATAGAAAACTCAACTATATCGCAGTTTACTCCAACCACTCGAAGACCGGTTATAACGTATACATCATCCAATGTCACCATCATTTCACCGAAAGAGAAGTGAAATAAAAGATATTTATATCGGTGATAAATATTAAAAATCTCGTTACGAGAAAAATGGATATTATTATAGTCGGATCTCGTTTCAAAAAATACGGTCTGAATTTAGCTTAGTCCAACTTTAATTTTGACAAATTATATTAAAATCGTAAAATGGTAAAAAATAAAAGATAAATAAAATTCAAAATCAACAATAAACTAAATAAATAAACAATATAATAACGTTTTAAGAATAAAGTAAAATAAAAAATAATGCGATTAATTTAAATATTCAAATAAAATTATATTCGAAATAACATACTGAACAATCAGGTTTGAAATCAAAATAGAGATGACGTAGAAAATATTAACTATTGAATTTTTCTATTGTAATCTAAATCTAAGAACAATTTTGTTGTGCATATATGCTGTTAAAGTGGATATACCATCTGTATGATTTTTCTACTGTTTCTATATGATGTAGTTGTGCAGAGCACATTACATTTCTATATGTTTGATTCTCCTCTGTCCTCTCCATACTACTAAAACGAAACCATCATTGTCCTTTCCTTTCCCTTTTATGGTCAATAGGGGACCACCTATAACTATTTTTATAAGACGTGTTTTAATTGCATTCGGTATTTAAGGATGACATTGACAACCAATGCCATCGAACTCTTTTTCTTTCCTTTTTAAACCGTCTCTTGGGGTATAAGTTGATCGGTAGTCGAATTTGGATGCTTAACAATATTACCGTCAAGAATTAATTTGTATATATAAATTTAGTCCAATAAAATTAGTTATAAGTAAAATATTTTAAATAAAAGATAATTTTTATAATTAAATTAATTGAATAAGAAAACGTGTATTTGTATTTAAGATTGTCGACAAATGGTACTTGTTCATCTCGAAATCAGAATAGACGATATTGCTTTTACTCAATTTGTTATTGCACGATTTCATCGGTGCGAAATGGAAATCAAGTAGAATAGATTTTCGAGAGTGGTTCATTCAACCCAATTTACACAAAGAAAACTAAGATAAATATTCGGCCACAAAATAAAATATGATATTGAAGGATTCATTGGTATACTTACTTTCACAAAATGGTTTACGTGTACGAAATCTATAACACCTTACATGCTAGGACACGATCGAGGAGGCACACCACGTAGAGGTAGATACGTGTAGGATTGGAGGAGCGATACGTGATATACGATACATTGGTATCTAGTGGCTATCACTAAGTCGTAGTCGGGTAACGTCATCCAATGCCGATTACCGTTACCATAAAAGTAAAAAACGTCCAACCTTTTTACTAGGTTATTTACACACTGTGAACCATCAAACACTCCGTCCCATATGCAACCATTGGACAAAATGTGTACGTTTCGTGTAACTCGGCAATTTGTTTGTTATAATCTTTGAGCGCGGCCGAATATGCAACCCTATCATAAACTTATACGAACTCATCAGCCATGTCCGAGTTTGGTAAAACTTTCCTTGACTAAGAGCAAATGTTCCTACTAATATGGCAAGTGCATATCATATGAGTGATCTCCGGAAATATATCATCGATATCGTTCATTAAAGCCAACTCTCTATTTGTGATAATAATATTAGGCATTGCACACATGTTGTTTGTCAACACATTCCTTAGAACACTCAATCCCCAAGTGTAGTTCTCTTCTTTCTCAGAGCTCAAAAAAACAAAAGTGGCACAAAATGTCTTCTTCGTCAAAGTTTGGCCAACTATTTCTAGCAAATGCATCTTAGACCTTGTAGTCTTATGTGTGCTATCCATTATAAGAACTTGAGGAAAAGTGCGCAAGAAATTGATGTTTTTATGATGTGGAGAAAATAACTCAAGGATCTCGTCCTTTGCTTCACAAGTTCGCTCACAAACATAGTACTCGTGTTGTTTTAACTACAAAACAAGTATTGCATTTGGATATTTCCCGTTTTATCGACGAAATCGTGTTTTTGACGCATGTTGTATATCGTGCATGATAGATACATTTTCCAAGTCTTTAAGCTTCAACCCGCAGTATATCTCTCTTGGTCGAGAACCAAAGTCCGTTTGACTTCGAGCAAACGCCTCTTCTTCTACTTTTAGTCTAGCGGCTCGTAAGTGACCATCCGAGTGCAAAAACGGTTCGTGGTTGTGTTTCTCATTTACTACTATCAATTTCCAATAACCGGGTAACTCTAACACATATTTCCCCTTAAATAGAACAAACAACTGCACTGTTTTATGAACATTCTCGGCGTTTCTTAATATACCCCGGTTTGGGGTTAGGATTGTAAACCCCGTTCCTCTCGTACTTAAAATACATCATAGGAGTTTTTCCACTTTTGTTACCGTCGTTGTCTTTACTACGTAGCACAATGGACCTCTTAGTTATTTACTTTCATTTTCGATCCATTAGACCAAATCAGGTTTGGTGTACAAGGTATCCGTAGTAAACACTTTCGTGTAATCGTCCATCAAACATGGTGGTTGGTTCGGTCCCTACAAATTAGAACAGTCACCCAATTAGCATCCAATGGAAAAGTAAGCTAAAATTCACATAATGAAATTGCAAATACGCACTTCGTACGTTTGTCAAAATCGCGAATAGGCTACTCCTGATTTTGACAAAATTGGAAATGTAGGCTAAACTGGACATGACAAAATTACGAAAACATTCTTCGTATGTTTGTCAAAATTGTGAAGTCCGTGCTCATGATTGGGACAACATTGCAAAGAGTGTGTTTGCAATTTTGCACAATCACGAGCACCGCCTTCGCAATTTTGACATGTTATTCTGTGAATTATGGGTTCGCAGTTCATCAATTATACAGCGTAATGAGTTCGCAAAACGCACTGAAAGTAGAAAAAACTCGAAAAATACCTCAGCTTGGGTTTCAAGATGGTCTGTCAAAGGCTCCTTATCCTCGAACGCAAAATCATCAAGATTTAAGCTAAATTCATCATTCAACTCGATCAAATCCATGGTTGTATTTTATTTTATTTTTAATTTTTGTGTAGTTAGAGAGAGAAATCTATAGGGACAATAAGAAGAAAAAGTAGTTTTATTAGTTAAACATTTAGTTTTATATATGAAAGGTATATTAGTCATTTCACATAAAACAGATTTTTAGTGATTTTGGGGTCTTATTATAGCCAAATGGTATCCCAATATAACATTGCCCTTAAAATTGATTGAACTCTATTATCTTTTTAAACGGTCTGGTTGAGTAATAATTTGATCGATATCGGAGTTTAAATGCTTATCAATATTACCGTGAAAAATTAATTTGTATATATAAATTTAGTCTAATAACATAAATCATAAGTAAAATATTTGAAATAAATTTGATATTTTTATTTAATTTAAACATCGTAAATAATTTATTATATATTTTAAGATATTTTTAAAAGATAATTTTTAAAATTAAATTAATTGAATAAGAAAAAGTGATTTCAAAACTTGTATTTGTATGTTTGTAGTTAAGATTGTTGACAGAAGGGAGCTCCCATAACAAAGAGGCATTTCAAAATCAGAGTATGGAATTGCTTTTAATCAATTAGCTACTTGTATGTTGAATATAGTATGATTACAATAAAAAAATTATTTAAAGGATAACAATCACAAGTGTATGAGAGTTGATCAAGAAGAGCATGTGAAAAATAGTCAAGAAGCAAAGTTTCAACATTTGAAAGGTTCAAATGTTGAATTTTGCGAAACAAGAAAAGTTCACCATAATGGATTAATTTACAGAATTTTGAATTTAGAACCAACCCAGTATTCGATAAAACGGACATGTACACGAATACAAAATCATATGCCGATGTCACCAAAGCAACATTTAAAGAACCTTCAATGAAATTGAAAAAAATTCAAACATACGGTGATCACATAACTATTCAATATACATCAAAAAAGAAGGATAAACTAACGGAATCCAGAAAGTTTACATAAGTTGGCAAATTTTCAAAAGATAAGCTTCACTTTCATATATTTAGAATTTTTTCAATTCTTTTAATTTTGCAAGAGAGGTGAATAAAACATCATGAGATTCAAATGAAATCTTAATTGAGTTCACATTAAAAGAGGATATTTGTAAACATTGAAAAAGAAACTTCTCGCAGTTGGGTGAATTCTCAATTCGATTACTAAAATGGCAACCGTACATTTTACCTAAACTGGAATGTCCCATGTATTAATACTGTTTTCTAATCTACCTGAATTTCTATACAATGAAAGTATTATAACAAATATAACATCATCTTTAGGTATTCCGCTTTTATGAGTCTGGATTCTGTTACCACACTTTATGGTCACCGGACAGGGTCAATAAGGACAATGTCTACCTCACCGGACAGGTCTGCCTCACCGGACAGGGTCAGTTCGAACACCACCATCCATCGAACTATCCGAACAGAACTAAAGTACTTAAAACACTAATCACTTTTTGACTAAGCTACCTATGTACTTACTTAGAACTAATGGGTCTTTAAACTCGACCCAAATCTATTAAATACAACCCGAAAGCCCATAAGGCCCAAATATGAGGGTATAAATACCCAACCACCAACATTAAATGGGGGTAATGAAAATTAAATACAACTAGGCAGCTCAATTCTCCCTCTACACCATATCCAAACATTAAACAGACAATGGGCCACAGTTCGACAACAAGGAAATCGAGAGTTTCTGTGCCTCTAGAGGTATACAACATTGTTTCTCTTCACCTTTCCACTCACAAGCAAATGGTCAGGTTGAAGTGGCTAACCAAACTATACTGTCCGGATTGAAGAAGAATTTAGAAGGGGCTGCTGGAAAGTGGCCTAGTTATTTACAAGAGGTTTTATTGGCCTACCGAACTACACCCGGGGCTGCGACACAAGAGTCACCTTTTGCCTTGGTCTATGGGATGGATGTCATAGCTTCCATAGAAGCAACTCTCCCTTCATTCCGAGTTCATAACTTCTCCGAACACGCCAACGAGGGGGCTGTCCGAAGTCAGCTCGATTTAATAGAGGAAAGAAGAGTTAAGGCTCACCTTAGAGCTGCACACTATCAGGGATTGATGAGAAGCAGGTTTGCTTCCAGAGTTAAAAGAAGAGATTTTTAGCTGGGGGATAAGGTGTTAAGGAAAGTCTTCTTACACACTAAAGAGAAGCTGCTCAGCAAACTGGCCCCAACTTGGGAAGGGCCCTATATGGTCATTGAAAGGCTTAAACCTGGAACATACTGGATAAAAGACAATGATGGAAAGGTTTTGAATCACCCTTGGAATATTGAGCACCTCCGGATGTACTTGGAGTAGAAACTATGTAAATATTTACTTGTTTTAATGAGGTTTTAATGTAAATAATCGCCCTTGGAATATTTACTCTTTCCTACCCTGGTGGCGCGGGGAGGTTTTAATGAGGTGTCCGGGCTCTTTTATAAAATTTGATGCCTTCTTAAAAATTCGGAGTGTTCTTACTTTGTTTCTTGTCAAATTTTTGTTTAACACCGGCGGGATTGAATTAAAGAAATGATGACTACTTAAAAATTTGTCATCGGAGAATTTAAACACTCTCGCTTTAGAATGTTTATGAAATAACTAAGGGCTGTTTAAACACTAGCCACCAAAGTTGAAACAAACTATAAAATAATGCAAGAGCTGTGCAAAATAAAGACATATATTAAAATAACCGAGTTGCCTTGACCATCCAAGGACTTTAAGTTTTCAAAACAGACAGATATGTCCGATCAAACACCGGACACAGTTACAAAAATTCCTTGGCCTTCTAAGGACTTTAGTTCAACAAAAATTCCTTGGCCTTCTAAGGACTTTAGCCTCACTTGTTTTTTTCTTCTTGGGATCATCATTCTCCTCACCTGGGCTCTCCCTGGTGTTCTCTTCTTCATCGGATGATGACGCACTGGAGAAATCAAACCTGTCACCCTCAGGTATGGTATGAAAGGGAAGGTCTGGATACTCTACAAAAGACAATAAGTCTCCCAGATTCCTCTTCGGAAACTTCTTGTGAAAAAGAAAGACGATAAGTCAATCACGTTGTTGGCATAAGCATCAATCTTGGCCTGGATTTTTGCCTGTTATTCCCTTAGCAGATCAGCTTTTTCCTCTATAGCCTTGGACACCGAGTCTTCGAGGGAGATCTTGTCGTTGGTCAAAGTAAGAATGACTTGATCCTTGGTCTTCATCTCCTCTCTTAAAGAGGTAAGATCTTTCTCCAATACGGACTGCTTTTCCCGGAGGCCCTTGATAGTATCTTCTAGAGTAGCTACTTTTATAACCCAACCCTCTTGGTTCTTCTCAAACTCCTCGTTTTCTCTCTTCAAAACATCAGTATTTTGGTTGGCAATAAGGAGGTCTCCGGACAATCTCTCCTTGTCAGAATTAAGGGCAGTAATGATTGCTGCCTGACCTTGTACTTGCTTCTCCAGGACCAACACTAGTTGAACGGCACTCAGTATAAAGTGAGTTATAGCCTCTCTTTCACTTGAAACAGTGAAATTTTTACCATTAAAGGTAATGGTGTTCGAAGTGCTCGGAGGGAGGTAAGGCCCAGCAAAGTCATCTCTGGGAAAGTTTGCGAAATAGTCACCAAGTCCATCAAGCCTTGTGATGTCAACACCATCGATGCTAATGTCTCCTCCTCCAACCTCATCGGTTTGAAAGTCACCAGGGATCTCTTCTGCTCTTGTTGGATCAGTAGGGTCAACAGGAGAGAAGGGCTTCGTAGGCCGGAGAGAAAGTTCATCACCCCTGGAGGTATTTTTCTTCTTGGCCTCCCTCTCCTTATTTTCTGCTCCCCCTTTCCGGTCTCTCTTAGGAACCCTTGGAGGTTTTGGAGATCCTGCCTCATCCCTAGCATTCTCATGCTCTACTACTTCTAGTAGAGCAGCGTCAATCTGACTTTGAACTGACCCCTCTTGCTTTATTGGAGCAGTTTTCTCCGCTTCGGCAGGGTTAGCCTCAACCACACTCTTCTTGTCTTTCCCTTTTTTGCCTTTCATCTTATTTGGGGCCTTGGCTCGACCTGGCAAATACAGCGACCCATCCGGTGCATGTGTTCTCTTAAGGACTACATCCGGAGGGGGTGGAGTGGTAAGTTCCTCCCAGGTCAAGTCTCTCCGGCCAGTAGTGTTCCAGAGATGGGACCTTGCGAGATTGCCTCCGGTAAAGGCGTCATGAAAACGGTTTCCCCACTTTTCAGCAGCCCAAGTGTTGATCTTGGTACAAGTGGTCTGCCCAGCCTTTGAATAATTGTTGAAGTCTTTGGGCAGCTCTGTCAAGAAAAGAGACAAGACCAGTCAGTTAAAACAAATTTGATAAAAGTGAAAATGAGAATGTAAGGTGGGATTCTTACGGTCACTTCACGATCTGCTGGTGAGGAGACTCGGGTTGACTCCGGCCTTGATCTTTCTCCCATTCTCCCAAGCACCACTCACGAACAAGAACTGGGTCCTCCAATTTCTCTCCGACTCAAGCAGGTCATCCACTGCTTTATAATTATCACCCATGTTGAAGTGATAGAAGGGAATGTGGTGGTTTCTGCAGAGGCTGGCCACAGCTGCGAATTCCTCCATTGGTAGAGGAATCCCAGAGAGCCTGGAGGCCATGATGCAGGCTATAAGAGTGTACCAGGCGTTGGGGATCAGTTGACTAGGGCAAAGCTTGATGAGGTGGAAGTACCTAACTATCTCCGGATATAAGGGGAACCTTAAACCCCAGTTAAAAAGCTCAGTGAAGATAACTATTTCACTAAGTTTGCAGTCCATTGGGGTTTCAGGGTCTATGGGGATTCTTATTTTCACGTTCTCCGGAATCCCCCACTTTGTACGCATCCGGCCCAATTCGGGTGTATGGATGAAAGCATAATTAATTTTTTGTAAGGCAAGAAGATATTTAACATTTACATTGTGGAAGCAAGGTCCCACTTTTCCTTCAAGGATTTCTGGTAGTTCTGGGTGCCTAAGGCATAGTTTCTCTTTGCCTTTATCTTTCTTGGCAGCAAAATCATCACTAGTTTATCCGGAGGGCTCAGACTCGAACGGAGCCTCTTCGATGGAATCCTCCATTACTTCCTCCATTACCGAGGATAGGTTTTCAGTTGCTTTTGGGAGGGGGGAGTTAGAAGTTAATTCAGTTTGACCTCCAGATTGTTGAGCTTCAGTGCTTTCCTAGACTCTGGCCTCTAGCTGGGGCTCAGATGTGGTGGTTTCTCTTCGGAGGCTTGAGCTAGTGGCCTCCGTTCCGGACAACCTATCCTTAGGTATTTTCATGGGTGCATCTGACCCTTAGTCACTGCCTTTGAACTCTGACTTGGAAGGTGTACCTTTTTTAGCCTACCCTTTTACCAGGCGACCTTTTCTTCGATCGACTAATTTGTTGGGAGAGACATCTGCATCTGACCCCATGGAAATAAATGGGGAAGTCTTTTTGAAGCTGGTAACTGCTTGTCCTGGTTCAATAGTGGGCTCTGATTCTTGAACCGATGAGCCTGATACAATAGGAGAAAGGTTGGTTTGAAACAATCTCCTCGGTTTGACACTTCTAGTTGAGGAGGAACCCTAGTCAGGCTTTGTGTTTGAGGTTACCGGTTTATCGATGGGGGAAGTAGGTAGGCCTGCAACAATGCGCCTTTCCCGTTCAACTTTTTGTGCCTTTTCTAGCTCTGATAGATTAAGCCACCCACCTTTAATTAAAGCGTTCTTAGCTGTGAACTTAAAATCACAACCAAAAAGAAGAATTTGTGTTTGAGAGATAAAGCTTTGAAATTTGGCAAAGTAAATATGAAGATTATGGTAAAACAGTGTTGAAGTGATTAATTTATAGTAAACACACTTTGATACCTAGGAGAATTCGAAAGGATTTGCAATGATTAGGGAACGACGCTGATGTCACCTTCATTAAATGAAGAGGTTGCTTTTCAGAGAAGGTGGGAGCGAAATTCTAGGTGAAAAAACGGCTGAAGTAACGAACCAGAGGGAGACACGTGTCCCACGAACTCTGAAAAGAAACCGTTAAGTTTTAAAAACTTTTTTCAGTCCGGATAAAACTATAACTTAGTTCGAATGATTTGACCGGATGTAGCTGTCATCAAGAACAGACTGTTTTTAGGTCTTGCTATAGGTTTTTTAACACCACCTAAAAAAGGGGCTACTGATGAGTCCCGATCCTGTTACCACACTTTATGGTCACCAGACAGGGTCAATAAGGACAATGTCTACCTCACCGGACAGGGTCAGTTCGAACACCACCATCCATCGAACTATCCGAACAGAACTAAAGTACTTAAAACACTAATCACTTTTTGACTAAGCTACCTATGTACTTACTTAGAACTAATGGGTCTTTAAACTCGACCCAAATCTATTAAATACAACCCGAAAGCCCATAAAGCCCAAATGTGAGGGTATAAATACCCAACCACCAACATTAAATGGGGGTAATGAAAATTAAATACAACCAGGCAGCTCAATTCTCCCTCTACACCCTATCCAAACATTAAACACCTTCAAAGTACCATAAAACTCTGGACAAAATTACCCTCACACGAAAATAAACCTCACCACGCTTATGTTTGGGGTTCCAGGAAGTAATAAGGTTAAGGATATGGTTGTAAATGATCATTATAATACAAGAAAGAGTTATGTTAAAAGAAATATGATCTGAAAGAAATATTAAACAAGAACCTCAAAGAGTCAGGAAAGATTTATGTTATAGCTAAGGTTTAAAAATTAAAAAGTCCTCAAAGAGTTCTTTCTAGTAGTTTTAAATGACCATTAAGATCCTAAATGGGAACTTCCGTGACATTAGGAACAAAACAAAAAAAAGGAAGGTTAAAGTATATCAAGAGGTATGAAAAAATTGATTTCATAGAAATTCAAGAACCAATGATTTCTGAATTTATTAAGGATATAATATGCAAAAAAAATATAGGATTCAATAACAGTTTAGCTAACTACAATAACAAAATATGGTTAATGTGGAAGGATTACTTATTAGTTGAGACCATGGTTAATGATGATCAGTTTATTCATGTTCAGGTAAAACATTCAAGTCTAGCTAAGGAATTCCTAGTTATTATAGTTTATGATAAATGTAATATGGAGATGAGAATGGAACTCTTAAACAATCTAATGACTATTGCTGAAGATGCTATTGACTGGTTAGTTACAGATGACTTCAATGTCATCTTTACTAGCCATATACAAATTTTATGTTCATCTTTATGCATGAGAGACATTGATAATTAAATAACACATAAGTTGATTTTTCTTTAGAATATGTTGATTATATATGTTCTAAATTCACTTGGACTATCAGAGAAAATAAAAAAAGGTTGGACCAGGTTTTGTTCAATAATTTATGGGCTGCTTACTTTCAAGAAACTAGACTTCGGCACATGGCCAGAACGTGTTAGATCATACTCTTTTATTTGTAACTATTCATAGAATTCAATGGAATATTAGGTCTTATTTTAAATTTCAAAATATGTGAATACACCACCATGATTTCTTTAACATCGTTGAGGAGAACTATAAGATTAAAATGGATTGAAGACATATGTTAGTGTTTTGGAACAAATTCAAGAGGCTTAAATAGATTCTTAAAATTCAGAATTGGGATCAGTTTGGGAATGTATTTGATGTGGTATTAAATGATGAGGTAGAGGTTAAAAATATGGAAAAAACTAAAAGAGACAATTTTTATTGAAGACAAAATAAAGTTAGCTAAAAGTCAGGATATATATTTATAATTGCTTCTTAGAGAAGAAACGTATTGGCATAAAAGATGCAATATTAACTGGTTTAAAGATGGTGACAGGAATACTGCAATATATAACAGTTATGTCAAGAAAATGAGACGTAAAAAACAAAATATATAGTATTAGAGAAGACAATGAGTGTATCACTGAGCAAGCGATGTTAGTCAAGTCTGTTGAAGTTCATTTTAAAACTATTCTTACTAGCTACTGTGATGGAAATCATAACTATGAGGAATCTTTACACAACTGTATTCCTAATCTAGTCGCATATAATGATAATAACATGTTAATATAGCTTCCTACAGAAAAGGAGATTCAGGTGGTTATTAACAAATTAAACCTCACTAGTGCAACATGGATTGAATGGATTTTGTGGATTTATCTATCAATGGTGTTGGCATATCATAAAGCATGATCTTTGTGATGCTATTATAAGTTTCTTTCAAGTTCATGAGGCTCCTCAGGGTATTAAATCTACTATCATATTCCTAATCCCTAAGTCTAGTAATTTTCAAACATGGAACGATTATAGACCAATAAGCTTATGTAGTATTTTCAACATAATAATTTCTAAGATATACAACTATAGACTTACCAAGATCCTGCCTAAAATAATATCTAATGAGAAATGTGGGTTTGTTCATGAGAGAAACATTCATGATAACATTCTGTTAGCTAAATAAATTTGCATGGATTTAAAGAAAAAAGTCAAGGGAGACTACATTATTTAATCAAGGTTAATATGTCAAAGTCGTTTGATAGATTAATCTACAATTTCATATTAGCTATAATGGATCAGTTTGGATTTAGTAAAACTTTTCTTGATAGGATTAAAAGCTTACTTACTCACACATACTTTTCTATAATAGTTGACGGAGAAGCTCATGGATAGTTTAAGGCTTCTACCAAAATTTCTAAGGATTTGGTTTTGGTCTACTACCGAAAGTGTTTCATAATTAAACAATTTTTTCTCTATTTATATGTTGGTGTTTATGAAAAGTTATAAATAGTTCTCAACATGATAACCTAAATATTATATATGGTTCTATAATAAGTCATATATCTCATATCTTGATTGGATTAAATTACGATAGATTACTCAAGAGGATCCAATGGTCTGATGATAACGATGTTGCTAGTGAATTAGGTTGTTAGAGTCACTTAGGTAGGGTTAGAAAAAGAATTTCTTCTTAGTCTGACTTATTTTTATTTACAGGGTCGCACTACATTAGGCATACAGGCACATTATAATGTGCTTCGTATGTGGGACCTCAATGCTCTGCCAGAGGTGCGGCGACATTTGGCGCGGACTCCTTCTAGTCCTCTTATAGCCCACTTACCTCAGTACTTCGCGCACTCAGTACTTGATGAGGTATTCGTTGAGCGTTGGCATCGGGAGACCAACACATTCCATTTCTCATTTGAGGAGATGACGATTACCCTCGACGATGTCAGCTGCATTACAGGTCTCCCTGTAGTTGGCCCGACCTTGGATGTAGTCATGGCTCTACGTGATGAGGCATACAGCTACTATGCTAGTATGTTAGGTTTGACAGTGGATGAGGTCCGTGCAGAGATATAGTCTACTAGAGGCGTTGACTTCAAGATCAAGTGGCTGTGGGAGACTTTCACCAGGGGTCGCCACATCGAGCAGGCTGATGCTGAGACTATCCGCCATGTATCACGAGCATACCTGATGTTCTTATTTGGTTGCACTATTTTTGCGGATACTAGTCAGAAAAGCGTCAAGGCTGACTACTTGTACGGGTTGACGAATGTGGATTCTGGTTTGTGGGACATAGCATGGGGTACGAGTGCATTGACATTCCTATTCCGTGGTTTAGGTGATGCTTCGAAAACATCGAAGCATAACTTGTACAAATTTGTAACCATGCTTGATTGCTGGATTTATGTCCATTTTCCCGCGTTTAGAGCCTCCGAGAACGCGGACCACGTAGCGAGGCAGCCTAGGATTGTGAAGTGGCTACCGAAGCGGATTGTTGGGAAAACATCCGCCCCAAATCGGTTGTTTGTACTCTCCTTGCAGATCAGAAGGAGACATATGTAAGTGTTTAAATTTTTGTAGTCAGTAACATATTAATATTAAGTTTTATTTTTTTAAACTGTCTAAGTGTTTTACTTTTTTGGAACAGGTCATTTTTGAACCGTACGAGGATATCAGAGTCCAGTTCCCCGTGCAGGAGATCCACACCATCGTTTATCCTTTGCAGATGATGAGCACAGTCGAGGTTTACATGCCTGATCGGGTTATGCGCCAGTTGGGACGGGTTCAGGATGAACCCGAACTCCCACTTGTACTCCGGTCGTGTCACAAGAAGGGAGATTTGGCGAGGTACACATGGCGAGAGAGTGTATGGCTAGATTGGCGTCAGCACTTGCTTTCTGAGGATCGGCTGACCGTTACCATTGCCACATATAGACAGTCTGCAATAAACACCTACCTGAAGGTACCTGGCTGAGTATGGTTGGCATACTATTACTCCACGACCACGCACTACGGACGATAGATTGCTAGACGTTGTTCGGTCGATTGTTACATTGCTTGTAGGTCGTGGGGAAGAGGGTGCGCTTAGGTGGAGAGATAAAGTCATGTAGCTCTTCTCTCCTTGGTTGTTTGTCCTCATTATTGGACTTGTTTTAGCTTTGTTATGATCTATCTTTTTTATTCACGTTGTAGTTGTTTATTCATTTGTAGGATTTGTTAAACTATCGTCTTTTGTATTATGACATCTACTTTTTTATTCCCATCGTTTCCTTTAGATTTGTTAAACTTTATTTGAATTCTTATTTACAATTTATAATCCGCAAAACACCTAATTCGTACCATTATAACCATCCAACTTTTAAACCATAACAAAAAATTAACAAAATACTTCAACCGTTATAAAAATATTGACACCATCAAACCCACTCCAACTCATGCCCTAAGACTTCAGTTTTTAAACCGTAACAAAAAAAAAACAATTTACAAGTTATTGTGCACCATTCGTACGCAGTCAGCAGTAGCTATGGTGCACACTACTGCGTACCAATGGTACAACAGTGTGTGCACCATGGGTACTATAGAAGGCGTACCTATGGTGCGCTGTACCGACGGACATAAACGGACGGGCTCGGGTTTAGAAAAATAAAACCGGGAGCGGGTCAGGCCGTGTTCAGACTCAAGTGTCCAAAAAGCGGGCTCGGGTCGGTCGGCTCAAACCCAACCCGCGGACGGCCCATTGTCATCCCTAACCTAGCAAGCCACAGAATTCTAGTTATTAAACAAAATTAGATTATTCAACATGCAAGACAACAATCAATCTCTATAGGCGGATTAGAATCAGAAATGAGAATTCATTTTCTAACGTTGTACTCAAGAGAGCACGTAGTAAAAGAGAAACAAGCTACATAGGCATGAAAATCAAGGTCATTTGATTCCTGAAATTCAGAATTAAACTACAGAAATCAACTAATTAACTGATTAAAAAACAATGCAGGTGAAGAGACACCAACTATCAAGGCGCTCAGAGCAACTGGTAAGCTACTGAGTCCTGGACAAAGTTTTTTGAGAATATAATTTGAAGGAGAGTCAGATATTAAACGAGAAAGTCAGTTTATATTAGTAAAATATCTCAATCCTAGGCTTTCAAGCAAAATTATAGCTTGAAGCTTAGAAGGGATCTGATACTGGTTATAAACTGATTTCATTTTGCATTTCATGGTACACTTCGTAAGCCAATCTGCGGCTTGGTTTTGGACCCTTCAAATGAATCTGATTCTCATTCCTGAAGTAATTAAAATTTTGCAGCAAGTTAGAATGGGAGTGAGAAAACTAGTATATTTCCCACTAGCTAACATATTAAATAAAAATATGGGAGTGGATCTCAATATCAACATTATTCCATTTGTTTGAATTGCAGATAAGAAGGCCATCCAGAAGATCTCTCGGCTCTGCAGCCAGAGGGGACATTTTCCCATAGAGGTTACAATGACCTTCAACAAAGTCACCATGTTCATTCTTAAAGATCACAACACCACTGGCTTTTCAATTCCTAACTCAGAAGCCATTAGAGTTAAGCTTAATCCTGCCATTTCCATGAGCTTTTCGTTGTAAGTAATTAGTTTGAACTTTTTTAACAGAATTAGAGCATCCTATCTTTTCTGCAATGGCCTTGTCTTTGTCCCAATGATTGTAGTTGATAGTGTTAGATTGGTCCAGAGTCACCAGGATGTGATTGATATAGTTGATAGCTTGAATGCTAGTGTGCTGGATCCCTTTATAGTTAGCTGTATTCCTGTTAGACCAAATAACCCATGTAATTAGCGTAGGAATAATATATCTTATATGGGCTTTTTTATTTGAAGACCATAACCAATTTCTCGTAACATGAAAAATGGTCATATTTTTTTATATATTTACTTTAAATACGTCACTATAGAAAGTCCAAATATCCCAAGCAAAATCACATGAAACAAAAAATGTGATTAGTTACTTCAATTGAGTTGCAGAATTTACACTTTGACACGATGTTAAAATGTATTTTTTTGCAAAATGGAATCAATAACAATATAGTTTTTTAAGATTTTCCAATGAAAGAAAGAATACTTCCTTGGGGTAATAGAGCTCACAAATATTGCCAAATAAGTTAGTCATGTTGTAGTGTCTTCTCACATGGTTCCAAGTGTCTTTAATGTTAAAAACAAGGTCTTTAGAAGGCTGCCAAAGAATAGTGTCCTCCTTATTATCATTAATATCTTTATTATTAATGATGTTGATTATGTCATGAGAAACAATATTCTCGATACTTTCAAGATTCCAGTTATTGTTGAGCCAATAAGATCTAATAGTTTCATTACTGAACCAGGAAGTGTCATTCTCATCTTCAAGAGCAATACTATGAGTATCATCAAGCCACATATCCCGCCAGAAGTCAATCCCACCATTCCCAGACTCCACCTGATCGGAGCCTCATCTTTATCCTTAATATGGACCAGCCTATGCCAGGTTTGAGAACCCTTCTTCATAAAATTGTATTTCAAATGATGACTATCATTACAGTAGATATTATGCATGATCTTAGCCCAGAGAGATTTTTTATTTCTAAAATTGACCCACAACTTATAAGAAAAAGCATCATGAACGTCTTTAAGATTCCGAATATTAAGCTCACCCTCTAAGAAGGGATTAAAAAGATTATCCCGGAGGTCCAATGGATCTTATGGTCATTAATAGTAGATCCTCATAAGAATTTATTTAGAATCTTATTGATTTTGATGATCACTCTTTTAGGAATAAGGTTATTCTGCATCCAATAAATAAGAATGGTAGTTAGAACAAAATTAATAAGGATAAGCCTCCCCCTCCCCCCATAGGAGAGATTCTTAGATTCTCAATCATCAATCTTAACTATGATCTTATTCACCATAGCATTGTAATTAGAGGATTTATTATTTATACTAAGACCAAACACTCAATAGGAAGAAAATCATATTTAAATCCATTTTGAGTCACCAGGGCATTTATTTTAGTATTGAGAGTTCTCTTAGAGGTAACAACTTTAGTTTTACTTTTATTGATGGTATGACCAGCAACATGTTGATATCTTTGCAGGAAGCTACGAAAAGATCAATGGTAGAGTTGTGACCGTTGGTAAAAATCAACAAGTCATCAGCAAAAGATAAACAAGGTATTATAATATTAGTTCTAGAAGAATATCTCAAATTCTTGTGATTGTTGAACAAGGCAATACATCTCATAAGCAACATATCTTCACCCTAATGAAGAGACTAGGAGAAATTGGATCTCCTTGTCTTAAACCTCTCATGGTTTTAAAGAATCCATAAGAGTTACCATTAGTTAAGATAGATATATGAACATTGTTTATAAGGGTGTTAATAAGCTTAACAAATTCATTAGTGAAGCCAAACTTTTCCAGGACCTTTAGAATAAAAGAATGAGACATTTCGTCGAAAGCTTTTGACATGTCTATCTGAATTAGAATATTTCCAGTCCTACCACTCCTATTTAGGTCATAAACCAGCTCATTCGCAACCAGTGGCGTAGCCAGAATCGGAACACCGTGGTGTCCTGGACTTTATTATTGAAGAAGTATATATATATATATCAAAATAAATTATAATAACAAATGGTTTATATTCAAATTTCAAATATTGAATTTTCGTTGTCATGACATAACATATGTTACATAAATAACTAAAATGTGATTAGGAAAAACTAAAATAAAGCAAGAAAGCAATTTGCAGCCTGTAGTTAGAGTTTTTTAAAATGATAGTAGAAACTAGAAAGAAAATACTCTATTTTGTAGTTAGAGTTTAATATATATATATATAAAAGTATAAATTGATATATATATATATATATATAATATAGGGTATGTTAGAATAGGTTTAAAAATAAAATATATAGATAAGAATAAAAAAAAGATATAAAAAGAAAAGATATAAAATAAAAAACATATGATAAGAACAAACGTGTATAAAAATGAGAAAATATAGGATAAGACCTTTAAAAATATATAATATTAATAATATAATATAGGGTAGGTTAGAATAGGTTTAAAAAGAAAATATATAGATAAGAATAAAAAAAAGGATATAAAAAGAAAAGATATAAAATAAAAAACATATGATATAAACAAACGTGTATAAAAGTGAGAAAATATAGGATAAGATCTTTAAAAAGATATATATTAATAATATATAGAATAAGAATAAACAGATATAAAAATGAGAAAATATAGGAAAAATAAGTGGATTTAAAAAGAAAATATATAGGATAATAAAAAAAATGAAAAAATATAGGATAGGTTAGGATAGGTTTAAAAAGAAAATATATAGATAGGAATAAAAAAAATAGGATATAAAAAAATATATAAAAAAAAACATAAGAAATAGGTTCTGAACCCACGACCTCCACTCAGGTAGTGGGTTCCTAATTTAATTTTACCACTGTACGAAGGCATATTTAATTTTTTTTTTCAGTACTTAAACCTTTAGTTTAGGAATTGGGTGGGTTCCTAGGACCCCACAGGCACCCACCCAGCTCCGCCTATGTTCGCAACCAAAATATTATCATGAATGGACTTACAACAAAACCCCCTTGACAATCAGAAATTATTTTAGGCAGCAAATTAGCTAATCTATTATTCATGATCTTTGACATAATACGATTAGTTAAAGTGCATAAAATTATTGGTCTATAACCATTCCAAGAAGTAGGGTTATGGTTTTTAGGTATAAGACACAATCCAGTGGCCATGATACCTTTAGGTATATTATGACCTCTTGTGAAAGATATCACAACCTTAATTAAATCATTTTTTATAATCGTACAACGGGTTTCGAAGAAGTGGGAATTATAACCATCCATGTCAGCAGCCTTGCTATCCTTTAAACCATTTATAATGCTGAAAATATCATCCGTTGTAGGATCCATAAAAAGTAAGTTATTATCTTCAGCATTAATAATGGTAGGAATGTTATTAAAAATATCATCTTGCATTAGAATCATCTCATCATTTAGGCTATCATAAGGGAGAATAAACAAACTCTCTTTGAAGAACTTTTATGTTGAATTGCCAATAGCTTTGTCTTCTAAGATCCAGTTTTTCCCTTCTTTAATGCTAGTGATCCTTCTTTTCCTTCTTTTTTTAGAGACATAGGAATGATAGATTTTAGTTTTCATATCCCCCTTTTTAAGCCAGCTAGAGTAGCACTTCTAGTGCCAATAGGATTATTCAATTCTGATAGCCTTAATATACATAGCATTAGCATGGGACAGACTCTTCTTGCTTTCATTAGTATTCTTCTCCATGTGATTTGCTTCCATGATCTTGACATTATCTTTAGTTGCCAGAACATTAGAGAAAATATTTCTAAAAATGTGTTTTGTTTCATATCGTAAGAGCAAACTTTAGTCTTTTTAGCTTCTGCAAAAACACATACATAGGATAGCCATCTATATGAAGAGACCAATTAGTTTCAACATAATTAAAAAAATTGTTGTCAAACACCCACATATTTAAAAATTTAAAGCTTTTGCTCTGATTAGATATTACAATGTGAATATGAGCATGGCCTAAACAAGTTCTGACCATGTAGTTGACTTTAATATTATGAAAAGAGTTTTCCCAAGCCTTATTGTAAAAGGCTATGTCCAGCCGCTTCCATTTGGAGCTGCTGGACCAAGTGGACTTAGATCACTGTAACCAGAGTCAAGTTACTAACAGTTATTGATACAATCTTTAAACTCATCTGCCTTGTTTTGACCGAAATACTTGCATCCAGTTTGCTCATCAATGGAGATAGTGGCATTGAAATCACAAACCAGCCGTCATTCTTTATCATTGGTGGCAACAGTTCTTAAAGTATTTCAAAACTCCTTCCTTTTAATTCTCTTACACTTAGCATAAACCGCGGTTAGTAAGACACTTTTTTTAAGAATTAAATGACTCCCTGGACAAAGAGATTTAAACTCTCATTTAAGTTATTTTTAATATTTGAGCTATTTTTGACTACTTTATTTACTGTTAGATGTGACAATTGAAAGCATGGTAAGTTATTACATTTAGATTTTTTGTTTCTTTATGACTTAATATATTTAAGTTAGTTTATTAATTCTTGAATTATTAAAAAAGTTAACTGTAGCTAAAGAAACAGAAGCTGCATTTAATGTTAAAGAAAAAACTAACTAATTATTCTACCGAGAGGATAATAATAATTAAATAAATATATTAAATAAATGAAAAGGAGGATTGTACTAAACAAACAAACTGGTTTGGAACTTACATTCATTATTATGACTTAAACCTCAAGCAAAATCTGAAGATACAAATAGAGTTGAGAGTTGAGGGTTGAGAGTTGAGAGATATACTACATAAAGGATTCTCAACAAGAACATTATGATGAAACTATATTCATTACCTGACCCTTGCCTGTAGTATTCAAGGATTGAATTGCATTCAAGATTCGTATCATCGGGTTCAAACAGGCTTCTCCAATAAGTTATCTAGCTTTCTTTAGTACGGAAGAAAGATACGAAGAAGATCGCATAATTGTCCTAAAAAAGTAAGAAGCCTCTCCGGACCCAATAAATTGTCACGATTACCCCTTCTTTCCTGACCCAGGAGTCCAGGACCCTCAGCCATCGTTGTAAAAGGTGCTTCCTTACTTTGTCATAGCAAAATTTCAAACAACACTAACGATTCCATTTCAATATCTAATAGATTATATTTCATTCACTTACAAAGTAAAAGACCATCTAACATAGCTTTTGATTAAGCTATCAAATAGGATTGTTTTCATATAATTTTCCTATTGATTGGATTAAGTCACTTTGACTGTTTTTAATTATAATATATATATATATATATATAATATAAATTTTATAAACTAAAAAGATGTTGTATATATTTTATATAACAAAATTTTACAACAAAATATCCACTAAAAATTTAAAGGTTCTATCATATTATATTCGAGATGCAATTTTTTTTATGTAGGTTACATTTTAATTTTTGACGAGCATTTGGATATGGTCCAAAACTATTTGACCACTACTGTTTTTAGCTACTCATTTATCAATTTCATATTTTATTTGTGGGCTTTTTTATGTGGATTTTTAATTCTCATATATAAAGTAATTTTCCTTTTTTTATTGAAATTATGTTATGTAGTTTGCGATGATCGTTACAAATTTGGTGTTTCTTTGTTTTAGTGAATATTCTTGTTTTTTTGTGGTTTAATATTGTTATATGGTTTTTTCCATCTTTTCTTCTATTTTAAAATTAAATTTGGATGAAATCATATTAGGTTTAAGATTCGAAACAATAGTTGTACATTTGTTTTTATCTTTTCATGTTAAACTTTTTTCGAATATGTTTAAACGTCTTCAATAGTTACATCTTTGTGTATGTGTTATGAGAAAGGTAGACTTTAGCATGTTTAAACATATTCAATAGCTAAATCTTTGTATTTGTTTAAGTTTTATCCAACAATTAGTATTTGAATATATGTGCTAAAACATCTAATTTTTTAATGTAATATTGGAACAACATGTAATGTAACAGTTGAATTTTTTATATGTCAAGTCCAGAGTTAAACCCTTGAATATTTTTAATCTGAATTTAAATTTTAGAAAATGTTAATGTTAGGGTGCCGATCAAAGTCCCACATCCCACATCGTTTAAACATGGGAAATATCAATGGTATATAAGTGAGAACATACCTTACCTAGTATGAGGCATTTTGGAAGTGGACCAAAAACAAATTTGTGCGGTAAATATTTTAAGTCAATAATTAGAGTTAAATATTTTTGTATAGGGTAATTGACCATTCAAAGACGCAATTAATTTATTTTAAATATTTGGATAATTGATACAATATTTTTAATATATTAAGTCAAGAGTTAAATATTTTTGTATAGGGTAATTGACCATTCAAAGACGCAATTAATTTATTTTAAATATTTGGATAATTGATACAATATTTTAAGTTAATGCATTCAACAAACCGTTTAGTATTATTCATCCATAAATTAAACAGTTATATAATGCATTCAAAATCTAAATCTTTAGTCCAAGAAAGTATAAGAGTGTTAAAAGAAATTAAACAACTATTGTTTTCAAAGTTAAATATTTTTAGTAGAGTGATCCATCTATACATAAATCTATCAATTAAACATCAAACATACAGTAAAATAAATGTTAAGCACAACAAAAATATTTAACTATATGATCAATCTATATGTAACTACATGATTTAAACATCAAGCACCAGACTTTGAACCGTAACTCGTCCCTAAACTATCGAATATAGTAACATATAGTCCATGGACTTTTAAAAATACGGTGATAGTCCTTGGCCTATCTAGTTTGGATAAAGTTAGTCATTATGTGTGTGTTGATTATCAATTTTTGTGACGAATAGTCCTTTAATTATTCATTTTCGATAAAGTTAGTCTTTTGAATTTCTATTTTCAATAAACTTAGTCCCCTTAATAAACATTCGTACGAGACTAACTTTATTTAAAGTGTATAGTCCAGAGACTACCACCGGACTTTTGAAAGTCCAAGAACTATATATCACCAAAATGGATAGTTCATGGACTGCCTCCGGACATTTGAAAGGTTAGAGATTATCTGTCACTAAATTCGATTGTCTATGGACGAGTTACTGTTCAAAGCTTCAAGAAACTGTTTAATAAACGGTAAGCATGACAAGAATGTAACTGCATGATCAATCCATACCTGACTACATGCTTTAAGCATCAAGAAATAGTAAAATAAATAATACACATAACAATTATTTAACTGTATGATCAATATATACTTAAAACATGGTTTAAGTATCAAGAAACAATTAAATAAGTGGTGAGCACAACTAACAGTTAAAAGTATGATCAATTTATACCTAACTACATAGTTTAAGAATCAAACATGTAGTTAAATAAGTGATAAGCACAATAAAAATTCCATTGTATGATCAATATATACCTCACTATAGGGTATAAATATCAAACATCAGTTAAATAAGTGGTAACCACAACAAATATCTCTACATGATCAATTTATACCTAACTACATGGTTTAAATATCAATGAGCTGTTAAATAAATGATAAACATAAAAAATATTTAACTTTATGGCCAATCTATACCTAAATACATGGTTTAAGTATCAAGCAAAGATTACATAAATGGTAAGCACATTATACATTTAACTGTGTGATCAATATATACCTAAGTACATGGTTAAAACATCAAATATGCAATTAAATAAGTGGTAAGCTCATCAAAAATTTAACTGTATGATTAATTTATACCTAACTACATGGTTTAAGCATCAAACAGACCGTTAAATAAGTGGTAAGAACATGAACCTTTTGTTAGTATTTGTATCTTGGTATTCCACGGCCCAATCTTGTGTCACACTCTTTATCTTTGTATTATATTTTTATTTTAAAGGCTTTATACTAGTCCCTCGGGTATGGCTCGATTAGTTTTAAGAATAATTCAAATATTTCATTAATGTTTTTTTCTACCAAAACAAAACGAATGAAAGAAAAAAGAGGTATGACTTCCCGTATATTTCCAATATTTCAAAATCCCCTATTTATATGGGACCAATTATTTTATTTTACTGTTTATTGTTGTCCATTTCAGTATTCTTACCGTTAGCTTTATTCACTATCATGTTCCACTAATAAACTAACCCCTCCCAAATTTTAAACCTAAAATATCATTTCTTAGTTTTAGCTTATATTTATTCTCATACATTTCTTCTTCTAACTCTTTTATTTCTCTCTAAGCACTAACAAAAAATAGTCGATACATCCAACAACAAAGATTTTCTTGAATTATTCTTTATTTTCCATTCTCCAACAGGAAGACTAAATTTCCATAAAACAAAATATCTTACAAACAAACAATATTTTTCTCTTTTTATTTTTTGTTTCTCAACAAGAATTATTCATCTCCAAGAGGTCTTTAAAAGAGTAAAAGAAAGGATAAAAAGTAAGTTATTTCCTAGGTTATTTTGATTTTATGTCAAATATACTGATTTTATGCTAATGTCAATTTTGTTGTGAATGTGAGGAGTTATCAAATAATGATAGATTTTATAGCCGATTTTATACTTGAATCCAAATGGGTAGACTTTGTATTTAAGAACGAGATAAATGTAGCTTAATGGTAAATTATGTACTGGATTTCATAGTAGAATTCAAATGTAGGTTATAGGGTAACTTCATAATCAAATCTTGATTTTAGGTTGTTCTTCAGCACTGACAGTACAAATCTCACGCACCGCAAGTGCTAAAGAACACGTATCACTAGTTCATCAAACATACAGATGGTGCAACATACCGACACCATCAGTATAGCACCCATGTATTTATACCACCCGGGCTTTAGACCTTATTATTATTAAACTAATTTTTTATTTGTTATGTCTAGAGAAAAAATAAGCACACACCCGGAGAGTGAACGGTCAGGAAAAAAATTAAAGAAATTAAGGGCACTCGTGACAAAATGCCACGCGACTCTTGAAGAAAAGACACGTGTGTATAAAAATGATAATAAGATTCCAATTGTTCAACTTTCCTTACCATTGAGCCTTCACTGATTTTATATTCCATAATACTATTTCTATTATGATCTTTATAAAAATTAGAGTTCGCCTACATAAAGTAGATTCCATAATTAGATTTATGGATCTTTTTTGGAACTATGCAACTAACCATACAACTCATCCCTTATGTAGGATCTAGATTATTTGGAATCCAAATGTCATCTCTATTTGTATCAAATCTTCATCCCCATAATACATCCAATGTAAAACGAGAAGTCATAAGTTCCCATATTCTTTTCGTCTCACCCTCATATATGCTTTTAATGACACCCATAATCGTATTATTTTTTGGACTGATCTAGATTCATTCGAACACTATATCAAAATCTTATTGGGTCTCCCTTGGGGATTTTAACGTCATGCGTAAATCAGAGGAAACAATAGGCTCTATGGTGCAATGAAACTCTAAAATTAAAGAATTCAACATCAATGTCATATCTCTTCAAGAAATCTTTCAATCACATCCTTTCAAAAATAGATCGTGACTTAGTCAACAATGACTAGCATAAAATATATTAATATTAGATTTTCGGTATCGAACGCCTAAAATGAAATATTACAAGCTTCGTCTCTCATTGCTCAAGATTCGTTTAAAACTTATTATTATCTCGAAAGAAAATGAAACTTTTACCTAAGTTTTTTTCTCGACAAAGCTGAAGAATAATTTTTTAAGCAAAAATCAAGAGAGACTTGGTTCAAGCTTAAAAATCCAAACGCACAAAAATTCCACAATAACATCAAAACTCGTATCTTAGGTAATAAAACTGTTTATATCATCAATAATCTGAACAACTTGATAAACTCAACATCTGGGGGTGCAAATTTCAGGCCGAACTACTTCATTAATCTCATTGACACTAATAACTCTTCTCGTTATCCACACAATATGAGGATCTCTACTCTTATTCCCATAAATACCAACTTGTTAGATTAGACATCTATAATCCGCACTATAACGTGTGATAAGATAAAAACAATTTATTCAACTTGATAACAACAAATCCTTGGGGACTGATTGCTACAAAGCACATTTCTCTAAGAACTTTTGAATATTATACTTAAGGATGTCGGTAATGAGGTCCTCAATTTATTTAATTTCTAAAAAAATAGAACCTTATTGGGATTTCACTTCTATCGCTCTCATTTTAAAAAAATACCCTCATGATATAAAAACCTAAATTTCAGCCTTAAACTCATTTTCTACCACATCCACTTCAATCTACCCATCCTCAAACACTAACCCTAACTCTAGAATCTACCAACATCACATTAAATCTCTTCCCGTCTATGGATTTAAGTGACATAAATAATGATTTTAGCTGTAATGTTGATGATTTTCGTTCGGATGAGAATGAGCCACTTACTGTTCATCTACAAACAAATGTTGAGGTACATTTGCATGTTTTTTTACTTCTGGCACGCAATTCACACCTAATTGTCTGTCGTGACTTACATAAACACGGAAGAACATTCATAGGTTTGGTAAATCGCATAAGAACATGCATGGTTTTGCAAAATCAATGCACAACTTTCTACATGATTTTGCCAAAATTAAACCAATTGTATGCGCTATTTTTCCCAAATCAAAATAATTTTATGCGTTATTTTTCCCAATTTTATATACAATTTGTGCATATTTTTATATTATTGTAAGCATGAAAGTTGCTCTAACTAATATTTTGTTAGTTGAATGAATTATGATATTGTGGTAACTTATTTTCATGTATTTTGTAGGAACCAGAACAACTACTATGTTCAATGGTCGATTACACTCAAATATTTACTCCGAAAGCTTTTAAACCAAATTCAATTTGGTTGTATGGGTTAATACATAAATCACCAAGTTAGGATTCATTATTTTCATTGTTAAATATGACAATGGAAGTAAAAATAGAAAAATTCTAAAGATGTATTTTAAATGTGAGAGACATGTTGATTACAAGTCAAACCCCAACTCGATGTTTGTGAAGCAGCACCGAGATTGTTTGTCAAAAAAATACGGTTGTCTATTCACTTTAATGTAAATCTGGTCTTAGAACTACCCGGTTATTGGAAATTGATAGTGGTAAACGAGAAACACAACCACAAACCGTGTTTACACTTGGATGGAAATGCCCAAGCCACTAAACTTAAAGCCTCACAATAATCGGTTCTCGGCTAAGAGATATATAGTATGGTTTGAAGATAAGAAATCCGGAATATGTATCTAGTATGTCTACAATCTACAACATGCGTCAAAAACACCAATTGGTGAAAAAAGCAAGAAAAACCCAAATGCAATACATGTTCGGTAAGTTAAAACCACACGAGTACTTCGTTTTGGATCAAACAAACGAATCAATGGACGAGCTCCTCGAATGGTGTTTTTCCTATCCTACAAGTATCAAATTTTTGCGCATATTTCCTCAAGTTCTTATAATGGATAACACGTACAAAACTACAAGGTATAAGATTCCCTTGCTAAAAATAATTAGCCAAACATCAATAAAGAAAACCTTTTTATCGCTTTTGTTTTTAGCTCCAAGAAGCAAGCGAACTACACGTGGATATTGAGTGATCTAAGGAGCGTGACGACACATACATGTGCGCATTGCCTAATATTATCGTCATCAATAAGAAGTTGGCATGAATGCATGCTATCGAGGACATATTTCCGGATGTCACTCATATGTTATACACTTGGAATATAAACAAGAACATTTTCTCGTACGCTAAGAAAGTTTTGCCCAAAGTGGACATGGACGATGAGTTTCTCGAACATTATAAAGCGATTGCACATTCGGCTACGCTTGAAGATTATACCAAATCCTTACCGAGTTACACCAACTGTATGTATTTTGTATAATGGCTATCGATTATGTCATTAAACAATGAATAAACATTTATGGAAAAAACTTCTTAATACCCACACGAACAATTTTAAGCATTTGGGCAATCAGACTAGCAATCGGTGAGTTATATTATCATTTTTATACTTTAGTTTTTTGTATTAAGTGTTAGAATTCTAATTAATTTAATCTTATGTTATAGGGTGGAGAGTGTTCGCTCGAGCCTAAAATGAGAAATCGACACAAGTCTATGCACATTTGAAATATTTTGGGATAATGTGCATACGTTGATTCACGTTCAACACTCTACAATATTCGAATCATTCGAACGAAGCGAGTTTCGTCTTAGAGACACATCTAGGACAACTATCTATAAGGAATTAAAAGGTAAACTTTCATTTAAAACCATAGAGTTTACTAAGAAAAAATCTAAAATAGGCTTTAATCTCAGATCTTGTGGTTGTGTCATTAGGAAAACATATAATTTACCGTATGCATGCGAGGTAGCTATGATCGAGAAAGAAGGTAGGGATATTCTTCTATTAGAAAGTGATGTTGATTGGAGTACTGTAAAGATCAAACCTATGGATAAATTTGGTATATAAGATGAGCTTACGAGAAAACTCTCCTTAATAGATAGTATTATCTGCGCTTATGGTCCGTCCACACATCCAAGATCATATCATAAATTGGAGGATGCGAATCTTAGATCCCACAAGAAGTCATGTATTGGAACCTAAGAAACCGACTATCACTAAAGGTAGGAAAAAAGCCAGTCCGAACAAATATATTAAGCAAAACCATCTTTGTTTGAATATGATAGTAGTCAAGAAATAACCTCCAGGTACGATAGCTAACATGAATACCTTGGTAGCGAACACATTCTTAGTACCCAAAGCCAAATCCAAATTCAAAGCTCAACCAAAAAAATAGAAAGTGATTCGAGCAAAAAAATTAAATAAGGTAAAGAATTTAGCAAGTATGAGAGTTGGTTTCCCAACTACTTATATGACTACACAACTAACGTTGCAGACGTTGCTCCCAATGGTAACTACGGATTTTGGGCCGTAGCTTTATCCATATATTGTAATGTAGATTCATGGGATAAGTTAGACGGGATTTGTTCCACAAATTGCAAGGTCAACGTGATCTATGGGAGAGAGTTTTTGATGGTGCACGTCTAGAAAACCTATTACAAAGGTTGGATAGTTTCCAAATGTATGCGAGCGGTATGAGCACTAGATGATATTCCTCGAATTTTGCTTAGTGTTAGCCACTCAGTATCAATGTATAATATATAACGTATCTCTTCAAATTTAATACACATATATTCCTTTGTGTGGTATGACCTATACTAGAAGTTGGTCTAGGTTTCGTGCATAAAAACCGTTGCGTGAAAGTAAGTAAATTAATTTTAATTAATTTATAGTTTTTTGTTATTTGATTACTTCATTTTATAGAAATTTACTAGTTGTCTTGGATGGACCGTTGTCGGAGTTATACCCTAGTTGGTTCGCATTCCACACTAACAATAACATTACTAGTTGGGAAATTCCGCCACACAAATGCTTCAATAAATATCACTAAATCAAATTAGTCCAAACATCTACAGGACGTGATGGAGGGCATAGTTCTACGAAGTTTTTTGGAGATCCATAATTTTTCCGACTTATTTATATGTATTAATTTTTACCACGTTTAATAACTTTTGTTACATATGATTTGGATGTTTAAATATATTTTAAGACTGAATTTGGTTTTTTTAGTTCATTATATTGTTAACCTTTTTTAAAACAAAACCAACCAAAATTAGATTTTTTAAATTTTTTTAAGAACACTCTAGCGCACATAGATACACACATTTGTCCAAATCCACGTACGATAGTGTGAAGACGTATACATCGGCACACAATTACGTGCATGGACTTGGATAAATGGACGTATCTTTGTGCGCTAGAGTGTTTTGGAAACTTAAAAAATTGATTTTAAACTAACTTGCTACATGTAAAATCAAACTCGAAGATAAGTAAAATTTGACTAACTAACTAAAATTTGACTTCAAACAGTTGCAAACGAGCTATGATAATTAAACGAAAATAATGTAGGACTCAACAATATGTGACGAAGACAACTTAACAAAAATTTGTGTGACTACTAAGTAAAGTGCATCCATCTCGGCTTCCTCACACTTTCTTAGTATTACAACACGTACATAATCAAGTTCTTCATCAGTTAAACCATGTGACCAAATAATTAAATAATTGAAATTCGATATGACGTTCCTCTCCGCTGAGGTTGAAAACCAAATAGACCCGTCGTTTGATTAGATTTGTCCACCTTTTCACCTTTTCGACACTTTTTAAAATGTACGGTGGTTTGACACGATTCCTACCGTATAAGTAGTATTACTGGCATACTATTTCCTCCCAATATACTTTATCTTGTTCCTCGTCATATGTTTTTGCGACTACTAAGGAGGCTTACTTCAAATACTTGTCTTCTTTGCAAGTCCACCGAGATATTTATCATTTTTTGATTTCTTGATGTGTTTTTATAAAAGATATTGGTCTCTATTTATTGTGTTTTTAGGTAAGATAATGTAACCATACTAGACAAATCACCATTTGACAAGTGTCTGCAGTGGATATGTAATCTAAATAACCAATTAGATTCGGACACACAACGAATAAAGCTAGCACGTTACCTCTGTACGTCAAATTAAACCCACTATATAAATTGAAGATATAAGATATTATAGTGAAGATGTAAATATATTAGTAGTAAATCTCAAACATCAATTATAACATTTGTAACTTACATATTTGTAAACATCAAACGTAATAATTTACATAAGCATCCAGCGTAATAAAATATTTGTAACTTACATATAATTTTGTGGTAAGAGAAATTCAAATATCAAACATAAAATAAAAATATCTTAAAATATATAAACCATACAAAAACAATGCTAAGTAGTCATACCACAAACATCAATAATGATAAACAGTCATAGTGTCAATATATCAAGCCTATAACACTCGTGTAAGGGTCCGTGAAGCTACCTTACAGTCAATTCAGGGTTCTTCTCCTCCATAGCCTCCATCTCGAGTAAGTGACCCGTCAAATCGTATAACCTTGTCGTACGAGTGAAGACGGAGGGGTTCACCCATGCGACTACATTATCGGGACGTGACTCAAGATTGATAAGTATGTACGATATATGTTTTGGCACCCATGAGTGTTCATCGATGTGGTACCATGCTCATTACCTACTACATACTCCCCACCTTACAAACTGGGGTCAATAATGTGTGACTTCCATTGATTTCAAGTGAATGCGTCCCAAATTTAAAAAGCATTCGCACGATGAATCCTACAAGAGCCTGTCAAAATAGTACGTAGCAGACCGGATACCTGTATTGAAACTATTAGCACAAAACTTTAACCTTCACCAATAAATATAACAACCAATAGAAGCACAAAATTCTAACCTAAACGAACTATTAAACATAAATTCTTTACGTGCTGAAAGTCTCCCATCTGTTTAACACCCGTAATGGATAATATGCTTTGACAATGTCAAAAGACTTCAATGTAACATCTATCCAAGGTACATCACAAAAACCCCGAACATCGCATAATTACGATTACGACATAAACCAACTTATAAAAAGCAAGAAATGTGTTAGATGTAACTACGAACCATAAACTAAAATATTATTACAAAAATAAAAATAAAAATAAAAATAAACATAAATATAACTTACATCTTGGTCGCCGAATGTAGCGAGGTAATCACAAATAATATTTTGAGCCTGTTGGTTTTTTCGAAACGCGGGAGGCGCATATTTTCATATTGTAGGTTGTGCGATACTTAATTTGTTGTGTTGCGCAGGAGCGAATGGAGGAAATTGGTCATAAATCCAAGCCTCTAAAAGCCCAAGGAAACTAGACAGAACAAAAGTGGTGCGTAAGCAAACCTTACCTAGCTGGATATACAACTGCGCAAGTATCAACTGCCCCCAACTCTATCTGGCCGATCTACGATAGTCACCGATAAACTGGAAGTAACCGATGTTTATATTAATTCTTGACTTGTTGGCTAAAATGGTATAACCAAACAAGTGTAACAAATAACCCCTCATAGCTCGTCGTGCACCACCATTAATGACGACATCATCGAAAAATGATGACGTATAGAATGTCATCTTCAATCAAACGAGGCGAAGGTTCATTTTACCTCCTCTTTTGTTTTCAGCAATCTCTACCTCCAAATCTTCTTTAGCGACTCCTCGTAGGCGCGTGTAGGATGCATTTCTCGTATCTCCAGTAGAAAACTCAACTATATCGCAGTTTACTACAACCACTAGAAGACCGGTTATAACATGTACATCATCTAATATCACCGTCATCTGTGGCCTACAAATTAAAAAACAATACGAAAATTTTCAACATGTATGTTTTATCAATACAAATTTCAAACATAAACCAATAAGTATGACAGCAAATGCATTTAACCTAAAATAATAACTATAACAATAAAAATCGTACGTCATTGTTTAAGCAAATAACATACCGAAACAAAGATATAAATCTAACTTAACATATATATCTAACTCCAATTCGAGACAACTACAGAGAGAAGAAAATCCAGTTTTTCTAACTAAAACTTAAACTTTAAATATCACTAAAATTATCTATATAAATTCATAAAACATTACACCACCATGTAGAAAAAACGTATCTTAATGTGAATGTAAGCTTGGTTTTGAAAAATCTAAAGTTTTTGAAAAATGAATTTGGAGAAGGTGTAGGATCTGGAAGAGAGAAAATTACTGAAAGTTGTAAATAAAAGATATTTATATCGGTGATAAATATTGAAAATCTCGTTACGAGAAAAATAGATATTATTATTGTCGGATCTCGTTTAAAAAAATACGGTCCGAATTTAGCTTAGTCCAACTTTAATTTTGACAAATTATATTAAAATCGTAAAAAAATAAAAGGTAAAAGATAAAAAAAGTTCAAAATCAATCATAAAACTAAATAAATAAACAATATAATAACGTTTTAAGAATAAAATAAAATAAAAAATAATGCGATTAATTTAAATATTCAAATAAAATTATATTCGAAATAACATACTGAACAATCAGAAATCAAAATAGAGATTACGTAGAAAATATTAACTATTGAATTTTTCTATTGTAATCTAAATCTAAGAACAATTTTGTTGTGCATATATGCTGTTAAAGTGGATATACCATCTGTATGATTTTTCTACTGTTTCTATATGATGTAGTTGTGCAGAGCACATTACATTTCTATATGTTTGATTCTCCTCTGTCCTCTCCATACTACTAAAACGAAACCATCATTGTCCTTTCCTTTCCCTTTTATGGTCAATAGGGGACCACCTATAACTATTTTTATAAGACGTGTTTTAATTGCATTCGGTATTTAAGGATGACATTGACAATCAATGCCATCGAACTCTTTTTCTTTCCTTTTTAAACCGTCTCTTGGGGTATAAGTTGATCGTTAGTCGAATTTGGATGCTTAACAATATTACCGTCAAGAATTAATTTGTATATATAAATTTAGTCCAATAAAATTAGTTATAAGTAAAATATTTTAAATAAAAGATAATTTTTATAATTAAATTAATTGAATAAGAAAACGTGTATTTGTATTTAAGATTGTCGACAAATGGTACTTGTTCATCTCGAAATCAGAATAGACGATATTGCTTTTACTCAATTTGCTATTGCACGATTTCATCGGTGCGAAATGGAAATCAAGTAGAATAGATTTTCGAGAGTGGTTCATTCAACCCAATTTACACAAAGAAAACTAAGATAAATATTCGGCCACAAAATAAAATATGATATTAAAGGATTCATTGGTATACTTACTTTCACAAAATGGTTTACGTGTACGAAATCTATAACAACTTCCATGCTAGGACACAATCGAGGAGGCACACCACGTAGAGGTAGATACGTGTAGGATTGGAGGAGCGATACGTGATATACGATACATTGGTATCTAGTGGCTATCACTAAGTCGTAGTCGGGTAACGTCATCCAATGCCGATTACCGTTGCCATAAAATTCAAAAACGTCCAACCATTTTATTAGGTTTTTTACACTCTGTGAACCATCAAACACTTCGTCCCATAGATGGCTTTGATTTTGTAATTTGTCGACCAAATCCAGTCTAACTTGGTCCCATGAATCGGAGTTCCCGTAAAGCGTTAAATAAAGGACCTGAATTCGCAATTATCGTCGTGAGACACGCCTTCGACGCAAGAAAGGTACTAATGCAAATAGTCGGAAAACCAACTCTCGAAGCCACTAAAAGCTTTGCTCTTCAATGAATTTTTCCGATCGAGTCACTATCTCTTTCTTGGGTTGAGCCTCAATTTTTTCCTTTTCTTTCGTTTTGTCTTTTGCTACTAAAAATGTTTGATTAGCTACCGAGGCGGTCGTGCTACCTATCGTACCGGGAGTGCTAGCGCCTAAACTACTATCGTATTCCCACTCTGATGGGTTCCGTTTAGTTAATTTGTCCCGACTAGTGACAACCGACTCCTTAGGTTCCAAAACATGACTTCTTTGTGGATCTAGGATTTGCATCATCCTATTTATGATGTGATCTTGGACGTGTGCACCGTAACCGCGGATGGTGCTATCTTTTAAGAAAAATTTTCTTGTAAGCTCGTCTTCGGTACCAACCAGGGGCGGATCTAGGGGGTGGCCATGTATGCCATGAACCACCCTAAATTCTAAAAATAAGTTTAGTGCAGTGGTAAGAGTGTTCAGATTTTAACCTTGAGGTCAAGAATTCAAACCTTGGACCACCCTAAATTGTTCTTTTTTTTCCTTTTTTATTTTGCCCCCAACTAAACCATAAATCTACCCCGAACTAAACCCTAAATCTACACAAATATAAAAAATCTTTTATTTTTTTTATTTTTCTTCGTTCTTTTTTTTCTTAATTTTTTTTCCTTTTTATTTATTTATTTCTTTTCCTTCCTTATTTCCCCAACTAAACCCTAAATCTACAGCAGCCCTCTTTAGTCTCTCTCCCAAAACACATAAACCCCTATCTCTATCTCCCTCAAAACGCAGTCGCTTCTCTCTTTCTCTCTCCTCAAACGCAACAGCCTCCTCTACCCTCTCCTCTTCAATCAAAATCACATATTTTCTTTTACAAACATAAAAAAAACGCAGCACTGAAGTAGTGGAAATCCGCTTCTCTCTTTCTCTCTCCTCAAACGCAGCAGTGTCCTCTACCCTCTCCTCCTCAATCAAAATCACCTATTTTCTCTTACAAACATAAAAACGCAGCATTGAAGCAGTGAAATCCTTTGATTTTAGGTATGTCAATGTGCTTTTAGTATTTTTTACTATGTGAATAAATCAATTTGAGAATCGGTATGTTAATGTGGGTTTAGTATTTCCTACAAAGTATGTTAAGAAATCAATTTGAGAATTAGTGGAATCTCTTGATTTAGAATTGTTAGAATTGTTTAATTTAACAAGAATTATGGAAAAAAAATTGATTTATAAGGAGAATTTCAAAGCTTTTGAAAATCAATTTCAAACAAATTAGTGAATGTTAAAGAAAAAAATTAAAGATAGTTTGAAATTTCAGAAATTAAGTGTATTAAATGTAATTATTTTGTTAAATTAATTTAGAATTGTTATAATTGTTGAATTGGTTTATTTACGTGACTTAACAGGATGTTGTTCAAGTTTTTTACGCCCGCCCCTTGATTTTCGGAGTCTAGTAGTTCTTCTATTGGAAATGTAACAATTGAAGCATCTCTGATCCCTTCTCCAACCGAGGTACCATCCGAAGACTTGATGTGCCCGACATCTTGAAGTTGATGTGCCCGACATGGAGTCAAGGTATGTGCAAGGTAATAAATCCAAAAGACTTGCTATGTTTTTGACAAATCACAATCATTTCAAGAATGATTGTTTTTTATATGTCATAGATTGTGTAATGCAAGAGTTGAATGATCGATTTACACCCGAAAATGTTGAGTTGTTGAATTGTGTGGCATGTTTGAATCCTTGTTCTTCATTTCAAGGTTTTGACACTAACTCACTTGTGAGGTTGGCAAGATTATACCCAAATGACTTTGTGGATGTTAGTGATAAAGAGTTGTCTAGCCAACTTGAGACTTATATTGAGTGTGTGAAGATGGACGATAATTTTTCCGATTTGAAGAGTATCTCGGATCTATGTAGGACCCTTGTGCGTACAAAAAAGCACAAAACGTTTGGATTTGTGTACAAGCTTTTAAAGCTAGCTTTGTCATTACCGGTGGCCACCGCAAGTGTTAAACGAGTATTTTCTAGTATGAAATATGTGAAGAATGAGTTGAGAAACCGAATGTCCAATCCATGGCTTAATAATAGTTTAGTGACATTTGTGGAGAAAGAAGTGTTTGCTACAATCGATGATCGAGATATTATCAAGCGCTTTCAAGGCATGAGTAAGAGAAGAATGCAATTACGTTTAGACTAGAAATAGATTTTCATTTTTAGTTGTAATAGTATATTAATTTATTTTGACTATATATTACTCAGACTTTTTTTAGTTCAATGATATTTTTGGCACACCCTGAATTCTAATCCTGGATCCGCCCCTGGTACCAACCTCAGCATTACTTTTGATCTTTAATGTAATCTAATGAACATCACACTCATATTTTTGAATCTCCCTAACTTCTTTATAAATAAAAGCTAACTCGCATTCACATGGTAAATTACGAGTTTTTTTAATAACACAACCACACATTCTGGGATCGAACCATATTCCCAAGGTCGTGTTAAGATTTTGATATATTATTTCAGCCATACATGAAAGTTTATCTTTTATTTCCTTATAGATATCCAGATTAACCCCCTAGTTGAGTTTCTTGGACGAAACGTACTATGCTCGAACGATTCGAAAATGTTAGAGCGGTAAGCAATGCACATACATTTTTCTAAAATTGCTCAAATGTGCATAAACTATTACCGATTGTCCGCTTGAGGCTCGAGTGAGCACTCTCCGCCCTATAACATAAGATAAAATAAATTAGAAGTCTAACACTTAATATTAAACACTAATGTATGGATATGGTAATATAACTCACCGATTGCTAGTTTGGTTGCCCAAATGTTTGAACTTGTTCGTGTGGATATTGAGAAATTTGTGTCCATAATTGTTTATCCATTTCTTCATCACGTAATCGACAACCATTGGACAAAATGTGTACGTTTCGTGTAACTCAGCAAATGTTTTGTTATAATCTTCGAGCGCGGCCGAATATGCAACCCTATTATAAACTTCTACGAACTCATCGGCCATGTCCGAGTTTGGTAAAAAATTCCTAGAGGAGGAGAAAATGTTCCTACTAATATTGCCAAGTGCATATCATATGAGTGATATTCGGAAATATATCATCGATATCATTCATTAAAGCCAACTCCCTATCAGTGACAATAATATTAGGCATTGCATACATGTTGTTTGTCAACACATTCCTTCGAACACTCAATCCCCAAGTGTAGTTCTCTTCTTTCTCGGAGCTCAAAAAAACAAAAGTGACACAAAATGTCTTCTTCGTCAAAGTTTGGCCAACTATTTCTAGCAAAGGCATTTTATACCTTTTAGTCTTATGTGTGCTATCCATTATAAGAAATTGAGGAAAAGTGCGCAAGATATTGATGTTTTTAGGATGTGCTATAAAACCACTCAAGGATCTCGTCCTTTGCTTCGCAAGTTCGCTCCCAAACATAGTACTCGTGTTGTTTTAACTTACAAAATAAGTATTGCATTTGGGTCTTTCCTGTTTTTTTTGACAGAATCGTGTTTTGACGTATGTTGTATATCGTGCATGATAGATACATTTTCCAAGTCTTTAAGCTTCAACCCGCAATATATCTCTCTTGGTCGAGAACCAATTTCCATTTGCCTACGAACAAATGCCTCTTATTCTACTTTTAGTCTAGCGGCTCGTAAGTGACCATCCAAGTGCAAAAAATAGTTCGTGGTTTTGTTTCTTATTTACTACTATCAATTTCAAATAATCGAGTAGCTCTAACACCGATTTTCCCCTTAAATAGAACAGACACCTTCATTTTTTTATGAACATTCTCGTTGTTTCTTAACATACCCTGGTTTGGGGTTAGGATTGCAAACCCCGTTTCTCTCGCACCTAAAATACATCATAGGAGTTTTCCCACTTTTACTACCGTCGTCGTCTTTACTACGTAGCATAGTGAACCTCCTAGTCTTTTGCTTTCAGATTTGATCCATTAGACCAAATCATGTTTGGTGTACAAGGTATTTGTAGTAAACACTCTCGTGTAATCGTCCATCAAACATGGTGGTTGATTCGGTCCCTACAAATTAGAACGGTCACCCAATTAGCATCCAATGGAAAAGTAGGCTAAACTTCACATGACAAAATTGTGAATACACACTTCGTACTTTTTTCAAAATCGCGAATAGGCTACTCGTGATTTTGAAAAAATTGGAAATGTAGGCTAAACTGGACATGACAAAATTACGAAAACATTTTTCGTATGTTTGTCAAAATTGTGAAGTTCGTGCTCATGATTGGGACAATATTGCAAAGAGTGTGTTCGCAATTTTGCACAATCACGAGCACCACCTTCGCAATTTTGACAAAAAACATGTTATTCTGTAAATTATGGGTTCGGAGTTCATCAATTATACAGCGTAATGAGTTCGCAAAACGCACTGAAAGTAGAAAAACTCAAATCAATTTGGGTTTCAAGATGGTCTATCAAAGGCTCCTCCTTTTCGAATGCAAAATCATCAAGATTGAAGCTAAATTCATCATTCAACTCGATTAAATCCATGGGTTTATTTTCTTTTTTTAAATTTTTGTGTAGTTTAAGAGAGAAATCTATAGGAAGAAGAAGAATAAAAAGTAGTTTTATTAGTTAAACATTTAGTTTTATATATGAAAGGTATATTGGTCATTTCACATAAACAGAATTTTAGTGATTTTGGAGTCTTATTATAGCCAACAGGTATCCCAATATAGCATTTCCCTTAAAATTGATTGAACTCTTATTTTTTTAAACGGTCTCGTTGAGTAATAATTTAATCGATAGCAGAGTTTGGATGCTTAACTATTTTACCGTGAAAAATTAATTTGTATATATAAATTTAGTCCAATAAAATAAATCATAAGTAAAATATTTGAAATAAATTTGATATTTTTATTAAATTTAAATATCATAAATAATTTATTATATATTTTAATATATTTTTAAAAGATAATTTTTATAATTAAATTAAATGAATAAGAAAAAGTGATTTCAAAACTTGTATTTTGTAAGTTTGTAGTTAGGATTGTTGACAGAAGGGAGCTCCTAGAACAAAAAAGGTATTTCAAAATGAGAGTATGACATTGCTTTTAATCAATTAGCTACTTGAATGTTGAATATAACAAGTATGATTACAATTAACAAAAATTTTCAAATGATAACAACCACATGTCTATGAGAATTGATAAAAAAACATGTGGAAAATAGTCAAGAAACAAAGTTTCAACATTTGAAAGGTTCAAATGTTGAATTTTGCAAAACAAGAAAATTTTACAACAATGTATTAATTCACAGAATTTCGAATTTAGAACAAACCCAATATTCGATAATGCAGACATGTACACGAATACAAAATCATATGTCGATGTCACCAATATTCATTAAAATAGAAAGATAAACTAACGGAATCCACAAAGTTTACATTAGTTGGCAAATTTCAAAAGGTAAGCTTCACTTTCATATATTTAGAAGTTTTTTCAAATCTTTTAATTTTGCAAGAGAGGTGAAAACATCATGAGATTCAAATGACATCTTAATTGAGTTCACATTAAAAGAGGATCTTTGCATACGTTGAAAAAGAAACTTCTCGCAGTTGGGTGAATTCTCAATTCGATTACTAAAATGGCAACCATACATTTTACCTAAACTGGAATGTCCCATTACATATGTATCAATAATATTTTCTTATCTACCTGAATTTCTATACAATGAAAGTATTATAACGAATATAACATCATGTTTAGGTAGTCCGCTTAAGGTTTGGGTTCCGGGAAACAATAAGGTTAAGCATATGGTTGTAAATAACCATTATAATACATGAAATACTTATGTTAAAAGAAATATGATTTGAAAGAATATTAAACAAGAGAACTAAAACAACTAAAATAAAATCAGGAAAGTGTTATGTTATAGCTAAGGTTTAAAAATTAAAAGGGCCTCAAAGAGTTCTCTCTAGTAGTTTTAAATGACCATTAAGATCCTAAATTGGAACTTCCCTGACATTAGGAACAAAACAACAAAAAGAAGGTTAAAGTATATCAAGAGGTATGAAAAAATGGATTTCGTAAAAATTCAATGACCAATGATTGCTGAATTTAATAAGGATATAATATGCAAAAGTATAGGATTCAATAACTGTTTAGCCAACTACTGTAACAAAATAGGGTTAATGCGGAAGGATGACTTATTAGTTGAGACCATGGTTAATCATGATCAGTTTATTCATGTTCAGGTAAAACATTCAAGTCTAGCTAAAGCATTCTTAGTTATTATAGTCTATGCTAAATGTAATATGGAGATGAGAACGGAACTCTTAAATAATCTAAGGACTATTGCTGAAGATGCTATTGACTGGTTAGTTACAGATGACTTCAATGTCATCTTTGCTAGCCATATAATAATTTTATGTTCATCTTTATGCATGAGATCCATTGAAAAATTAAATAGCACATTTGTTGATTTCTCTTTGGAATATGGTCGTTATATAGGTTCTAAATTCACTTGAACTACCAGAGAAAATGAAAAGGGTTGGACCACGTTTTGTTCAATAATCTAGAGTTCGGCACATGGCCAGAAGGTGTTATGTCATACTCTTTTATTTGTAACGATTGATGAAAGTCAATGGAATATTATGGCCTATTTTGAATTTTAAAATATGTGAACGCACCACCATGATTTCCTTAACATCGTTGAGGAGAACTGGAAGATTAGAATAGATTGAAGACGTATGTTAGTGTTTTGGAACAAATTCAAGAGGCTTAAATAGATTCTTAAAAGTTAGAATTGGGATCAGTTTTGGAATGTATTTGATGTGATATTATATGATGAGGTAGAGGTTAAAAATATGGAAAAAACTAAGAGAGATAATTGTTATTGAACACAAATTAAAGTTTGCTAAAAGTCAGGCTATATATTTATAATTTCTTCTTAGGGAAGAAACTTATTGGCATAAAAGATGCAATATTAACTGGTTTAGAGATGGTGCCAGGAACACTGCAATATATAATAATTATGTCAAAAAAGGAGACGTAAAAACAAAATATATAGTATTAGAGAAGGCAATGAGTGTATCACTTTGCAAGAGATGTTAGTCAAGTCTCCTGAAGTTCATTTTAAAACTATTCTTACTAGCTAGTGTGATGGAAATCATAACTATGAGGAATCTTTACACAACTGTATTCCTAATCTAGTCGCATATAATGATAATAACATGTTAATATAGCTTCCTACAGAAAAGGAGATTCAGGTGGTTATTAACAAATTAAACCTCACTAGTAAAACATGGATTAAATGGATTCTGTGGATTTTTCTATCAATGGTGTTGGCATATCAGAAAGCATGATCTTTGTGATGTTATTAAAAGTTTGTTTCAAGTTCATAAGGCTCCTCAGGGTATTAAATATACTATCATATTCCTAATCCCTAAGTCTAGTAATTTTCAAACATGGAACGATTATAGACCAATAAGCTTATGTAGTCTTTTCAAGATAATAATTTCCAAGCTATACAACTATAGACTTACCAAGATCCTGACTTAACTAATATCTAATGAGCAAGGTGGTTTGTTCATGAGAGAAACATTCAAGATAATATTCTGTTAGCTAAATAAATTTGCATGGATTTAAAGAAAAAATTCAAGGAGACTACGTTGTATAATCAAGGTTAATATGTCAAAGCAGTTTGATGGATTAATCTACAAGTTCATATTAGCTGTAATGGATCAGTTTCGATTAAGTAAACCTTTTCTTGATAGGATTAAAAGCTTAATTAATCAAACATACTTTTCTATAATAGTTGACGGAGAAGCTCATGGATACTTTAAGGCTTCTACCAAAAGTTATAAAGACGGTTTTAGTCTACTACCAAAAGTGTTTATAATGGAACGATTTTCCTCCATTTATATGTTGGTGTTTATGGAACGCTATAAATAGTTCTCAACATGATAACCTAAATACATATATGGTTCTATAATCAGTCATATATCTCATATTTTGATTGGATTAAATCACGATAGATTACTCAAGAGGATCTACTGGTCCGATGATAACGATGTTGCTAGTGAATTAGGTTGCTAGAGTCACTTAGGTAAGGTTATAGAAATAATTTCATCTTAGTTGGACACCACCATTAGTTAATATGTTCAAATTAAACGTAGATGGTTCATGTGGCCTTAATGGGAAGGCTAATGGTGGAGAGATATTGAGAAACAATAATGGTGATCCTATAGCTGGTTTTGGAAGAATATATGGTAAACTAACTCTAATATTAGTTGAAGCTAGAGCCTTCTTAGATGGTATTCTAATATGTGAGGATCCTAAAATTAGTAATTTGGATATAAAATGTAATTACCAACTGTTAGTTAAAGGTCAGAAAGTTATCATGCAACTTTCGTAATTAGAAGCAATTATCTCTAAGTAGTAGCAGATTTGTCTTGAAGGCCTATTTGTTGTCCTAAATACCCAGTCTCCAAAAGCATCAAAGGTCTTTTACTGGTGTTTGATCTCTTTAATGCATTTGTTCCCCAAGGTTTTTATATACACATGTTAGATTTATTATTAATTTGAAGGTGGAAGTATAGATCAACCATTGGAAAGGAATAAATCATACCTTATTCAAGTTGAAGCCATTATAAGTTCAAATATTGACTTGTTGTTTCATCTAGGCTCCTAACTATGGTTGTCACTCTGTTGTTACAGACGTTAATTAGCCTATTTCTTAACGGAAATGAATTAACGACATGTTATTGTGAACTCATTAGAAGCACCTGCTCGTTCTGCTCCAAATCGCTGAAAAATAGCTTGTTGCTAGGTGACCCAACAATTTCAAAACCATCCACGTCACAACCACCTCCACTACTACCATGAACAAAACGAAAACAACTCCCGTTTTTACAAAACCCTATAACGAAATACACACAATTTATTCAATTCAATCCGAAAATTGGTTCATCCAACCCAAAACTAAAATTAAACTCTCTTACATGAAATTCATCGAACATGTTATCGATATTTTAGTTTTCATGAAAAAAAAATTGAACTTGAATTTGTTATTAAGCGCTCCTTGTTAAATAATTCGTCATAAATGTGAAAAGCATACCCAAATGTAGAACTAAAATTAGAGCTTAAAAGCCAGTGAATAAATGAAGGTGATTTGCCGTCTTATAAAAGAAATGATTGCACATTATCCAATCAGAGATCAAAATTTTCCAACCGGGTAATTCCACTAGTTGGTTTGCATTTTGCACTAACGATAACATTACTACTTGGGAAATTCCGCTAGACAAATGCTTCAATAAATATCACGAAATCAAGTCAGTTGAAACATCTACAACACGTGATGGAAAAGCACAGCTTTACGAAGTTTATTGAAGATCCATAATTTTTTCGACTTATTTATATGTCTTATTTTTAACACGTTTAATAACTTTTGTTACATATGATTTCGATATTTAAATATATTTTAAGACCCAATTTGGTATTTTTTTAATTCATTATATTGTTAACTTTTTAAAAAAACCAACCAAAATTAGATACACACATTTGTCCAAATCCACATATCATTGTGTGAAGACATGTAAATCGATACACAATTACGTGCATGGATTTGGATAAATGCACGTATCTTTGTGCGTTAGAGTGTTTTAGAAACTTAAAAACAATTGCATTTAAACAGACTTGCTACATGTAAAATCAAAATCAAAGATAAGTTAACTTTGACTAACTAACTAAAATTTGACTTCAAACAGGTGCAAACGACCTAAAATTATTAAACGAAAACAATGTAGGACTCAATAATATGTAACGAAAACAACTTAACAAAATATTGTGTGACTACTAAGTAAAATGCATCTATCTCGGCTTCCTCACACTTTCTTAGTATTACAGCGCGTACGGAATCAAGCTCTTCACAGTTAAACTATCTGTGGCCAAATAATTAAACAATTGAAATTTGGTATGACATTTCTCTCCGCTGAGGTTGAAAACCAAATGGACCCGTCGTTTAATTAGATCTGTTCACCTTTTTTCACCTTTTCGGCGCTTCTTAAAATGTATGGTGGTTTGACACGATCCCTACCATATAAGTAGTACAACTGGCATATTGGTGGCTCCCAATATACTTTATATTGTTCCTCGTTATATGTTTTTGCGACTACTAAGGAGTCTTTCTTCAAATATTCATCTTCTTTGCAAGTCAACCGGGATATTTTTCAATTTTTGATTTCTTGATGTGTTTATTGTGTTTTTATAAAAGATATTGGTCTCTATTTATTGTTTTTAAGGTAAGATAACGTAATCCTACTAGGAAAATCACCGTTTGATAAGTGTCGGCAGTGGATAACGTTATCTAAATAACCAATCAGTTTCGGACACACAACGAATAAAGCTAGTAGTAAACATAAACATCAATAATAATATTGTACTGAATATGTAAATATATTAGTAGTAAACATAAACATCAATAATAATATTTGTAACTTACATAGTTGTAAACATCAAACGTAATAATTTACATTAAACATCAAACATAATAAAATATTTGTAACTTACATATAATTTTGTGGTAAAAGAAATGCAAATATCAAACATAAAAATAAAAATATTGTAAAATATATAAACCATAGAAAAACAATGCTAAGTAGTCATACCACAAATATCAATAATAATAAATATTCAAAGTGTCAACAAAATCAAATATAAAAAGGCCATTCACTGTATCGGGGCGCAAGCCTATGACACTCGCGTAAGGATCCGAGAAGTTCCTCCATAGTCAAGTCAGAGTTCCTCTCCTCTATAGCCTCCATCTCGAGTAAGTGACCTATCAAATTGTATAACCTTGTCGTACAAGTGAAGACGGAGGGGTTCACCCATGCGACTGCATCATCGGGAGGCGACTCAAGATTGATAAGTATGTACGATATATTTTTTGGCACCAATGAGTGTTCATTAATATGATACCATCCTCCTTACCTAGTACATACTCCCCACATTTCAAACTGCGGTCAATAATGTGTGATTACCATTGATTCCAAGTGAATGTGTCCCAAAATTAAAAAGCGTTCACACAATGAATCCTACTAGAGCTTGTCAAAAAAATACGTAGCAGGCCAGGTACCTGAATTGAAACTATTAGCACATAACTCTAACCTTAACCAATAAGTATAACAACCAATAGAAACACAAAATTATAACCTAAATGAACTATTAAACATAAAAAATTTACCTACTGAAAGTCCTCCATCTGTTTAACAACCCGTAATGGATAATATGTTTTGACAATGTGAAAAGACTTCAATGTAGCATATATTTAAGGTTCATCACAAAACCCTCGAACATCGTGTAATTACGAAGACAACATTAACCATACTTACAAAAATCAAAAAATGTATTAGATGTAACTACGACGCATAAACTAAAATATTATTACGAAAACTAAAAATAAAAATAAAAATAAACATAAATATAACTTACATCTTGGTCGCTCAATGTAGCAAGGTAGTCACGAATAATGTTTTAAGGTTGTTGGAATTATCGAAACGCGGGAGGTGCATATTTTCATATGTAGGTTGTGCGATACTAAATCTGCTGTGTTGCGCAGGACCGAATTGAGGAAAATGGTGATAAATCCAAGTCTCTAAAAGCTCAACGAAACCAAACACAACAAAAGTGGTGTGTAAGCAAACCTTACCTAGTTGGATATACAACTGCGCAAGTATCAAGTTCCCCTAACTGTATCTGGCCGAACTATGATAGTCGTCGATAAACTGGAACTAATCAATGTTTATATTACTGCTTGACTTGTTGGCTAAAATGGTTAACCAAACAAGTGTAACAAATAACCCCTCATAGTTCGTCCTGTACCACCATTAATGACAACATCATCAATAATGATTCCATATAGAATATCATCTTCAATCAAACGAGACGAAAGTGCCTTTTACCTCCCATTTTGTTTTCAGCAATGTCTACCTCCAAATCTTCTTTAGCGACCCCTGGTAGGCACGTGTAGGATGCATTTTTCATATATTGAATAGAAAACTCAACTATATCGCAGTTTACTCCAACCACTCGAAGACCGGTTATAACGTATACATCATCCAATGTCACCATCATTTCACCGAAAGAGAAGTGAAATAAAAGATATTTATATCGGTGATAAATATTAAAAATCTCGTTACGAGAAAAATGGATATTATTATAGTCGGATCTCGTTTCAAAAAATACGGTCTGAATTTAGCTTAGTCCAACTTTAATTTTGACAAATTATATTAAAATCGTAAAATGGTAAAAAATAAAAAATAAAAAAAATTCAAAATCAACAATAAACTAAATAAATAAACAATATAATAACGTTTTAAGAATAAAGTAAAATAAAAAATAATGCGATTAATTTAAATATTCAAATAAAATTATATTCAAAATAATATACTGAACAATCAGGTTTGAAATTAAAATAGAGATTACGTAGAAAATATTAACTATTGAATTTTTCTATTGTAATCTAAATCTAGAACAATTTTGTTGTGCATATATGCCGTTAAAGTGGATATACCATATGTATGATTTTTCTACTGTTTCTATATGATGTAGTTAGAGGTGTCAAACGGGTTGAACCAGCACCAACCCGCACCGTTTAAGTCTGAAACACGGGTTGCAGTCCTGCCAGGTTGCGGTCCTGCCAGGTTGCGGTCCTGGCGGGTTGCGGTCCTGCCAGGTTGCGGTCCTGGCGGGTTGCTCTTATGCGGTCCTGACGGTCTGGCGGTCCTGACGGTCTGGCGGTCCTGCCAGGTTGCAGTCCTAATGGGCCAGTTTCACAGTTAAACCGCCAGTTCAAACCACCAGACGAACCATTTAAGAGCCGTTTACCAGTTCAAACCATCAGCCAAACCATTTTACCATTTAAGAACCGTTTATCATAATATATTATAATGTTATTTAAAATTAATTTGTAAGTGTTAATTGAATCTAATTTCAATAATTGAGTTAATTATTCTATTTCATGTATTTTAATTTAAATATATTATCATTTTAATCGAAATTTTATAATCATCAATTACATTCTAAAAAAATAATTGTAATTTGATTCTGATACGTTTTTTTTTTTTTTTATATTTATGTATTTAAGATATTTTATTTAATATTATGTAGATATTAAATAAAATAAGTACATCTACTTGTATTTCGATTACAAATTTACAACATTTGAAGTATAAATTTAATATTTGAAGTATTCAATTTTTGAAGTATAAATTTAATATTTTAAGTATTCAATTTTTGAAGTATAAATTTAAAGTTTTAAAAATTGTATAAATTTGGATTATGTTCCAATTGCATAAACACATGTAATTTGGTTGTGAAATAAATTCAAAAATACCAAATGTGTTTCAATTAACTATATGTAATTTGGTTCCTAAAAAGAAACTATATTATGATGGCATAATTAAATATAATTAATTAAATATATTTATTTAGGAGATTAACATCATCAACAATATAAACTATCTATTATGTTCCAAATTAACTTGTTAATAATATAAAATTTCTTTCAATAAACTAGAAAAAAAGGAAGGGTTTATAATATAAAATTTCTTTCATTAATCTAGAGAATTTAATTTGTATAAAAATAATTATTGTTTACAAAATTAATTTACTTGTAATAATTTTTTCAATCAGTTATTAATATACTATCTACTAAATCTATATTTTATTTTATCAATTTTTATTGATAAAAAGAATATAAATACTTTTTTATTTAACCTTAGGTATTTTTAGGCTCTTAATTTGGAGTGATATTATTTTTTATATAATACAATAGTCATGTGCTTACATTTTTTTTAAAAAAATTTATAAAAAAAAAATTAAAAAAAAAAAAATCAGTCACGGATGCCGTCAGCAAGTGACGTCATCCGTGACGTCACCGTGCGGACCATCCGCTCAGACGTGCGGATGGTCCGCACAAATCGCAATTCAAAAGGTAACGGCCAGTAGCCGTTACCTTTTTGAAATTGGGGCATCCGGACCATCCGGACGCAGGTCCGGATGGTCCGATTTGCCTGTCCGGGCGAAACCGTCCGGATGCCACGGACCGTGTGCCCGGACCATCCGGACGAAAAAAAAAATCGGATTTTTCAAAAAAAAAAAAATTGGGTCTCCCCTATAAATAGAGGAGACCCCAACTCCAACCTCACACACTCTCTAAATCTACTATAAACTCTCTAAATCTCTCAACTTGTTCTAGATTTTGTTATTAAACTTAACTTTTGTATTTTACATATCGTACTTCTGTTTTCGAAATAGTTAGATTTTTTTTTCGAAAAAAAATTGTTATTAGTTTGTATTAGTTAGTATTTGTCCTTATTTTCTATTTTCAATGCTGTCTTGTGGCTTCAACAACAGGTCTGCCTCACCGGACAGGGTCAGTTCGAACACCACCATCCATCGAACTATCCGAACAGAACTAAAGTACTTAAAACACTAATCACTTTTTGACTAAGCTACTTATGTACTTACTTAGAACTAATGGGTCTTTAAACTCGACTCAAATCTATTAAATACAACCCGAAAGCCCATAAGGCCCAAATATGAGGGTATAAATACCCAACCACCAACATTAAATGGGGGTAATGAAAATTAAATACAACCACGCAGCTCAATTCTCCCTCTACACCATATCCAAACATTAAACAGACAATGGGCCACAGTTCGACAACAAGGAAATCGAGAGTTTCTGTGCCTCTAGAGGTATACAACATTGTTTCTCTTCACCTTTCCACTCACAAGCAAATGGTCAGGTTGAAGTGGCTAACCAAACTATACTGTCCGGATTGAAGAAGAATTTAGAAGGGGCTGCTGGAAAGTGGCCTAGTTATTTACAAGAGGTTTTATTGGCCTACCGAACTACACCCGGGGCTGCGACACAAGAGTCACCTTTTGCCTTGGTCTATGGGATGGATGTCATAGCTCCCATAGAAGCAACTCTCCCTTCATTCCGAGTTCATAACTTCTCCGAACACGCCAACGAGGGGGCTGTCCGAAGTCAACTCGATTTAATAGAGGAAAGAAGAGTTAAGGCTCACCTTAGAGCTGCACACTATCAGGGATTGATGAGAAGCAGGTTTGCTTCCAGAGTTAAAAGAAGAGATTTTTAGCTGGGGGATAAGGTGTTAAGGAAAGTCTTCTTACACACTAAAGAGAAGCTGCTCAGCAAACTGGCCCCAACTTGGGAAGGGCCCTATATGGTCATTGAAAGGCTTAAACCTGGAACATACTGGATAAAAGACAATGATGGAAAAGGTTTTGAATCACCCTTGGAATATTGAGCACCTCCGGATGTACTTGGAGTAGAAACTATGTAAATATTTACTTGTTTTAATGAGGTTTTAATGTAAATAATCACCCTTGGAATATTTACTCTTTCCTAACCTGGTGGCGCGGGGAGGTTTTAATGAGGTGTCCGGGCTCTTTTATAAAATTTGATGCCTTCTTAAAAATTCGGAGTGTTCTTACTTTGTTTCTTGTCAAATTTTTGTTTAACACCGACGGGATTGAATTAAAGAAATGATGACTACTTAAAAATTTGTCATCGGAGAATTTAAACACTCTCGCTTTAGAATGTTTATGAAATAACTAAGGGCTGTTTAAACACTATCCACCAAAGTTGAAACAAACTATAAAATAATGCAAGAGCTGTGCAAAATAAAGACCTATATTAAAATAACCGAGTTGCCTTGACCATCCAAGGACTTTAAGTTTTCAAAACAGACAGATATGTCCGATCAAACACCGGACACAGTTACAAAAATTCCTTGGCCTTCTAAGGACTTTAGTTCAACAAAAATTCCTTGGCCTTCTAAGGACTTTAGCCTCACTTGTTTTTTTCTTCTTGGGATCATCATTCTCCTCACCTGGGCTCTCCCTGGTGTTCTCTTCTTCATCGGATGATGACGCACTGGAGAAATCAAACCTGTCACCCTCAGGTATGGTATGAAAGGGAAGGTCTGGATACTCTACAAAAGACAATAAGTCTCCCAGATTCCTCTTCGGAAACTTCTTGTGAAAAAGAAAGACGATAAGTCAATCACGTTGTTGGCATAAGCATCAATCTTGGCCTGGATTTTTGCCTGTTGTTCCCTTAGCAGATCAGCTTTTTCCTCTATAGCCTTGGACACCGAGTCTTCGAGGGAGATCTTGTCGTTGGTCAAAGTAAGAATGACTTGATCCTTGGTCTTCATCTCCTCTCTTAAAGAGGTAAGATCTTTCTCCAATACGGACTACTTTTCCCGGAGGCCCTTGATAGTATCTTCTAGAGTAGCTACTTTTATAACCCAACCCTCTTGGTTCTTCTCAAACTCCTCGTTTTCTCTCTTCAAAACATCAGTATTTTGGTTGGCAATAAGGAGGTCTCCGGACAATCTCTCCTTGTCAGAATTAAGGGCAGTAATGATTGCTGCCTGACCTTGTACTTGCTTCTCCAGGACCAACATTAGCTGAACGGCACTCAGTATAAAGTGAGTTATAGCCTCTCTTTCACTTGAAACAGTGAAATTTTTACCATTAAAGGTAATGGTGTTCGAAGTGCTCGGAGGGAGGTAAGGCCCAGCAAAGTCATCTCTGGGAAAGTTTGCGAAATAGTCACCAAGTCCATCAAGCCTTGTGATGTCAACACCATCGATGCTAATGTCTCCTCCTCCAACCTCATCGGTTTGAAAGTCACCAGGGATCTCTTCTGCTCTTGTTGGATCAGTAGGGTCAACAGGAGAGAAGGGCTCCGTAGGCCGGAGAGAAAGTTCATCACCCCTGGAGGTATTTTTCTTCTTGGCCTCCCTCTCCTTGTTTTCTGCTCCCCCTTTCCGGTCTCTCTTAGGAACCCTTGGAGGTTTTGGAGATCCTGCCTCATCCCTAGCACTCTCATGCTCTACTACTTCTAGTAGAGCAGCGTCAATCTGACTTTGAACTGACCCCTCTTGCTTTATTGGAGCAGTTTTCTCCGCTTCGGCAGGGTTAGCCTCAACCACACTCTTCTTGCCTTTCCCTTTTTTGCCTTTCATCTTATTTGGGGCCTTGGCTCGACCTGGCAAATACAGCGACCCATCCGGTGCATGTGTTCTCTTAAGGACTACATCCGGAGGGGGTGGAGTGGTAAGTTCTTCCCAGGTCAAGTCTCTCCGGCCAGTAGTGTTCCAGAGATGGGACCTTGCGAGATTGCCTCCGGTAAAGGCGTCATGAAAACGGTTTCCCCACTTTTCAGCAGCCCAAGTGTTGATCTTGGTACAAGTGGTCTGCCCAGCCTTTGAATAATTGTTGAAGTCTTTGGGCAGCTCTGTCAAGAAAAGAGACAAGACCAGTCAGTTAAAACAAATTTGATAAAAGTGAAAATGAGAATGTAAGGTGGGATTCTTACGGTCACTTCACGATCTGCTGGTGAGGAGACTCGGGTTGACTCCGGCCTTGATCTTTCTCCCATTCTCCCAAGCACCACTCACGAACAAGAACTGGGTCCTCCAATTTCTCTCCGACTCAAGCAGGTCATCCACTACTTTATAATTATCACCCATGTTGAAGTGATAGAAGGGAATGTGGTGGTTTCTGCAGAGGCTGGCCACAGCTGCGAATTCCTCCATTGGTAGAGGAATCCCAGAGAGCCTGGAGGCCATGATGCAGGCTATAAGAGTGTACCGGGCGTTAGGGATCAGTTGACTAGGGCAAAGCTTGATGAGGTGGAAGTACCTAACTATCTCCGGATATAAGGGGAACCTTAAACCCCAGTTAAAAAGCTCAGTGAAGATAACTATTTCACTAAGTTTGCAGTCCATTGGGGTTTCAGGGTCTATGGGGATTCTTATTTTCACGTTCTCCGGAATCCCCCACTTTGTACGCATCCGGCCCAATTCGGGTGTATGGATGAAAGCATAATTAATTTTTTGTAAGGCAAGAAGATATTTAACATTTACATTGTGGAAGCAAGGTCCCACTTTTCCTTCAAGGATTTCTGGTAGTTCTGGGTGCCTAAGGCATAGTTTCTCTTTGCCTTTATCTTTCTTGGCAGCAAAATCATCACTAGTTTATCCGGAGGGCTCAGACTCGAACGGAGCCTCTTCGATGGAATCCTCCATTACTTCCTCCATTACCGAGGATAGGTTTTCAGTTGCTTTTGGGAGGGGGAGTTAGAAGTTAATTCATTTTGACCTCCAGATTGTTGAGCTTCAGTGCTTTCCTGGACTCTGGCCTCTAGCTGGGGCTCAGATGTGGTGGTTTCTCTTCGGAGGCTTGAGCTAGTGGCCTCCGTTCCGGACAACCTGTCCTTAGGTATTTTCATGGGTGCATCTGACCCTTAGTCACTGCCTTTGAACTCTGACTTGGAAGGTGTACCTTTTTTAGCCTGCCCTTTTACCAGGCGACCTTTTCTTCGATCGACTAATTTGTTGGGAGAGACATCTGCATCTGACCCCATGGAAATAAATGGGGAAGGCTTTTTGAAGCTGGTAACTGCTTGTCCTGGTTCAATAGTGGGCTTTGATTCTTGAACCGATGAGCCTGATACAATAGGAGAAAGGTTGGTTTGAAACAATCTCCTCGGTTTGACACTTCTAGTTGAGGAGGAACCCTAGTCAGGCTTTGTGTTTGAGGTTACCGGTTTATCGATGGGGGAAGTAGGTAGGCCTGCAACAATGCGCCTTTCCCGTTCAACTTTTTGTGCCTTTTCTAGCTCTGATAGATTAAGCCACCCACCTTTAATTAAAGCGTTCTTAGCTGTGAACTTAAAATCACAACCAAAAAGAAGAATTTGTGTTTGAGAGATAAAGCTTTGAAATTTGGCAAAGTAAATATGAAGATTATGGTAAAACAGTGTTGAAGTGATTAATTTATAGTAAACACACTTTGATACCTAGGAGAATTCGAAAGGATTTGCAATGATTAGGGAACGACGCTGATGTCACCTTCATTAAATGAAGAGGTTGCTTTTCAGAGAAGGTGGGAGCGAAATTCTAGGTGAAAAAACGGCTGAAGTAACGAACCAGAGGGAGACACGTGTCCCACGAACTCTGAAAAGAAACCGTTAAGTTTTAAAAACTTTTTTCAGTCCGGATAAAGCTATAACTTAGTTCGAATGATTTGACCGGATGTAGCTGTCATCAAGAACCGACTGTTTTTAGGTCTTGCTATAGGTTTTTTAACACCACCTAAAAAAGGGGCTACTGATGAGTCCCGATCCTGTTACCACACTTTATGGTCACCAGACAGGGTCAATAAGGACAATGTCTACCTCACCGGACAGGGTCAGTTCGAACACCACCATCCATCGAACTATCCGAACAGAACTAAAGTACTTAAAACACTAATCACTTTTTGACTAAGCTACCTATGTACTTACTTAGAACTAATGGGTCTTTAAACTCGACCCAAATCTATTAAATACAACCCGAAAGCCCATAAAGCCCAAATGTGAGGGTATAAATACCCAACCACCAACATTAAATGGGGGTAATGAAAATTAAATACAACCAGGCAGCTCAATTCTCCCTCTACACCCTATCCAAATATTAAACACCTTCAAAGTACCATAAAACTCTGGACAAAATTACCCTCACACGAAAATAAACCTCACCACGCTTATGTTTGGGGTTCCAGGAAGTAATAAGGTTAAGGATATGGTTGTAAATGATCATTATAATACAAGAAAGAGTTATGTTAAAAGAAATATGATCTGAAAGAAATATTAAACAAGAACCTCAAAGAGTCAGGAAAGATTTATATTATAGCTAAGGTTTAAAAATTAAAAAGTCCTCAAAGAGTTCTTTCTAGTAGTTTTAAATGACCATTAAGATCCTAAATGGGAACTTCCGTGACATTAGGAACAAAACAAAAAAAAGGAAGGTTAAAGTATATCAAGAGGTATGAAAAAATTGATTTCATAGAAATTCAAGAACCAATGATTTCTGAATTTATTAAGGATATAATATGCAAAAAAATATAGGATTCAATAACAGTTTAGCTAACTACAATAACAAAATATGGTTAATGTGGAAGGATTACTTATTAGTTGAGACCATGGTTAATGATGATCAGTTTATTCATGTTCAGGTAAAACATTCAAGTCTAGCTAAGGAATTCCTAGTTATTATAGTTTATGATAAATGTAATATGGAGATGAGAATGGAACTGTTAAACAATCTAATGACTATTGCTGAAGATGCTATTGACTGGTTAGTTACAGATGACTTCAATGTCATCTTTACTAGCCATATACAAATTTTATGTTCATCTTTATGCATGAGAGACATTGATAATTAAATAACACATAAGTTGATTTTTCTTTAGAATATGTTGATTATATATGTTCTAAATTCACTTGGACTATCAGAGAAAATAAAAAAAGGTTGGACCAGGTTTTGTTCAATAATTTATGGGCTGCTTACTTTCAAGAAACTAGACTTCGGCACATGGCCAGAACGTGTTAGATCATACTCTTTTATTTGTAACTATTCATAGAATTCAATGGAATATTAGGTCTTATTTTAAATTTCAAAATATGTGAATACACCACCATGATTTCTTTAACATCGTTGAGGAGAACTAGAAGATTAAAATGGAGTGAAGACATATGTTAGTGTTTTGGAACAAATTCAAGAGGCTTAAATAGATTCTTAAAATTCAGAATTGGGATCAGTTTGGGAATGTATTTGATGTGGTATTAAATGATGAGGTAGAGGTTAAAAATATGGAAAAAACTAAAAGAGACAATTTTTATTGAAGACAAAATAAAGTTAGCTAAAAGTCAGGCTATATATTTATAATTGCTTCTTAGAGAAGAAACGTATTGGCATAAAAGATGCAATATTAACTGGTTTAAAGATGGTGACAGGAATACTGCAATATATAACAGTTATGTCAAGAAAATGAGACGTAAAAAACAAAATATATAGTATTAGAGAAGACAATGAGTGTATCACTGAGCAAGCGATGTTAGTCAAGTCTGTTGAAGTTCATTTTAAAACTATTCTTACTAGCTACTGTGATGGAAATCATAACTATGAGGAATCTTTACACAACTGTATTCCTAATCTAGTCGCATATAATGATAATAACATGTTAATATAGCTTCCTACAGAAAAGGAGATTCAGGTGGTTATTAACAAATTAAACCTCACTAGTGCAACATGGATTGAATGGATTTTGTGGATTTTTCTATCAATGGTGTTGGCATATCATAAAGCATGATCTTTGTGATGCTATTATAAGTTTCTTTCAAGTTCATGAGGCTCCTCAGGGTATTAAATCTACTATCATATTCCTAATCCCTAAGTCTAGTAATTTTCAAACATGGAACGATTATAGACCAATAAGCTTATGTAGTCTTTTCAACATAATAATTTCTAAGATATACTACTATAGACTTACCAAGATCCTGCCTAAAATAATATCTAATGAGAAATGTGGGTTTGTTCATGAGAGAAACATTCATGATAACATTCTGTTAGCTAAATAAATTTGCATGGATTTAAAGAAAAAAGTCAAGGGAGACTACATTATTTAATCAAGGTTAATATGTCAAAGTCGTTTGATAGATTAATCTACAATTTCATATTAGCTATAATGGATCAGTTTGGATTTAGTAAAACTTTTCTTGATAGGATTAAAAGCTTACTTACTCACACATACTTTTCTATAATAGTTGACGGAGAAGCTCGTGGATAGTTTAAGGCTTCTACCAAAATTTCTAAGGATTTGGTTTTGGTCTACTACCGAAAGTGTTTCATAATTAAACAATTTTTTCTCTATTTATATGTTGGTGTTTATGAAAAGTTATAAATAGTTCTCAACATGATAACCTAAATATTATATATGGTTCTATAATAAGTCATATATCTCATATCTTGATTGGATTAAATTACGATAGATTACTCAAGAGGATCCAATGGTCTGATGATAACGATGTTGTTAGTGAATTAGGTTGTTAGAGTCACTTAGGTAGGGTTAGAAAAAGAATTTCTTCTTAGTTGGACACCACCATTCTTAATATTTAATATTTTCAAATTAAATGTAGATGGTTCACGTGGCCTTAGTGGGGAGGCTAGTGGTGGAGAGATATTGAAAAATAATAATGGTGATCATATAGTTGGTTTTGGAAGAATATATGGTAAACTAACTTCAATATTAGTTGAAACTAAAGCCTTTTTAGATGGTATTTTAATCTGTAAGGATCCTAAAATTAGTAATTTGGATATAGAAAGTAATTATCAACTGTTAGTTGATGGTAAAAAAGTTATCATGCAACTTTCTTAATTAGAAGCAATTCTCTCTAAGTAGTAGCAGATTTGTCTTGAAGACCTATTTTTTGTCCTAAATACTCAGTCTCCTAAAGCATCAAAGGTCTTTTACTGGAGTTCGATCTCTTTAATACTTTTGTTTCCAAAGGTTTAAATATACAGATGTTAGATTTATTATTAATTTGAAGGTGGAAGTATAGATCAACCATTGTACAAGAATAAATAATACTTTATTCAAGTTAAAGTCATTGATCTGTTGTTTCATCTATGATCCTACCTATGTCACTCTGTTAATACAAAAGTTAATTAACCTAATTATTAATGGAAACAAATTAACAATAAGTTATTGTGAACTCATTAGAAGCACCTGCTCGTTCTGCTCCAAATCGCTGAAAATAGCTTGTTGCAAGGTGCCTGTGCCGCTCGGTAGGTGCACAGCCAAATTTTTTTAAAAATTGGAAAAAAATACATTTAAAAAATTATTTTTGTATTTTTTTAAAAAAAATTGAAATTTTTAAGAAATTACTTTCAATAGGAAGTTCAATTGCGAATTGTAGTGTTTTTAATTTTGTAATTATTTTTCTATTATTGTATGTCAGACGCCGTTGAGGAGCGACGTCTTCCTCGCTCTAGGGCGTATCCCCCTGGTTCACGGGCGCCATACCCGGGGAAGAATCTAAAGATGGTACGGGCCGTCGAAGATGAGTGGGTCCGTCATGCCAAGCGCAGACGAGATTCAGCTGAAGACCCTGAGAATATTCGTCTTAGGGAGGAGGAGGAGGAGAGGATAAGGACTGATCGGTCTTTGCGCCGAAATCAACAATGAAATGAGGAAATAAAAAGCCTCATAGATTGCAGTCGATGATAGTAGAGGTGGAGGCTCCTCACGGCGCTAGACGTCTTCATCACACCGATCACCACCTCCCACTACTAGTGATCCACCACCTCCCGCTCCTGCTCGCAGTGCTCCATCCCCTGCGCATACTAGTACACATCCACCACCTGTTAGTGACAGGGTGGATGCGACTGGGGACCCTGAGCAGGATACCATCGATGAGGAGCATATCGATACGATCCACACAAAGGAGCAACGAAAGACGTTTGCATTTCTGAAATGCAACAAGATACCTCTGTTTCCAGACTACAAGGAGCACGAGGCGTATCACGTCTTCATGGGACAGGTAAGTACCAAATTATTAAATGTCTAGTCTAAGGTTTTACTATTATTAATTTCTGACTTATTTTTATTTACAGGGTCGCACTACATTAGGCATACAGGCACATTATAATGTGCTTCGTATGTGGGACCTCAATGCTCTGCCAGAGGTGCGGCGACATTTGGCGCGGACTCCTTCCAGTCCTCTTATAGCCCACTTACCTCAGTACTTCGCGCACTCAGTACTTGATGAGGTATTCGTTGAGCGTTGGCATCGGGAGACCAACACATTCCATTTCTCATTTGAGGAGATGACGATTACCCTCGACGATGTCAACTGCATTACAGGTCTCCCTGTAGTTGGCCCGACCTTGGATGTAGTCATGGCTCTACGTGATAAGGCATACAGCTACTATGCTAGTATGTTAGGTTTGACAGTGGATGAGGTCCGTGCAGAGATATAGTCTACTAGAGGCGTTGACTTCAAGATCAAGTGGCTGTGGGAGACTTTCACCAGGGGTCGTCACATCGAGCAGGCTGATGCTGAGACTATCCACCATGTATCACGAGCATACCTGATGTTCTTATTTGGTTGCACTATTTTTGCGGATACTAGTCAGAAAAGCGTCAAGGCTGACTACTTGTACGGGTTGACGAATGTGGATTCTGGTTTGTGGGACATAGCATGGGGTACGAGTGCATTGACATTCCTATTCCGTGGTTTAGGTGATGCTTCGAAAACATCGAAGCATAACTTGTACGAATTTGTAACCATGCTTGATTGCTGGATTTATGTCCATTTTCCCGCGTTTAGAGCCTCCGAGAACGCGGACCACGTAGCGAGGCAGCCTAGGATTGTGAAGTGGCTACCGAAGCGGATTGTTGGGAAAACATCCGCCCCAAATCGGTTGTTTGTACTCTCCTTGCAGATCAGAAGGAGACGTATGTAAGTGTTTAAATTTTTGTAGTCAGTAACATATTAATATTAAGTTTTATTTTTTTAAACTGTCTAAGTGTTTTACTTTTTTGGAACAGGTCATTTTTGAACCGTACGAGGATATCAGAGTCCAGTTCCCCGTGCAGGAGATCCACACCATCGTTTATCATTTGCAGATGATGAGCACAGTCGAGGTTTACATGCCTGATCGGGTTATGCGCCAGTTGGGACGGGTTCAGGATGAACCCGAACTCCCACTTGTACTCCGGTCGTGTCACAAGAAGGGAGATTTGGCGAGGTACACATGGCGAGAGAGTGTATGGCTAGATTGGCGTCAGCACTTGCTTTCTGAGGATCGGCTGACCGTTACCATTGCCACATATAGACAGTCTGCAATAAACACCTACCTGAAGGTACCTGGCTGAGTATGGTTGGCATACTATTACTCCACGACCACGCACTACGGACGATAGATTGCTAGACGTTGTTCGGTCGATTGTTACATTGCTTGTAGGTCGTGGGGAAGAGGGTGCGCTTAGGTGGAGAGATAAAGTCCTGTAGGTCTTCTCTCCTTGGTTGTTTGTCCTCATTATTGGACTTGTTTTAGCTTTGTTATGATCTATCTTTTTTATTCACGTTGTAGTTGTTTATTCATTTGTAGGATTTGTTAAACTATCGTCTTTTGTATTATGACATCTACTTTTTTATTCCCATCGTTTCCTTTAGATTTGTTAAACTTTATTTGAATTCTTATTTACAATTTATAATCCGCAAAACACCTAATTCGTACCATTATAACCATCCAACTTTTAAACCATAACAAAAAATTAACAAAATACTTCAACCGTTATAAAAATATTGACACCATCAAACCCACTCCAACTCATGCCCTAAGACTTCAGTTTTTAAACCGTAACAAAAAAAAATCAAAAATTTACAAGTTATTGTGCACCATTCGTACGCAGTCAGCAGTACCTATAGTGCACACTACTGCGTACCAATGGTACAACAGTGTGTGCACCATGGGTACTATAGAAGGCGTACCTATGGTGCGCTGTACCGACGGACATAAACGGACGGGCTCGGGTTTAGAAAAATAAAACCGGGAGCGGGTCAGGCCGGGTTCAGACTCAAGTGTCCAAAAAGCGGGCTCGGGTCGGTCGGCTCAAACCCAACCCGCGGACGGCCCATTGTCATCCCTAACCTGGCAAGCCACAGAATTCTAGTCATTAAACAAAATTAGATTATTCAACATGCAAGACAACAATCAATCTCTATAGGCGGATTAGAATCAGAAATGAGAATTCATTTTCTAAAGTTGTACTCAAGAGAGCACGTAGTAAAAGAGAAACAAGCTACATAGGCATGAAAATCAAGGTCATTTGATTCCTGAAATTCAGAATTAAACTACAGAAATCAACTAATTAACTGATTAAAAAACAATGCAGGTGAAGAGACACCAACTATCAAGGCGCTCAGAGCAACTGGTAAGCTACTGAGTCCTGGACAAAGTTTTTTGAGAATATAATTTGAAGGAGAGTCAAATATTAAACGAGAAAGTCAGTTTGAATTAGTAAAATATCTCAATCCTATGCTTTCAAGCAAAATTATAGCTTGAAGCTTAGAAGGGATCTGATACTGGTTATAAACTGATTTCATTTTGCATTTCATGGTACACTTCGTAAGCCAATCTGCGGCTTGGTTTTGGACCCTTCAAATGAATCTGATTCTCATTCCTGAAGTAATTAAAATTTTGCAGCAAGTTAGAATGGGAGTGAGAAAACTAGTATACTTCCCACTAGCTAACATATTAAATAACAATATGGGAGTGGATCTCAATATCAACATTATTCCATTTGTTTGAATTGCAGATAAGAAGGCCATCCAGAAGATCTCTCGGCTCTGCAGCCAGAGGGGACATTTTCCCATAGAGGTTACAATGACCTTCAACAAAGTCACCATGTTCATTCTTAAAGATCACAACACCACTGGCTTTTCAATTCCTAACTCAGGAGCCATTAGAGTTAAGCTTAATCCTGCCATTTCCATGAGCTTTTCGTTGTAAGTAATTAGTTTGAACTTTTTTAACAGAATTAGAGCATCCTATCTTTTCTGCAATGGCCTTGTCTTTGTCCCAATGATTGTAGTTGATAGTGTTAGATTGGTCCAGAGTCACCAGGATGTGATTGATATAGTTGATAGCTTGAATGCTAGTGTGCTGGATCCCTTTATAGTTAGCTGTATTCCTGTTAGACCAAATAACCCATGTAATTAGCGTAGGAATAATATATCTTATATGGGCTTTTTTATTTGAAGACCATAACCAATTTCTCGTAACATGAACAATGGTCATATTTTTTTATATATTTACTTTAAATACGTCACTATAGAAAGTCCAAATATCCCAAGCAAAATCACATGAAACAAAAAATGTGATTAGTTACTTCAATTGAGTTGCAGAATTTACACTTTGACACGATGTTAAAATGTATTTTTTTGCAAAATGGAATCAATAACAATATAGTTTTTTAAGATTTTCCAATGAAAGAAAGAATACTTCCTTGGGGTAATAGAGCTCACAAATATTGCCAAATAAGTTAGTCATGTTGTAGTGTCTTCTCACATGGTTCCAAGTGTCTTTAATGTTAAAAACAAGGTCTTTAGAAGGCTGCCAAAGAATAGTGTCCTCCTTATTATCATTAATATCTTTATCATTAATGATGTTGATTATGTCATGAGAAACAATATTCTCGATACTTTCAAGATTCCAGTTATTGTTGAGCCAATAAGATTTAATAGTTTCATTACTGAACCAGGAAGTGTCATTCTCATCTTCAAGAGCAATACTATGAGTATCATCAAGCCACATATCCCGCCAGAAGTCAATCCCACCATTCCCAGACTCCACCTGATCGGAGCCTCATCTTTATCCTTAATATGGACCAGCTTATGCCAGGTTTGAGAACCCTTCTTCATAAAATTGTATTTCAAATGATGACTATCATTACAGTAGATATTATGCATGATCTTAGCCCAAAGAGATTTTTTATCTCTAAAATTGACCCACAACTTATAAGAAAAAGCATCATGAACATCTTTAAGATTCCGAATATTAAGCTCACCCTCTGAGAAGGGATTAAAAAGATTATCCCGGAGGTCCAATGGATCTTATGGTCATTAATAGTAGATCCTCATAAGAATTTATTTAGAATCTTATTGATTTTGATGATCACTCTTTTAGGAATAAGGTTATTCTGCATCCAATAAATAAGAATGGTAGTTAGAACAAAATTAATAAGGATAAGCCTCCCCTTCCCCCCATAGGAGAGATTCTTAGATTCTCAATCATCAATCTTAACTATGATCTTATTCACCATAGCATTGTAATTAGAGGATTTATTATTTATACTAAGACCAAACACTCAATAGGAAGAAAATCATATTTAAATCCATTTTGAGTCACCAGGGCATTTATTTTAGTATTGAGAGTTCTCTTAGAGGTAACAACTTTAGTTTTACTTTTATTGATGGTATGACCAGCAACATGTTGATATCTTTGCAGGAAGCTACGAAAAGATCAATGGTAGAGTTGTGACCGTTGGTAAAAATCAACAAGTCATCAGCAAAAGATAAACAAGGTATTATAATATTAGTTCTAGAAGAATATCTCAAATTCTTGTGATTGTTGAACAAGGCAATACATCTCATAAGCAACATATCTTCACCCTAATGAAGAGACTAGGAGAAATTGGATCTCCTTGTCTTAAACCTCTCATGGTTTTAAAGAATCCATAAGAGTTACCATTAGTTAAGATAGATATATGAACATTGTTTATAAGGGTGTTAATAAGCTTAACAAATTCATTAGTGAAGCCAAACTTTTCCAGGACCTTTAGAATAAAAGAATGAGACATTTTGTCGAAAGCTTTTGACATGTCTATCTGAATTAGAATATTTCCAGTCCTACCACTCCTATTTAGGTCATAAACCAGCTCATTCGCAACCAGTGGCGTAGCCAGAATCGGAACACCGTGGTGTCCTGGACTTTATTATTGAAGAAGTATATATATATATATATATCAAAATAAATTATAATAACAAATGGTTTATATTCAAATTTCAAATATTGAATTTTCGTTGTCATGACATAACATATGTTACATAAATAACTAAAATGTGATTAGGAAAAACTAAAATAAAGCAAGAAAGCAATTTGCAGCCTGTAGTTAGAGTTTTTTAAAATGATAGTAGAAACTAGAAAGAAAATACTCTATTTTGTAGTTAGAGTTTAATATATATATATATATATAAGTATAAATTGATATATATATATATATATATATATATATATATATATATTTAAAAAAAATATAGGGTATGTTAGAATAGGTTTAAAAATAAAATATATCGATAAGAATAAAAAAAAGATATAAAAAGAAAAGATATAAAATAAAAAAACATATGATAAGAACAAACGTGTATAAAAATGAGAAAATATAGGATAAGACCTTTAAAAATATATAATATTAATAATATAATATAGGGTAGGTTAGAATAGGTTTAAAAAGAAAATATATAGATAAGAATAAAAAAAAGGATATAAAAAGAAAAGATATAAAATAAAAAACATATGATATAAACAAACGTGTATAAAAGTGAGAAAATATAGGATAAGATCTTTAAAAAAAATATATTAATAATATATAGAATAAGAATAAACAGATATAAAAATGAGAAAATATAGGAAAAATAAGTGGATTTAAAAAAAATATATATATAGGATAATAAAAAAAAATGAAAAAATATAGGATAGGTTAGGATAGGTTTAAAAAGAAAATATATAGATAGGAATAAAAAAAAATAGGATATAAAAAAATATATAAAAAAAACATAAGAAATAGGTTCTGAACCCACGACCTCCACTCAGGTAGTGGGTTCCTAATTTAATTTTACCACTGTACGAAGGCATATTTAATTTTTTTTTTTTTTCAGTACTTAAACCTTTAGTTTAGGAATTGGGTGGGTTCCTAGGACCCCACAGGCACCCACCCAGCTCCGCCTATGTTCGCAACCAAAATATTATCATGAATGGACTTACAACAAAACCCCCTTGACAATCAGAAATTATTTTAGGCAGCAAATTAGCTAATCTATTATTCATGATCTTTGACATAATACGATTAGTTAAAGTGCATAAAATTATTGGTCTATAACCATTCCAAGAAGTAGGGTTATGGTTTTTAGGTATAAGACACAATCCAGTGGCCATGATACCTTTAGGTATATTATGACCTCTTGTGAAAGATATCACAACCTTAATTAAATCATTTTTTATAATCGTACAACGGGTTTCGAAGAAGTGGGAATTATAACCATCCATGTCAGCAGCCTTGCTATCCTTTAAACCATTTATAATGCTGAAAATATCATCTGTTGTAGGATCCATAAAAAGTAAGTTATTATCTTCAGCATTAATAATGGTAGGAATGTTATTAAAAATATCATCTTGCATTAGAATTATCTCATCATTTAGGCTATCATAAGGGAGAATAAACAAACTCTCTTTGAAGAACTTTTATGTTGAATTGCCAATAGCTTTGTCTTCTAAGATCCAGTTTTTCCCTTCTTTAATGCTAGTGATCCTTCTTTTCCTTCTTTTTTTAGAGACATAGGAATGATAGATTTTAGTTTTCATATCCCCCTTTTTAAGCCAGCTAGAGTAGCACTTCTAGTGCCAATAGGATTCTTCAATTCTGATAGCCTTAATATACATAGCATTAGCATGGGACAGACTCTTCTTGCTTTCATTAGTATTCTTCTCCATGTGATTTGCTTCCATGATCTTGACATTATCTTTAGTTTCCAGAACATTAGAGAAAATATTTCTAAAAATGTGTTTTGTTTCATATCGTAAGAGCAAACTTTAGTCTTTTTAGCTTCTGCAAAAACACATACATAGGATAGCCATCTATATGAAGAGACCAATTAGTTTCAACATAATTAAAAAAATTGTTGTCAAACACCCACATATTTAAAAATTTAAAGCTTTTGCTCTGATTAGATATTACAATGTGAATATGAGCATGGCCTAAACAAGTTCTGACCATGTAGTTGACTTTAATATTATGAAAAGAGTTTTCCCAAGCCTTATTGTAAAAGGCTATGTCCAGCCGCTTCCATTTGGAGCTGCTGGACCAAGTGGACTTAGATCACTGTAACCAGAGTCAAGTTACTAACAGTTATTGATACAATCTTTAAACTCATCTGCCTTGTTTTGACCGAAATACTTGCATCCAGTTTGCTCATCAATGGAGATAGTGGCATTGAAATCACAAACCAGCCGTCATTCTTTATCATTGGTGGCAACAGTTCTTAAAGTATTTCAAAACTCCTTCCTTTTAATTCTCTTACACTTAGCATAAACCGCGGTTAGTAAGACACTTTTTTTAAGAATTAAATGACTCCCTGGACAAAGAGATTTAAACTCTCATTTAAGTTATTTTTAATATTTGAGCTATTTTTGACTACTTTATTTACTGTTAGATGTGACAATTGAAAGCATGGTAAGTTATTACATTTAGATTTTTTGTTTCTTTATGACTTAATATATTTAAGTTAGTTTATTAATTCTTGAATTATTAAGAAAATTAACTGTAGCTAAAGAAACAGAAGCTGCATTTAATGTTAAAGAAAAAACTAACTAATTATTCTACCGAGACGAGAGGATAATACACCACACGATTCTTCTACGAATAATAATAATTAAATAAATAAATGAAAAGGAGGATTGTACTAAACAAACAAACTGGTTTGGAACTTACCTTCATTATTATGACTTAAACCTCAAGCAAAATCTGAAGATACAAATAGAGTTGAGAGTTGAGGGTTGAGAGTTGAGAGATATACTACATAAAGGATTCTCAACAAGAACATTATGATGAAACTATATTCATTACCTGACCCTTGCCTGTAGTATTCAAGGATTGAATTGCATTCAAGATTCGTATCATCAGGTTCAAGCAGGCTTCTCCAATAAGTTATCTAGCTTTCTTTAGTACGGAAGAAAGATACGAAGAAGATCGCATAATTGTCCTAAAAAAGTAAGAAGCCTCTCCGGACCCAATAAATTGTCACGATTACCCCTTCTTTCCTGACCCAGGAGTCCAGGACCCTCAGCCATCGTTGTAAAAGGTGCTTCCTTACTTTTGCATCCAGTGGTAGTATAATCAGACCGGCCTCGGCCTTGGAGCAGATTTAGAACTATCAGCTCTCAACTCAGAAGCGGCAACACGCCCTCCATTGGAGCTCTCATCATTCTCCCATTTGATAGCTTTCATTAAGTCCATCTCTTGACAATTAAGCAAACCAGCTTCTGCTATAATTTCAAGAACTACCCAAGAATTTGGAGCCATTGGAGACGGAGATATCCTAATCTTCGATGTAATAACTAAAAAAGAATTAGGTGTAACGAAATATAATACCGCAATCAAACAGCAAACCTCATCACCCCAAACCAACGTCAGCAAATCCTTAAGCCATGGTAATCTTATAAAAACTTCCTCCGGAATACATATATTGGCTTATTTTTCAAGAGTGTACCCGGCCAAATTGTGTTTTTTATTCAAGCACAATTGTATTGTATTATCTATATTATGAGGATCAATACCTTTGCTACCTTCATAATCTGAATATCATCAGCAGCAGCATCTGACACCAGTGGCCACACCTCCAGGACCCTCGGCTCTCGCCACATATCCATGCCCAGCATCCAAACAGCCACGTTCTTGTCCCTCCTACTGTCAGCATCATCTCTAACCGAGTCCACTCTTACAGCCATATCTACAAGCAACCTCCAATCTATAACATCACCAATAGGATCACCAGGAGGAGTGGTTTGATTCGTGAATCATCAAAAACTGGACACAAAGCATTTCTTAGATTATCACCGTCCCTTCCAAAACTTAGATAAATGAACGAGGCTTGTTGACTTTTACACATTTCGAACACCCAACTCAACCCTACACAAATAACAACAATAACAACAAAATAAAGAAGATTACAACACAATTTGAACCTTCTTCTCTGCTAGTTCTTTAGCTCTTACAGCATCTTCTTTGTTGCACTCCATGTCTACAAAAGCGTTGTTGTTATTCACACTCTCAATTTGTAGCTTCAGTCTACATTAAACACATCAACGCAAACCGAATAACCGATATAGGTCAGCTAGTAGTAATGAGGCAACGTGAATGAATAGATATTGAAGTTAATAGTTAATGAAAATGATAGTTGTCAACTCATACACACTGCATACTAACCAGAAACTATATTAATAAGATCACAAGTCATACTCCATCTTAATAAGATCGGGTTCGACCAAATCATACACTATCTTAATACACTGGGTTCGACCAAATTTTACATACTAACTGAACATTGTTTTAAATACTACTCGGATTTGTAGATTTTAATTATTGTCCTAACAGGATTAAGTCACTGCCTATAGTCCAGGCAACACTAGTGCGGTAATCACTCCCAAAGCACTAGCTCCTGTCGCGTGTAGGAATGCGAAAACTATGGGTAGCTGGTATCGCCAGCACGCCTCCCCAAATAAACACTGCGCTCCTTTGACCTCAGCAAAATCCACCAGCGAAATAGCGATGGCAGCCCCAGCACCACAAAATGATAAAATGGAATCCACCTGTCAAATTCCAAATATTACGTGCACTGATCAAAAAAATTATAAAAAAAAAAGCATAGAAAAGTGCTTGCTTGCTCACCCAGTCCCCGCACATGATGACGAAGCATATAGAGGGATTGTGAAAGTAAATGATCTCTCTAACAGCATAATTTATTACGCATGATTCCATCACTAATACGGACCAAGCGGAACCAAATATCACAACCCCGTGCATGAAACTGCACAAAAAAGAAAGAATACGTACAGACTTGGTAAGAACAACACAATATATGATATAAACCTTAAAATTCAAGAAGAAAAAACCCACTAATACGGAGAAGTTCGGGCCGCTTCTCCGGCGTGAATACTGGTAACCATAGACAGTACTGCAAAGCAAGCTACTACAACTCGAATCCAAAATGCGATCGCCAGTAAGGGGATACCACGAACAAACAACATTTTTCGGATAATTCTCTTACAGAAAGATGACTAAAGAGATATCTAGCTTTAGGAGGAAAGTGAATCGCCGATCTCGGACTCTAAAACGGGAGCCAGAACGATCCGGTCTCGATCTCCGTCTCTGGAGAGCGCGGGACGGGAAGGACTAAACAAAGAGAAGACTGTGTAAAGAGAGGAGAGTAAAATTCACTCGCAAAAGACAAAAGGTAGTAGAAGAGAGAGGAGAGTGAAATCCAGTCGCACTTAGACTTTGTGGTAAGGATATTTAGTTGTATAAATCATGGTATTTACTCGTTGGTTAGTTAAAAGTGACATTATCAATTTCATGTCTAATTTTCAATTCGGAATTGACCATAATTAAAATATGCATTATTATTATTATTCGCATTCTGTATTTAATTTTTACTATCTTTTAGATTTTAACAATTAATGTTTAATTAAAAATTTAAGACTCGTGAAATATTAAGTTGAATTATTTGTATTTTAATATTTATGTTTTAAATAGTTTTAAATAGTTTTAAATTCTAAATTAAATTATTAAATTTATTTAATGTGTAATATAAAATATACTTTAACATTTACTATTTAATAAAAGATCTCAAAAACATGAGCTCATGCAAGTTTTGGTTCAACTTCAGTGTTCATAATATCCAATGTATAAGTTTATGGTCTCAATATAGTGTCCTTCATCCCTACCTACTATTTTTAAAACTAAAACTCGATCCTCCAAAACACGAAGAATATTGTTTAATTTTAAAAATTTAGTAGAACTTTACATTTATTGTAAAATCAGAGAAGGTAATATAGATTTTTGGACTAAAAAATGGTGCTCTTCTCGACCATTTATTCTCTTATCTAACAATAAAGACAATACATGGTATTAGGTAGATAAAATCAAAAACAACTGGATAATAGATCATTGGAACTTCAATTATCTAATGCATATAGTAGTTCCCTCAGACATTGACAAAATAAGTAAAATTAAGTTGAAACTTTCTTTTAAATACTCTATCAAATGGTCTATTTCAATTACGATTAACTTAAGTACAAATGATACATGCATTGAATCAAACGGAAATATATCTAAATTGTTCAAAAGTATTTGGAAGAGCTATACTCCTCCCAAATGTTCCTTCGCCCTTTGGAGAATCTTGTATAAATCGATACCACTTGATTATACTATCAAAAAGAGTAACTTCAGTGTGATTTCCAAATGTTAGTTTTGTAAGAACTCTGAAACTATACAACATTTTCTATACATTGTAAGGTTGTTTGGGAGGTTTGGAAGTAATTTAGTGGCCTTTTTGGTATACTTGTATCTAGGAATATATCATTTCCTCGTCTGATTAGGTTTTGGTTTTGGTCAACCAAAAAAATATGTTCACTTAAGAAACATTAGGCCATTTATTATCAGTTGGGTCATTTAGCGCTCAGGGAACGAAGTTAAACATGTTAGACATCTTATTAAATCTAAATCCTTGAATGATAAAATCAAATACATGCTTTCAGTTTTTCACAATGCCAATTTTCTCAAAAGAATATATTAGAGTCAAGACCTTAAAATTGCCTATGAACTTGGGTGTTTTCATCATTCAAATAAACCTAGATTTTATCAATCTCTCAAGTGGATCTTCCCATTAGAATATAGACACAAGATAAATATTGATGTTTCATGTACCTTAGAAGGAGAAGCAAGTTAGGGTGGGTTAGTTAAAGACAAAAGAGAGAATATTATTGCTGCATTTAGAAGAATTTATTGGAAGAAATATTCTTTAATTGTTGAGTGTAGAGCTTTACTTGATGGTCTTATTATTTGTCAAACTGAGCCAATCTATCTACTTGACATATAAACATGTTCCAATATGTTAATTGAAATATTAGCCACCACTAAAACCTATTTATTTTATTTTACTCAAAGTCATATATTTGCCCCTCTAAGAGCCATAAATTTTCTTTAAAGTCTTAGCAGGAGATATTTTAAGTTAAACTTACTAAATAAACTCATTTAGATATTTAGTTCATACGTCATCTATGAGTGCAATTATTATACTTTGTATCAATTGTTTTCCTAACGTTTTACTAACAATCTCAAGCAGGTTCAACTTGATTTTCTTCTTACATATAGTCTATTTCAATTCTTACAGACCACGATTCATCATACATGTATAACAATCAGATTCTTCAAAGAATTGTAAGCATGATAATTCAAAAAAGTATAGTATAATTTACATAAATATGATAAACAGAGAAAATTTTACCTAAATAACAACCAGGTTCTCAACTAAGCTTTATCAGAATAGATCTTTGATTTGTTACATATTCTCAAAAAAAGAGGTTTGCATTTTGTATCAAGTTCCTCAAATCTCATAAAGCTCGAGGTTTAATCGGTCTGGATCTTATTGTTTGGTGATAATTAGAGGTGACTCTCTTGCTAGGGTTAAAAATCAAATTCGAGTTAGGATGATTTTCTGTGCGAACACTTGAGCTTCTACACACATCAAAAAGAAAAGTGTGCCCCTTAATTTCATTTCATTTTAAATAGTAGTCTTCTTTCTTAAACTTTTTGAACTATCCAAGTTGAACCATTAGTAATAAGCCTTTATTGTTTTGGGCATAATGTAACCCAAAACAAAATTATTAGTATAATTGTTTTTCTTTATAAAAAAACTTAAAATTTAATTTAAAGTGAAATTTATTTATTTTAATTAATTAAAACTAGATTATTACAATTGAATTTAAATTTAAAATTTAAAATTTTAGATTAATATGTTTTTTTTATGTTTAGTATGTAATAAAATATATACCCACAAAAAGCTATGTTGAAGCAACCAAAACTTTTCTCAAGAAACCATCTTTTGTCAATGCAAGAATAGAAGACAGAGGAGATCACAAATCCGTAGAATTTCAATTACAAGATAAAATAAATCTAGAAGAATAAAAAAAATAACAATAGTAGGAAAATTCTCAAATAGAAGACCCTCTATGAAAGATATTTAAACCTTGTCTAATATCGTAGGGTTCATATGACAACACATCATAGCCATTTGGGATCCAAAATAAATCATAATTGAATTGGATCTTCATGAAGACCTGAAACGAATTTGTAGATGCAACGTATGGAAAATTGGGAAATATACTATGCAACCCCTAAAATGAACACCAAATTTAACCCTAAAATGAATCACCAATTACACCAATTTGGGTGTCATTTCCTATAATTCCAAGCTACATGTGATGCGGATTATTTTTGAGTGAGGGTAATTTCGTCAGGTGTATTATGGTGTTTCAAAGGTATTTAATATTTAGGTGTTTAGTAGTGAGAGATTTGAGCTGCCTGGTAGTATTAAATGTTCATTACCCTTATTAATGAAAGTAGTTAGGTATTTATACCCTTAACTATGGGCCACATGGGCTTTCGGGCCAAATTTATGAAACTGGGTCGAATTCAAAAATCCATTAGTTTATTAAGAAGATTAGCAACTAGCTTAGTCAAAAGGTTATTAGTTTTTAGTACTTTTGTCCAGTTCAGATGGTTCAGTGGGTGGCTTTTGTCTGAATTGCCCCTGTCCGGTATCTACAGTGAGTGGTGAGAATTTCTGGACTCATCAGTAGTCCTTTTTTTAGGTTTTGTTCGAAGGCCTTTGGCAAGACCTGAAAAATCGCTTTTGGGCACTTGTGACATTTTTTGGACGGATTTAGTGTTAAGTAGAGGACTTGTCTAGACTGAAAAACTCTTTAGAAGTTCAAAGGTTTTGCCATGGATCGTGGGACACGTGTCATCTTCTGATTTGCCTCACCAGCCGTTTTTCTCCTAGAACGGCGCTCCCACTCATTCCAAAAAGTAACCTCTACAATTTATGCTTGTGACGTCAGCGCCGTCTTTAATCATTACTTCCATCTTTTCGTATTCTCCTAGGTTACCCACAACTAACACAAAAAACACAAAACATAATCGTGATTTTGTATACAAACTAAACAACAACAAACCTTAAATACATCGATTATCCAAAATAAACCGATTACTGATCGATAAAGAAGCCTAACTAAGTTTCACTCAGAAACAAATATGCAGACCTTCAACAGGAGGTCGTCATTCGAACTAAAAAAAACAGACAAGAAAATACTAAAAAGAAATTTCGGCGTACCTTTAACATATTTTATACGGACAAACACTATGTCACCGTTCATCGGTTTTTTGGCTACTAGTTCCCTAAGAGATGAAGACTACCACCAAACAGTATTTCTTGAAGATAACTTCCTCTATTTGCGGGAGTTCCTAGGACGACAACAAAAGTAAAATGCTGGTTTTAAGGGTTTCAACCTTTCGTATTTTGGCGTTTGGTTTTCTGAACGATAAAAATTTAAAAAACAACTCACAACCTATTTTTCCTTTTATATATCCGGAGGATTATTTTTGTCTCAAATTTTCAGTTGGGTACCAACTGGTAGTATCAAAAAATGGATACGAAACGGGATAGAGTACTTGAAATGATATTTTCGAGTAGTCTCGAGTAGTCTTAAATAAATAATAGTAACTTTTAAAATATTTGATGGGTTATGCGTACTATAACGTATATAATTTTTTTTATTTTTTTTATACTGCGACAGTTTTGAAGATATTCTTTATCACACATAAATGCTTAAGAATCCAAATGAAAATAACCCATTAAATTTTCAACCTTGACTGAAAGCCTAACTAATGATGACTTTAAATACTTACTTCAGCGGCGAGAGATTAAAAGTATTATTTTTAAAATTGTGAGATCGTTATAAATTTTCTATTGATGCTTTCATTAATCTACTATTTTGTGAAGGGTTTTATTTTGGGTTTAATTGGGTCTATTCAAACCCGAGTTCTCCAGTCCAATTTTGTTTTAATTACATCATATAATCAAAGTCAAAGTGGAGTCGGAGACAGACCGACCAAGTCACAAGTCTACAACAAAAACTGTCCCTTTTATTTTGGTTAGACGGGACCCCACAATGAATCTAGTATTCTCTGTAGCTATCTATCTAGTGTTTCCGTATTTTATTTTGATCATTATTTTTTAATATATGCGATCCACATTATATAATATTAGTCGAACTTAAATATGATATTAGAACATACTAATTGAACGTGATATTAAAGTTGAATCACAGGAGACTATACTGACCGAAATTTTAAACAATGTCAATGATGTTTCATGTCGTCAAATGCTACTTTCCTTTGTCTCAGCCTCTTAGGTTTAAATTTTAATAATTGATACATAATTTTTTTATTAACTACAATTTTAATATTCGAAATGTATTTTGAAATCCGAAAAGTACTTATTAGTTTATTTCCTTTGGCTATCATCTCAATATATTTTCACACCAAAATATTCAATCAATTTTTGTTCAATAAATATTATAGCATATAAAATTTGTGACAACATTTGAATTTGTAAAAGAAAAATTGAAAACTACTTGACCAAGGGTTCATCCATAAAAAATAATATTCAATTTTTTATTATGTAATAAATTATTATTAACTAACGAATAAAATTAACAACATCATTAGAAAAAAACATAAATTTAAATTCTGTTTTTATAAATATAATATAATAAACATTTTTTCCAGCAATTTTTTTTTATTAAAAGAGTTTCATTATTGTAATTTAAAGGAAAGTAAAATTGACATAAATCCTTAATCGTTAGAATATTCAGTGTATTAAGTTTCCATGTATAGGCCTCTAAGTTCTCTATATATTGAGAGTCTTACTATTGGTCAATTCTTGAATTATATCTCTAATGCATCAATAAAACAAAAATGAACATTTTCTAATAAACACGAAACCCTAGCCGTTTCCTGCGGCTACTTCTCTCTTTGTTTTTCAACAAAGACAACAACTGAGATGCTACGTAGAACATGTGCATGTTAACATTAATGTATTAGGTCTATAGAATGGCCGAGTATTGGTTTTTCAAAATTTTGATATTTCACGTACAGGCTATTCTAAAATTAGAGAAATTAGATTTTGGGCGACTAGCAAGATAATATTCTAAGTCATGATAATAGACTTGAGAGTCTTTAGAAGACATTGAGCTTTCTTCATGCAACTTATACTACTTATTGTAATAAGAGCTTTGATTGTTCAAAGCGATATAACCTGTATCGTGCAACAGTAAAAGTATATTGTAGTCAAGTAACACCTGCTAATCAAGGGTTAGTCACAAATATAATTTGATGATTAAGAATTTGAGAATATATAAATAATATTAAGTCTTAGATAACTTAAACTTAAGCTTTCTAGCAATAAGATTACTCATAAGGAATGTGGAGCATCAAATAGAGTTATATCACAAATTGATCGAGTTTTAAGAGTATGTTTAGCTACCCAATCAGCTGCATAATTCTGCTCACGAAATATATGATTGATAACCATTGATGATGTTATAATATTTCTACAACAATTTACTAAAGGTTCAAAATAGCAAGGAGCTTTGTCATAGCAAAATTTCAAACAACACTAACGATTTCATTTCAATATCTAATAGATTATATTTCATTCACTTACAAAGTAAAAGACCATCTAACATAGCATTTGATTAAGCTATCAAATAGGATTGTTTTCATATAATTTGCCTATTGATTGGATTAAGTCACTTTGACTGTTTTTAATTATAATATATATATATATATATATATATATAATATAAATTTTACAAACTAAAAAAATGTTATATATATTTTATATAACAAAATTTTACAAAAAAATATCCACTAAAAATTTAAAGGTTCTATCATATTATATTCGAGATGCAATTTGTTTTATGTAGGTTACATTTTAATTTTTGGCGAGCATTTGGATATGGTCCAAAGCTATTTGACCACTACTGTTTTTTAGCTACTCATTTATCAATTTCATATTTTATTTGTGGGCTTTTTTATGTGGATTTTTAACTCTCGAATATAAAGTAATTTTCCTTTTTTTTATTGAAATTATGTTATGTAGTTTGCGATGATCGTTACAAATTTGGTGTTTCTTTGTTTTAGTGAATATTCTTGTTTTTTGTGGTTTGATATTGTTATATGGTTTTTCCATCTTTTCTTCTATTTTAAAATTAAATTTGGATGAAATCATATTAGGTTTAAGATTCGAAACAAAAGTTGTACATTTTTTTTATCTTTTCATGTTAAACTTTTTTCGAGTATGTTTAAACATCTTCAATAGTTACATCTTTGTGTATGTGTTATGAGAAAGGTAGCCTTTAGCATGTTTAAACATATTTAATAGCTAAATATTTGTATTTGTTTAAGTTTTATCCAACAATTAGTATTTGAATATATGTACTGAAACATCTAATTTTTTAATGTAATATTGGAACAACATGTAATGTAACAGTTGAATTTTTAATCCAGTTGAATTTTTAATATGTCAAGTCCAGAGTTAATCCCTTGAATGTTTTTAATCTGAATTTAAATTTTGGAAAATGTTAATGTTAAGGTGCCGATCAAAGTCCCACATCCCACATCGTTTAAACATGGGAAAGATCAATGGTATATAAGTGAGAACATACTTCAACTAGTATGTTAGAATATAAGTAACTAATTTGGTTAGTGTTTTAACATATTTTCCAATGGTTAATTAGGTTAATTCATTTATTAAATTTTTAGTCATGGTAAATGTTTTAATATATTAAGTCAAAAGTTAAATATTTTTGTATAGGGTAATTGACCATTCAAAGACGCAATTAATTTATTTTAAATATTTGGATAATTGATACAATATTTTAAGTTAATGCATTCAACAAACCGTTTAGTATTATTCATCCACAAATTAAACAGTTATATAATGCATTCAAAATCTAAACCTTTAGTCCAAGAAAGTATAAGAGTGTTAAAGAAATTAAACAACTATTGTTTTTAAAAGTTAAATATTTTTAGTATAGTGATCCATCTATACATAATTCTATCATTTAAACATCAAACATACAGTAAAATAAATGTTAAGCACAACAAAAACATTTAACTATATGATCAATCTATATGTAACTACATGATTTAAACATCAAGCACCAGATTTTGAACCGTAACTCGTCCTTAAACTATCGAATATAGTAACATATAGTCCATGGACTTTTAAAAATACGGTGATAGTCTCTGGCCTATCTAGTTTGGATAAAGTTAGTCATTATGCGTGTGTTGTTCATCAATTTTTGTGACGAATAGTCCTTTAATTATTCATTTCCGATAAAGTTAGTCTTTTGAATTTCCATTTTCAATAAACTTAGTCCCCTTAATAAACATGCGTACGGGACTAACTTTATTTAAAATGGACAGTCCAGAGACTACCACCGGACTTTTGAAAGTCCAAGAACTATATATCACCAAAATGGATAGTTCATGGACTACCTCCGGACATTTGAAAGGTTAGAGATTATCTGTCACTAAATTCGATTGTCCATGGACGAGTTACTTTTCAAAGCTTCAACAAACTGTTTAATAAGCGGTAAACATGACAAGAATTTAACTGCATGATCAATCCATACCTAACTACATGCTTTAAGCATCAAGAAATAGTAAAATAAATGATACACATAACAATTATTTAACTGTATGATCAATATATACTTAAATACATGGTTTAAGTATCAAGAAACAATTAAATAAGTGGTGAGCATAACTAGCAGTTAAAAGTATGATCAATCTATACCTAACTACATAGTTTAAGAATCAAACATGTAGTTTAAGTGATAAGCACAATAAAAATTCCATTGTATGATCAATATATACCTCATTATAGGGTATAAATATCAAACAACAGTTAAATAAGTGGTAACCACAACAAATATCTCTACATGATCAATTTATACCTAACTACATAATTTAAATATCAATGAGCTGTTAAATAAATGATAAACATAAAAAATATTTAACTGTATGGCCAATCTATACCTAAATACATGGTTTAAGTATCAAGCAAATATTACATAAATGGTAAGCACATTATACATTTAACTGTGTGATCAATATATACCTAAGTACATGGTTAAAACATCAAATATGTAATTAAATAAGTGGTAAGCTCATCAAATATTTAACCGTATGATTAATTTATACCTAACTACATGGTTTAAGCATCAAACAGACAGTTAAATAAGTGGTAAGAACATGAACATTTGTGAGTATTTGTATCTTGGTATTCCGCGGCCCAATATTGTGTCCCACTCTTTATCTTTGTATTATATTTTTATTTTAAAGGCCTTATATTGGTCCCTCGGGTATGGCTCGATTATTTTTAAGAATAATTCAAATATTTCATTAATGTTTTTTCTACCAAAACAAATAAGAATGAAAGAAAAAAGAGGTATGACTTCCTGTATATTTCCAATATTTCAAAATCCCCTATTTATATGGGAGCAATTATTTTATTTTACTGATTATTTTTGTCCATTCAAGTATTCTTACCGTTAGCTTTATTCACTATCATATTCCACTAATAAACTAACCCCTCCCAAATTTTAAACCTAAAATATCATTTCTCAGTTTTAGCTTGTATTTATTCTCATACATTTCTTATTCTAACTCTTTTATTTCTCTCTAAGCACTAACAAAAAATAGTCGATACATCCAACAACAAATATTTTCTTGAATTATTATTTATTTTCCATTCTCCAACAACAAGACCAAATTTCCATAAAACAAAATATCTTGCAAACAAAAAATAATTTGCTCCTTTTATTTTTTGTTTCTCAACAAGAATTATTCATCTCCAAGAGGTCTCTAAAAGAGTAAAAGAAAGGATAAAAAGTAAGTTATTTCCTAGGTTATTTTGATTTTATGTCAAATATACTGATTTTATGCTAGTGTCAATTTTGTTGTGAATGTGAGGAGTTATCAAATAATGATAGATTTTATAGTCGATTTTATACTTCAATCCAAATGGGTAGACTTTGTATTTAAGAACGAGATAAATGTAGTTTAATGGTAAATTATGTACTGGATTTCATAGTAGAATTCAAATGTAGGTTAAAGGGTAACTTCATAATCAAATCTTGATTTTAGGTTGTTCTTCAGCACTGACGGTACAAATCTCACGCAGCGCAAGTGCTAAAGAACACGTATCACTAGTTCATCAAACATACAGATGGTTCAACATACCGACACCATCAGTATAACACCCATGTACTTATACTACCGGAGCTTTAGAGACTATGATTATTAAACTAATTTTTTATTTGTTATGTCTAGATAAAAAATAAGCACACACCCGCAGAGTGAACGGTCAGGAAAAAAATTAAAGAAATTAAGGGCAGTCGTGACAAAAGGTCACGTGACTCTTGAAGAAAAGACATGTGTGTATAAAAATGATAATAAGATTTCAATTGTTCAACTTTCCTTACCATTGAGTCTTCACTGATTTTATATTCCATAATACTATTTCTATTATGATCTTTATAAAAATTAGAGTTCGCCTACATAAAGTAGATTCCATAATTAGATTTATGGATCTTTTTGGAACTATGCAACTAACCATACATCTCATCCCTTATGTAGGATCTAGATTATTTGGAATCCAAATGTTATCTCTATTTGTATCAAATCTTCATCCTCATAATACATCCAATGTAAAACGAGAAGTCATAAGTTCCCATAATATTTTCGTCTCACCCTCATATATGCTTTTAATGACACCCCTAATCGTATTATTTTTTGGACTGATCTAGATTCATTCGAACACTAGATCAAGATCTTATTGGGTCTCCCTTGGGGATTTCAACGTCATGCGTAAATCAGAGGAAAAAATAGGCTATATGGTGCAATAAAACTCTAAAATTAAAGAATTCAACATCAATGTCATATCTCTTCAAGAAACCTTTCCATCACATCCCTTCAAAAATAGATCGTGTCTTAGTCAACAATGACTAACATAAAATATATTAATATTAGATTTCTCGTATCGAACGCCTAAAATGAAATATTAAAAGCTCCGTCTCTCATTGCTCAAGATTCGTTTAAAACTTATTATTGTCTCGAAAGAAAATGAAACTTTTACCTGAGTTTTTTTCTCGACAAAGCTGAAGAATAATTTCTTAAGCAAAAATCAAGAGAGAATTGGTTCAAGCTTAAAAATACAAACACACACAAATTCCACAATAACATCAAAACTCGTATCTTAGGTAATAGAACTGTTTATATCATCAATAATCTGAACAACTTGATAAACTCAACATCTGGGGGTGAAAATTTCAGGACGAACTACTTCATTAATCTTATTGACATTAATAACTTTTCTCGTTATCCACACAATATGAGGGTCTCTACTCTTATTCCCATAAATGTCAACTTGTTAGATTAGACATCTATAATCCGCGCTATAACGTGTGATAAGATAAAAACAATTTATTCAACTTGATAACAACAAATTCTTGGGGACCGATTGCTACAAAGCACATTTCTCTAAGAACTTTTGAATATTATACTTAAAGATATCGGTAATGAGGTCCTCAATTTATTTAATTTCTAGAAAAATAGAACCTTATTGGAATTTCACTTCTATCGCTCTCATTTTAAAAAAAATACCCCCATGATATAAAAACCTAAATTTCAGCCTTAAACTCATTTTCTACCACATCCACTTCCATCTACCCACCCTCAAACACTAACCCTAACCCTAGAATCTACCAACATCACATTAAATCTCTTCCCGTTTATGGATTTAAGTGACATAAATAATGATTTTAGTTGTAATGTTGATGATTTTCGTTCGGATGAGAATGAGCCACTTATTGTTCATCTACAAACAAACGTTGAGGTACATTTGCATGTTTTTTTTACTTCCAGCACGCAATTCACACCTAATTGTCTGTCGCGACTTACATAAACACGGAAGAACATTCATAGGTTTGGTAAATCGCATAAGAACATGCATGGTTTTGCAAAATCAATGCACGATTTTCTACATAATTTTGCCAAAATTAAACCAATTGTATGCGCTATTTTGTCCAAATCAAAATAATTTTATGTGTTATTTTGCCCAATTTTATATACAATTTGTGCATATTTTTATATTATTGTAAGCATGAAAGTTTCTCTAACTAATATTTTATTAGTTGAATGAATTATGATATTGTGGTAACTTATTTTCATGTATTTTGTAGGAACCGGAACAACCACTATGTTCAATGGTCGATTACACTCAAATATTTACTCCGAAAGATTTTACACCAAATTTGATTTGGTTGCATGGGTTAATCATAAAGCACCAAGTTAGGATTCATTATTTTCGTTGGTAAATATGACGATGGAAGTAAAAACAGAAAAATTCCAAAGATGTATTTTAAATGTGAGAGACATGTTGATTACAAATCAAACCCCAACCCGATGTTTGTGAAGCGGCACCGAGATTGTTCATCAAAAAAATACGGTTGTCCATTCACTTTAATGTAAATCCGGTCTTAGAACTACCCGGTTATTGGAAATTGATAGTGGTAAACGAGAAACACAACCACAAACTGTGTTTACACTTGGATGGAAATTCACGAGCCACTAAACTTAAAGCCTCACAACAATCGGTTCTCGTCTAAGAGATATTTAGTATGGTTTGAAGATAGGAAATCCGGAATATGTAACTAGTATGTCTACAATCTACAACATGCGTCAAAAACACCAATTGGTGAAAAAGCAAGAAAAACCCAAATGCAATACATGTTCGGTAAGTTAAAACCACACGAGTACTTCGTTTGGGATCAAACAAACGAATCAATGGACGAGCTCCTCGAATGGTGTTTTTCCTATCCTACAAGTATCGAATTTTTGCGCACATTTCCTCAAGTTCTTATAATGGATAGCACGTACAAAACTACAAGGTATAAGATTCATTTGCTAAAAATAATTAGCCAAACATCAATAAAGAAAACCTTTTTTATCGCTTTTGTTTTTAGCTCCAAGAAGCAAGCGAACTACACGTGGATATTGAGTGATCTAAGGAGCGTGACAACACATAACATGTGCGCATTGCCTAATATTATTGTTATCAATAAGAAGTTGGCATGAATGCATGTTATCGATGATATATTTCTGGATGTCACTTATATGTTATGCACTTGGAATATAAACAAGAACATTTTCTTGTACGCTAAGAAATTTTTGCCCAAAGTGGACATGGACGATGAGTTTCTCGAATATTATGAAGCGATTGCACATTCGGCTACGCTTGAAGATTATACCAAAGCCTTACCGAGTTACACCAACTGTATGTCTTTTGTACAATGGCTATCGATTATGTTATTAAATAATGGATAAACATTTATGGAAAAAACTTCTTAATACCCACACAAACAATTTTAAGCATTTGGGCAATCAGACTAGCAATCGGTGAGTTATATTATCATTTTTATACTTTAGTTTTTTATATTAAGTGTTAGAATTCTAATTAATTTAATCTTATGTTATAGGGCGGAGAGTGCTCGCTCGAGCCTAAAATGAGAAATCGACACGAGTCTATGCACATTTGAAATATTTTGGGATAATGTGCATACGTTGATTCACGTTCAACACTCTACAATTTTCGAATCATTCAAACGAAGCGAGTTTCGTCTTAGAGACACATCTAGGACAACTATCTATAAGGAATTAAAAGGTAAACTTTCATTTAAAACCATAGAGTTTATTAAGAAAAAATCTAAAATAGGCTTTAATCTCAGATCTTGTGGTTCTGTCATTAGGAAAACATATAATTTACCGTATGCGTGCGAGGTAGCTATGATAGAGAAAGAAGGTAGGGATATTCTTCTATTAGAAAGTGATGTTGATTGGAGTACTGTAAAGATCAAACCTATGGATAATTTTTTGGTATATAAGATGAGCTTACGAGAAAACTCTCCTTAATAGATAGTATTATCTGGGCTTATGGTCCGTCCACACATCCAAGATCATATCATAAATTGGAGGATGCAAATCTTAGATCCCACAAGAAGTCATGTATTGGAACCAAAGGAACCGACTATCACTAAAGGTGGAAAAAAGTCAGTCCGAACAAATATATTAAGCAAAACCATCTTTGTTTGAATATGATGGTAGTCAAGAAATAACATCCCGGTACGATAGCTAACATGAATACCTTGGTAGCGAACACATTCTTAGTACCCAAAGCCAAATCCAAATTCAAAGCTCAACCAAAAAAATAGAAAGTGATTCGAGCAAAAAAATTGAATAAGGGCAAAGAATTTAGCAAGTATGAGAGTTGGTTTCCCAACTACTTATATGACTCCACAACTAACGTTGCAGACGTTGCTTCCAATGGTAATTGCGGATTTTGGGCCGTAGCTTTATCCATATATTGTAATGTAGATTCATGGGATAAGTTAGACAGGATTTGTTCCACGAATTGCAAGGTCAGCGTGATCTATGGGAGAGAGTTTTTGATGGTGCACGTGTAGATAATCTATTACAAAGGTTGGATAGTTTCCAAATATATGCGAGCGGTATAAGCACTGGATGATGTTCCCCGAATTTGGCTTAGTGTTAGCCACTCAGTATCAATGTATAATATATACCACGTATCTCTCCAAATTTAATACGCATATCTTCCTTTGTGTGGTATGACCTATACTAGAAGTTGGTCTAGGTTTCGTGCATAAAAACCGTTGCGTGAAAGTAAGTAAATTAATTTTAATTAATTTATAGTTTTTTGTTATTTGATTACTTCATTTTATAGAAATTTACTGGTTGTCTTGGATGGACCGTTGTCGGAGTTATACCCTAGTTGGTTCGCATTCCACACTAACAATAACATTACTAGTTGGGAAATTCCGCCACACAAATGCTTCAATAAATATCACCAAATCAAATTAGTCCAAACATCTATAGGACGTGATGGAGGGCATAGTTCTACGAAGTTTTTTGGAGATCCATAATTTTTCCGACTTATTTATATGTTTATTTTTTACCACGTTTAATAACTTTAATTACATATGATTTGGATGTTTAAATATATTTTAAGACCGAATTTGGTTTTTTTAGTTCATTATATTGTTAACCTTTTTTAAAACAAAACCAACCAAAATTAGATTTTTTAAAAAAAATTAAGAACACTCTAGCGCACATAGATACACACATTTGTCCAAATCCATGTACGATAGTGTGAAGACGTATACATCGGTACACAATTACGTGCATGGACTTGGATAAATGCACGTATCTTTGTGCGCTAGAGTGTTTTGGAAACTTAAAAAAATGATTTTAAACTAACTTGCTACATGCAAAATCAAACTCGAAGATAAGTAAAATTTGACTAACTAACTAAAATTTGACTTCAAACAGTTGCAAACGAGCTATGATAATTAAACGAAAACAATGTAGGACTCAACAATATGTGACGAAGACAACTTAACAAAAATTTGTATGACTACTAAGTAAAGTGCATCCATCTCGGCTTCCTCACACTTTCTTAGTATTACAACGCGTACATAATCAAGTTCTTCATCAGTTAAACTATCTGTGGCCAAATAATTAAACAATTGAAATTCGATATGACGTTCCTCTCCGCTGAGGTTGAAAACCAAATGGACCCGTCGTTTGATTAGATTTGTCCACATTTTTCACCTTTTCGGCACTTCTTAAAATGTACGGTGGTTTGACACGATCCCTACCGTATAAGTAGTATTACTGGCATACTATTTCCTCCCAATATACTTTATCTTGTTCCTCGTCATATGTTTTTGCGACTACTAAGGAGGCTTTCTTCAAATATTCATCTTCTTTGCGAGTCCACCGAGATATTTATCATTTTTTGATTTCTTGATGTGTTTTTTGTGTTTTTATAAAAGATATTTGTCTCTATTTATTGTGTTTTTAGGTAAGATAATGTAACCCTACTAGACAAATCACCATTTGACAAGTGTCGGCAGTGGATAACATAATCTAAATAACCAATTAGATTCTCACACACAACGAATAAAGCTAGCACGTTACCTATGTACGACAAATTAAACCCACTATATAAATTGAAGATATAAGATATTGTAGTGAAGATGTAACATCAAACATCAATAATAACATTTATAACTTACATATTTGTAAACATCAAACATAATAATTTACATACGCATCAAGCGTAATAAAATATTTGTAACTTACATATAATTTTGTGGTAAGAGAAATTCAAATATCAAACATAAAATAAAAATATCTTAAAATATATAAACCATACAAAAACAATGCTAAGTAGTCATACCACAAACATCAATAATGATAAACAGTCATAGTGTCAATACAATCAAGCTTATAACACTCGCGTAAGGGTCCGTGAAGCTACCTTATAGTCAATTCAGGGTTCTTCTCCTCCATAGCCTCTATCTCGAGTAAGTGACCCGTCAAATCGTATAACCTTATCGTACGAGTGAAGACGGAGGGGTTCACCCATGCGACTACATTATCGGGACGTGACTAAAGATTGATAAGTATGTACGATATATGTTTTGGCACCCATGAGTGTTCATCCATGTGGTACTATCCTCCTGACCTACTACATACTCCCCACCTTACAAACTAGGGTCAATAATGTGTGACTTCCATTGATTTCAAGTGAATCCATCCCAAATTTAAAAAGCATTCGCACGATGAATCCTACTAGAGCCTGTCAAAATAGTACGTAGCAGACCAGGTACCTGTATTGAAACTATTAGCACAAAACTCTAACCTTAACCAATAAATATAACAACCAATAGAAGCACAAAATTCTAACCTAAACGAACTATTAAACATAAATATTTTACGTGCTGAAAGGTGTTAGATGTAATATTAAGCATAATTACGATTACGACATGAACCAACTTACAAAAAGCAAGAAAGGTGTTAGATGTAACTACGAACCATAAACTAAAATATTATTATGAAAAATAAAAATAAAAATAAACATAAATATAATTTACATCTTGGTCTCCGAATGTAGCGAGGTAATCACAAATAAATTTTTTAGCCTGTTGGTTTTTTCGAAATGCGGGAGGCGTATATTTTCATATCGTAGGTTGTGCGATACTTAATTTGTTGTGTTGCGCACGAGCGAATGGAGGAAATTGGTCATAAATCCAAGCCTCTAAAAGCCCAAGGAAACTAGACACAACAAAAGTGGTGTGTAAGCAAACCTTACCTAGCTAGATATACAACTGCGCAAGTATCAACTTCCCCCAACTGTATCTGGCCGAACTACGATAGTCACCGATAAACTGGAAGTAACCGATGTTTATATTAATGCTTGACTTGTTGGCTAAAATGGTATAACCAAACAAGTGTAACAAATAACCCCTCATAGCTCGTCGTGCACCACCATTAATGACGACATCATCAAAAAATGATGACGTATAGAATGTCATCTTCAATCAAACGAGGTGAAGGTTCATTTTACCTCCCCTTTTGTTTTCAGCAATCTCTGCCTTCAAATCTTCTTTAGCGACTCATCGTAAGCGCGTGTATGATGCATTTCTCGTATCTCCAATAGAAAACTCAACTATATCGCAGTTTACTCCAACCACTAGAAGACCGGTTATAACATGTACATCATCCAATATAACCGTCATCTGTGGCCTACAAATTAAAAAACAATACGAAATTTTTCAACATGTATGTTTTACCAATAAGTATGACAACAAATGCATTTAACCTAAAATAATAACCATAACAATAAAAACCGTACGTCATTGTTTAAGCAAATAACATACCGAAACGAAGATATAAATCTAACTTAACATATATATCTAACTCTAATTCTAGACAACAACTACAGAGAAAAGAAAATCCAGTTTTTATAACTAAAACTTAAACTTTAAATATCACTAAAATTATCTATATAAATTCATAAAACATTACACCACCATGTAGAAAAAACGTACCTTAATGTGAATGTAAGCTTGGTTTTGAAAAATCTAAAGTTTTTGAAAAATGAATTTAGAGAAGGTGTACGATCTGGAAGAGAGAAAATTACTGAAAGTTGTAAATAAAAGATATTTATATCAGTGATAAATATTGAAAATCTCGTTATGAGAAAAATAGATATTATTATTGTCGGATCTCGTTAAAAAAAATACGGTCCGAATTTAGCTTAGTCCAACTTTAATTTTGACAAATTATATTAAAATCGTAAAAAAATAAAAGGTAAAAGATAAAAAAAGTTCAAAATCAATCATAAAACTAAATAAATAAACAATATAATAACGTTTTAAGAATAAAATAAAATAAAAAATAATACGATTAATTTAAATATTCAAATAAAATTGTATTCGAAATAACATACTGAACAATCAGGTTTGAAATCAAAATAGAGATTACGTATAGAAAATATTAACTATTGAATTTTTCTATTGTAATCTAAATCTAAGAACAATTTTGTTGTGCATATATGCTGTTAAAGTGGATATACCATCTGTATGATTTTTCTACTGTTTCTATATGATGTAGTTGTGCAGAGCACATTACATTTCTATATATTTGGTTCTCCTCTGTCCTCTCCATACTACTAAAACGAAACCATCATTGTCCTTTCCTTTCCTTTTTATGGTCAATAGGGGACCACCTATAACTATTTTTATAAGACGCGTTTTAATTGCATTCGGTATTTAAGGATGACAACCAATGCCATTGAACTCTTTTTTTTTCTTTTTAAACCGTCGTCGTCTTTACTACGTAGCACAGTGAACCTCCTAGTTTTTTGCTTTCAGATTTGATCCATTATACCAAATTAGGTTTAGTGTACAAGGTATTTGTAGTAAACACTCTTGTGTAATTGTCCATCGAATATGGTTGTTGGTTCGGTCCCTACAAATTAGAACGGCACCCAATTAGCATCCAATGGAAAAGTAGGCTAAAATTCACATGACAAAATTACGAATACATACTTCGTACTTTTTTCAAAATTGCGAATAGGCTACTCGTGATTTTGAAAAAATTGGAAATGTAGGCTAAACTAGACATGACAAAATTACGAAAAAATTGTTCGTATGTTTGTCAAAATTGTGAAGTCTGTGCTCATGATTGAGACAACATTGTAAAGAGTGTGTTCGCAATTTTGCACAATCACAAGCACCACCTTCGCAATTTTGACGAAAAACATGTTATTCTGTGAATTCTGGGTTCGCAGTTCATCAATTATATAGCGTAATGAGTTCGCAAAACGCACTGAAAGTAGAAAAACTCAAATCAACTTAGGTTTCAAGATGGTCTATCAAAGGCTCGTCCTCTTCGAATGGAAAATCATCAAGATTGAAGCTAAATTCATCATTCAACTCGATTAAATCCATGGGTTTATTTTCTTTTTTTGAATTTTTGTGTAGTTTAAGAGAGAAATCTATAGGGAGAAGAAGAATAAAAAGTAGTTTTATTAGTTAAACATTTAGTTTTATATATGAAATGTATATTGGTCATTTCACATAAACAAATTTTTAGTGATTTTGGAGTCTTATTATAGCCAAAAGGTATCCCAATATAGCATTTCCTTTAAAATTGATTGAACTTTTATCTTTTTAAACGGTCTCGTTGAGTAATAATTTAATCGATAGCAGAGTTTGGATGCTTAACTATTTTACCGTGAAAATTAATTTGTATATATAAATTTAGTCCAATAAAATAAATCATAAGTAAAATATTTGAAATAAATTTTAAATTTTTATTTAATTTAAACATCATAAATAATTAATTCTATATTTTAATATATTTTTAAAAGATAATTTTTATAATTAAATTAAATGAATAAGAAAAAGTGATTTTAAAAATTGTATTTGTATGTTTGTAGTTAGGATTGTTGACAGAAGCGAGCTCCCATAACAAAAAAGGTATTTCAAAATGAGAGTATAACATTGCTTTTAATCAATTAGCTACATGAATGTTGAGTATAACAAGTATGATTACAATAAACAATTTTTTTCAAAGTATAACAACCAAATGTCTATGAGAATTGATCAAAAAGAGCATGTGGGAAATAGTCAAGAAACAAAGTTTCAACATTTGAAAGGCTCAAATGTTGAATTTTGCAAAACAAGAAAATTTTACAACAATGGATTAATTCACAGAATTTCGAATTTAGAACAAACCCAGTATTCGATAATACAGACATGTACACGAATACAAAATCATATGTTGATGTCACCAATATTCATTAAAATAGAAAGATAAACTAACGGAATCCACAAAGTTTACATTAGTTAGCAAATTTCAAAAGGTAAGCTTCACTTTCATATATTTAGAAGTTTTTTCAAATCTTTTAATTTTGCAAGAGAGGTGAATAAAAAATCATGAGATTCAAATGACATCTTAATTGATTTCACATTAAAAGAGGATCTTTGCATACATTTAAAAAGAAACTTCTCGCAGTTGGGTGAATTCTCAATTCGATTACTAAAATGGCAACCATACATTTTACCTAAACTGGAATGTCCTATTACATATGTATCAATAATATTTTCTAATCTACTTGAATTTCTATACAATGAAAGTATTATAACGAATATAACATCATGTTTAGGTAGTCCGCTTAAGGTTTGGGTTCCGGGAAACAATAAGGTTACGCATATGGTTGTAAATGCCTATTATAATACAGGAAATAGTTATGTTAAAAGAAATATGTTTTGAAAGAAATATTAAACAAGAGAACTAAAACAACTAAAAGAAAATCAGGAAAATGTTATGTTATAGCTAAGGTTTAAAAATTAAAAGGGCCTCAAAGAGTTCTTTCTAGTAGTTTTAAATGACCATTAAGATCCTAAATTGGAACTTCCCTGACATTAGGAACAAAACAACAAAAAGAAGGTTAAAGTATATCAAGAGGTATGAAAAAATGTATTTCATAAAAATTCAATGACCAATGATTGTTGAATTTAATAAGGATATAATATGCAAAAGTATAGGATTCAATAACTGTTTAGCCAGATACTGTAACAAAATATGGTTAATGTGGAAGGATGACTTATTAGTTGAGACCATGGTTAATCATGATTAGTTTATTCATGTTTAGGTAAAACATTCAAGTGTAGATAAAGAATTCTTAGTTATTATAGTCTATGCTAAATGTAATATGGAGATGAGAACGGAACTCTTAAACAATCTAAGGACTATTGCTGAAGATACTATTGACTGGTTAGTTATAGATGACTTCAATGTCATCTTTGATAGCCATATAATTATTTTATGTTCATCTTTATGCATGAGATCCCTTGAAAAATTAAATAGCACATTTGTTGATTACTCTCTGGAATATGGTCGTTATATAGGTTCTAAATTCACTTGAACTACCAGAGAAAATGAAAAGGGTTGGACCACGTTTTGATCAATAATCTAGATTTCGGCACATGGTCAGAAGGTGTTATCTCATACTCTTTTATTTGTAACGATGGATGAAAGTCAATGGAATATTAGGTCCTATTTTGAATTTTAAAATATGTGAACGCACCACCATGATTTCCTTAACATCGTTGAGGAGAACTGGAAGATTAGAATAGATTGAAGACGTATGTTAGTGTTTTGGAACAAATTCGAGAGGCTTAAATAGATTCTTAAAATTCAGAATTGGGATCGGTTTGGGAATGTATTTGATGTGATATTATATGATGAGGTAGAGGTTAAAAATATGGAAAAAAAATAAAAGCAATTGTTATTGAACACAAATTAAATTTTGCTAAAAGTCAGGCTATATATTTATAATTGCTTCTAAGGGAAGAAACTTATTGGCATAAAAGATGCAATATTAACTGGTTTAGAGATGGTGCCACGAACACTGCAATATATAACAATTATGTCAAAAAAGGAGTCGTAAAAACAAAATATATAGTATTAGAGAAGGCAATGAGTGTATCACTTTGCAAGAGATGTTAGTCAAGTCTGCTGAAGTTCATTTTAAAACTATTCTTACTAGCTAGTGTGATGGAAATCATAACTATGAGGAATCTTTACACAACTGCATTCCTAATCTAGTCGCATATAATGATAATAATATGTTAATATAGCTTCCTATAGAAAAGAAGATTCAGGTGGTTATTAACAAATTAAACCTCACTAGTAAAACATGAATTGAATGGATTCTGTGGATTTTTATATCAATGTTGTTGGTATATATCATAAAGCATGATCTTTGTGATGCTATTAAAAGTTTCTTTCAAGTTCATGAGGCTCCTCGGGGTGTTAAATCTACTATCATATTCCTAATCCCTAAGTCTAGTAATTTTCAAACATGGAACGATTATAGACCAATAAACTTATGTAGTCTTTTCAAGATAATAATTTCTAAGATATACAACTATAGACTTACCAAGATCCTGCCTTAAATAATATCTAATGAGCAATGTGGTTTGTTCATGAGAGAAACATTCAAGATAATATTCTGTTAGCTAAATAAATTTGCATGGATTTAAAGAAAAAAGTCAAGGGAGACTACGTTGTATAATCAAGGTTAATATGTCAAAGCAGTTTGATGGATTAATCTATAAGTTCATATTAGCTGTAATGGATCAGTTTGGATTAAGTAAACCTTTTCTTGATAGGATTAAAAGCTTAATTAATCAAACATACTTTTCTATAATAGTTGACGGAGAAGCTCATGGATACTTTAAGGCTTCTACCAAAAGTTATAAAGACTTGGTTTTAGTTTACTACCAAAAGTGTTTATAATGGAACGATTTTTCCTCCATTTATATGTTGGTGTTTATGGAACGCTATAAATAGTTCTCAATATGATAACCTAAATACATATATGGTTCTATAATCAGTCATATATCTCATATCTTGATTGGATTAAATCACAATAGATTACTCAAGAGGATCCACTGATCTGATGATAACGATATGCTAGTGAATTAGGTTGCTAGAGTCACTTAGGTAAGGTTATAGAAATAATTTCATCTTAGTTGGACACCACCATTAGTTAATATGTTCAAATTAAATGTAGATGGTTCATGTGGCCTTAATGGGAAGACTAATGGTGGAGATATATTGAGAAACAATAATGGTGATCCTATAGTTGGTTTTGGAAGAATATATGGTAAACTAACTCCAATATTAGTTGAAGCTAGAGCCTTCTTAGATGGTATTCTAATATGTAAGGATCCTAAAATTAGTAATTTGGATATAGAATGTAATTATCAAGTGTTAGTTAAAGGTAAGAAAGTTATCATGCAACTTTTGTAATTAGAAGCAATTCTGTCTAGGTAGTAGAAAATTTGTCTTGAAGGCCTATTTGTTGTCCTAAATACCAGTCTCCAAAAGCATCAAAGGTTTTTTACTGGTGTTCGATCTCTTTAATGCATTTGTTCCCCAAGGTTTTTATATACACATGTTAGATTTATTATTAATTTGAAGGTGGAAGTATAGATCAACCATCGGAAAGGAATAAATCATACCTTATTCAAGTTGAAGCCATTATAAGTTCAAATAATGACTTGTTGTTTCATCTAGACTCCTAACTATGGTTGACACTTTGTTGTTACAGACATTAATTAACCTATTTGTTAACGGAAACGAATTAACAACAGGTTATTGTGAACTCATTAGAAGCACTTGCTCGTTCTGCTCCAAATTGCTGAAAAATAACTTGTTGCTAGGTGACCCAACAATTTCAAAACCATCCACGTCACAACCACCTCCACTACTACCATGAACAAAACGAAAACAACTCCCGTTTTTACAAAACCCTATAACAAAATACACGCAAGTTATTCAATTCAATCCGAAAACTGGTTCATCCGACCCAAAACTAAAATTAAACTCTCTTACATGAAATTCATCGAACATGTTATCGATATTTTAGTTTTCATCGAAAAAAACTGAACTTAAATTTGTTAGTAAGCGCTCATTGTTAAACAGTTCGTCATACATGTGAAAAGCATACCCAAATGTAGAATTGAAATTAGAGCTTAAAAGCCAGTGAATAAATGAAGGTGATTTGCCGTCTTATAAAAGAAATGATTGCACACTATCCAATCAGAGATCAAAATTTTCCAACCTCATGGGTAATTCCACTAGTTGGTTCGCATTTTGCACTAACGATAAGATTACTAGTTGGGAAATTCCGCTAGACAAATGCTTCAACAAATATCACCAAATCAAATCAGTTGAAACATCTACAACACGTGATGGAAAGGCACAGCTTTACGAAGTTTATTGAAGATCCATAATTTTTTCGACTTATTTATATGTCTTATTTTTTAACACGTTTAATAACTTTTGTTACATATGATTTGGATATTTAAATATATTTTAAGACCCAATTTGGTATTTTTTAATTAATTATATTGTTAACCTTTTAAAAAAACCAACCAAAATTAGATACACACATTTGTCCAAATCCACATATCATTGTGTGAAGACATGTAAATCGATACACAATTACGTGCATGGATTTGGATAAATGCACGTATCTTTGTACGTTAGAGTGTTTTAGAAACTTAAAAACAATTGCATTTAAACTGACTTGCTACATGTAAAATCAAAATCGAAGATAAGTTAAATTTGACTAACTAACTAAAATTTGACTTCAAACAGGTGCAAACGACCTAAAATTATTAAACGAAAACAACGTAGGACTCAATAATATGTAACAAAAACAACTTAACAAAAAATTGTGTGACTACTAAGTAAAATGCATCTATCTCGGCTTCCTCACACTTTCTTAGTATTACAGCGCGTAAAAAATCAAGCTCTTCACAGTTAAACTATATGTGGCCAAATAATTAAACAATTGAAATTTGGTATGACATTCCTCTCCGTTGAGGTTGAAAACCAAATGGACCCGTCGTTTGATTAGATCTCTTCATTGGTATACTTATTTTTACGAAATGGTTTACGTGTACGAAATCTATAACAACTTTTATGCTAGGACACGATCGTGGAGGCACACCACGTAGAGGTAGATACGTGTATGATTGGAGGAGTGATACGTGATATACGATACATTGGTATCTAGTGGCTATCACTAAGTCGTAGTCGGGTAACGTCATCTAATGCCGATTACCGTTGCCATAAAAATAAAAAACATCCAACCTTTTTACTAGGTTATTTACACGCTGTGAACCATCAAACACTCCGTCCCATAGATGGCTTTGATTTTGTAATTTGTCGACCAAATCTAGTCTAACTTGGTCCCATGAATCGAAGTTCCCGTAGAGCGTTAAAGAAAGGACCTGGAATTCGCAATTATCGTCGTGAGACACGTCTTCGACGCAAGAAATGTACTTATGCAATTAGTCGGAAAACCAACTCTCGTAACCACTAAAAGCTTTGCTCTTCAATAAATTTTTCCGATCGAGTCACTATATCTTTCTTGGGTTGAGACTCGGTTTTTTCCTTTTCTTTCGCTTTGTCTTTTGGTACTAAAAATATTTGATTAACTACCGAGGCGGTCGTGCTACCTATCGTACCGGGAGTGTTAGCGCCTAAACTACTATCGTATTCCCACTCTGATGGGTTTCGTTTAGTTAATTTGTCCCGACCAGTTTTTTTCCTACCTTTAGTGACAACCGACTCCTTAGGTTCCAAAGAAGAGTTAAGGCTCACCTTAGAGCTGCACATTATCAAGGTTTGATGAGAAGCAGGTTTGCTTCTAATGTTAAGAGAAGGGACTTTCAACAGGGGATAAGGTATTAAGAAACGTTTTCCTACATACTAAAGAGAAGCAGTTCGGTAAGTTGGCTCCAACTTGGGAAGGACCCTATGTGGTCATTGAAAAGCTTAAGCCTGAGACATACCGGCTCCAAGACAAAGATAGAAAGATTTTGAATCACCCCTAGAACATTGAACACCTCCGTTTGTACTTTGAATAGAAACTATGTAAATATTTACTTGTTTAAAAGTTCATGTAAATATTTGGGGGCATACTATTTCCTACCCTGGTGGCGCGGGGAGGTTTTAATGAGGTGCCCGGGCTTTTTTATAAAATTTGATGACTTCTTAGAAAATTTGGAGTGTTTCAATTAAAAGTTTTCTCTGAAGTTTTTTATCAATAGCAGACCGGATTAAATTGGTGGAGTGATGACTACTTAAACATTGGTCATCAGAGAATTTAAACACTCTCACTTTAAAATACTTGTGAAATAACTAAGGGCTATTTAAACATTAGCCACCAAAATTGAAAAAATTATTAAAGAATGCAAGAGTTGTGTAGAATGAAACTACCCATTAAAACATACGAAATGCCTTGGCCATCCAAGGACTTTGAATTGTCAAAACAAGAAAGGTTTATCCGGACAAGGACCGAACACGGTTACAAAAACTGCCTTGGCCATCCAAGGACTTTGGTTCAATCACAACAAAATTAAAAAGATAATTGATACTCTAAGACTGAGCTTTTGATGATGGCTCAGCCTTACATGCCTTCTTCTTCTTTAGGTCGTCATCCGGGCTCTCCCCTGTCTTTTCTTCATCATCGGTGGTGTCATCCCAACCACTGGAGTAGCCATGCCTATCACCCTCAGCCAAATTACGGTGAGGAATATCTTCGTACTCCACAAATTGCTATAAATCTCCCAATGTCCTCTTCAGAAATTTTTCATGAAAGAGCAGGACCATATCTGACTTGACTTCAGCATACCTTTCCTCTTGAGAATCTATAACCACATTGGTATAAGCATCCATCCTAGCTTGGATTGTTTTCTCCTGCTCCCTTAACAAGTCAGCCTTTTCTTGCTCAGCCTTGGACACGCTGTTTTCAAGAGAGATCTTGTCATTAGTTAAGGCCTGAATGATGCTATCTTTGGCCTTCACCTCCTCTTTTGAAGAAAAGAGGTCTTTTATCAGATCGGAATGCTTGAGCTGGAGTTCTTTAACAACTTCTTCCGAAGTGGCCAACCTTTTGGCCAAGTCCTCCTGAATTTTCTTCAACTCCTCATTCTCTTTCCTCAATACCTCAGTATTTTGGTTGGCACTAAGAAGATCACTAAACAGCTTCTCTTTGTCAGAGTTAAGGGTATTAATGATGGCTGGTTGATTTCGTACTTGCTTTTCCAAAATAAGCAGTGGCTACACATTGCTCAGTAGGGAATGGGTGATGACATCTCTTTCACTTGAGACAGAAAAAGACTTACCATTAAATGTGACGGTGTTTGAAGAACTTGGGGGAAGATAGGGCCCAACAAAATCATCTCTGGGAGACCTTCAAAATAGAGACCAATCCCCTTAAGCCCAGTGATGTCGACACCATCAATATTGATACCCCCTACTCCAACCTCTTCGGTTTGAAAGTCATTGGGGATCTCTTCTGCTCTTGTAGGATCAGTAGGGTCAACTGGAGGCAGTGGCTCCAGAGCCCGGAGAGAAACCCCATCTCCCTTGGAAGTTTTCTTTTTCTTGGCATCCCGATCTCTACCTTCTGCTCTCCTTTTTCTGACCTTTTGGGGTTTTGGAGACTCAGCTACTTCCTTGGTGCTCTCGTGTTCCACTACCTGTAGTAAGGCATCATCGATTTTCCCTTGAACTTGTCCCTTTGGGTTTGTTGGGACAGTTTCCTCCACCTCGGTTGGATTAGCCTCTACCACATCTTGCTTGGCCTTGGCCTTTTTACCCTTCATCTTGCTTGAGGCTTTAGCTCTACCCGGCAAGACCAATTTCCCATCCTTTCCCTCTGTCTTCCGGAGGATCACTCCCGGAGGGAGTGGAGTGGTTAATTCCTCCCAAGACAGATCCCTCCGGTCCGTTGTATTCCAAAGATAGGATCTGGTCAAATTGCCTCCGGTAAAGCTGTTATGGAAGCGGTTTGCCCATTTCTCAGCTATCCAAGCATTCAGCTTGGCACAAGTACTCTGCCCGGCCTCTAAGTAATCATTGAAGTCCTTGGGCAGCACTACCAAAAAACAAAAGAAGGAGAATTAGATAATTTTTTTGGTATAAGTAAAAATAGAAGTATGTGGTGAGATTGTTACCATCACTATGCCATCTGCTGGTGAGCATGCTTGGATTGACACCAGCTTTATTTTTCTTTCCATTCTCCCAGGCACCGCTGACAAACAGAAATTGAGTCTTCCAGCCTTTCTCTGACTCGAGTAAGTCATCTACCACCTTGTAGTCATCACTCATGTTGAAGTGATAGAAAGGGATGACATGATTTCTGCAGAGGCTTGCTACAGCAACAAATTGCTCCATCAGAAGAGGAATTCCGGAGAGCCTTGAAGCCATGATACATGCCATGAGGGTGAACCATGCGTTAGGGCTTAGCTGGCTTGGGCAAAGCTTTATCAGATTAAAATATCTGACTATTTATGGGTCCAAGGGAAACCTAAGTCCCCATTTAAATAGCTCAGTATAGATGACAATCTCGTTGAGCTTAAAATCCATAGGCGTCTCCGGATCAATTGGAATCCTTATTTTAACATTCTCTGGAATTCCCCACTTCGTCCTCATCCGGCCAAGTTCAGCTGTGTGAATGAAAGCATATTTGATTTTCTACATGGCCATCAAATATTTGACACTTACTTTTCGGAAACAAGGCCCCACCTTTTCCCACAAGGCACTCCGGCAGGTCCAGATGTTTCAAACACACTTTTTCCTTGCCTTTGCTCTTCCTAGTAGTGGCAGTCTCGCTTGTTTGACCAGATACGTCAGTCTCAAAAGGAGCTTCCTCAATACTGTCTTCCATTACATCCTTCATTACCATGGAGGGATTTTTAGCTGTTTTAGGAAGAGAAGAGCTAGTAGTTGGCTCGGTAGGCCCTCCGGATTGTTGAACATCTTTTTCCTCTTGTATTCTAGAGTCCGGTTGGGGCTCGGACCCGGAGGTCTCTTTACGAAGACTTGAGCTAGTTGCCTTCGGACCGGACAGCTTGTCCTTGCGAATTTTGATGGGTGCTTCTGACCCTGTGGTTTTACTTTTTGCCTCGGATTTTGAAGGCGTGGATTGTGATTTAGGCTATGTGCCAGCAGCATGCCCTTTTACTAGACAACCCCTTCGTCTATCTACCACTTTATCCGGGGAAATATCAGCATATGACCCCATAGCGATGAATGGGGAAGGTTTTCTAAGGCTTGTAACCGCCTGTTCTGGTTCAACGACAGGCTCTGACTATTGACCGATGAGCCCGAGACAATTGGAGAAAGAATGGGTTGAAATAACCTTCTGGGTGTAGAACTCTTGGCAGAAGATGAACCTCGATCTGGCTCTGAGCTTGGTGTATTAGACTTGTCAACATGAGAAACAGGGAGGCCTGCAGCAATGCGCTTTTCTCTCTCGATTTTTTGAGCTTTTTCTAACTCCGATAAATTGAGCCACCCACCTTTTACCAAAGTGTTTCTTGTTGTGAACATAAACTCACACAAAAAGAAAGGGTTTTATGAGAGATGAAAGTTTTGAAGTTTAACAAGAGTAGAGGTAATGAAGATGGTAAAACAGTGAAAAGTGAACTGATTTATAGTAAAAGAACAAAAGATGTTTCGATACCTAGGAGAATTCAAAAGGGTAAATATAATGATTAAAGACGGTGCTGATGTCACCCGCATTAAATGAAGAAGTTGCTTTTCGAAGCAAGTGGGAGCGCCATTCTAGGAGGAAAAAGGGCCGGTGTGGCGAATCGGAGGAGGACACGTGGCCCACTATCTCTGGCAAAACTGCTAAACTTCTAAGGGTTTTTAGTTTGTCCGGATAAAGTCGTTACGATTTTCAAACCATCCGGACAAAGTTGTGATTACACTTGAAATATTTTTTAGGTCTTGCCAAAGGTCTTCGGACACAACTTAAAAAAGGGGCTACTGATTAGTCTGGATTCTATCACCACTGATTATGAGGACCGGACAGGGGCAATTCGGACAAGATCGACCCACTAAACCATCCAAACTGAATTAATGTATTAAAAAATTAATCACTTCATGACTAAGCTAATTACCTACCTACTTAAAAACTAATGGGTCTTTGAACTCGACCCGAATTCATAATCATGACCCGAAAGCCCATATGGCCCAAGGTTAAGGGTATAAATACCAAACCACTTTCATTTAATGAGGGTAAGACAAATTAAATACAACCAGGCAGCTTAATTCTCCCACTACAATCTATCCAAACATTAAATACCTTTGAAATACCTCAAAAGTCTGGACAAAATTACCCTCAACCAAAAATAAACCGCACCACATACCATATTTATTTATTCAGTTGAACAATTTTCTCGAATATGAGCCAAAAGTATATATAACCAAACATACTCCTATATTAAGAGGACATTAAACGAGTATCAGGTATAACGTGGGTATCATGACTGCATTATAGCTAATAGTTGTGCTATAGTGTTCATAGTCGGTGGATATGATGGTTTCTTCTTTTTTATATTCATGATCCATTTGAGGTCCCCTAGTATTCTCTTGTATTTGGTTATACCTAGAAGTAAGAGTTTAGTTTATTCTTCGGTTTCAGTTTTGTGACGTTGTTATCACTTCATACTTTGGCTTGAGGGCCCTTGATCTGAGTCTATATGCCCTTATTATGAAAGTATTTGAGAGGTTGTTTTGTGCCATTGGTTTCTTTCAACTGAATTTCCTCAATCTATCTATTTTGTATTGTTTCTTTCCTCTTCATCGACGGTTTGCATAATAGATTTGACTTCAATGACATGGGAGATTAATTGTTCATCTAACAAACAAAAAAATTCAGTTTGTTCATTTCTTAAATATTGATCCAACCGCTCAAGTTCGGTAAGAAGCATTGTATGAGTTTTTGAGGGCATAGGATTTTCGTCGCGTTGCTCCATCTTCACCTCTGTGTCTGCGGATGGAGAACATATCTCTTCGAAATTCAAAATCATCTACTTTGTCAACAAAGATAAACTTCGTTCCCACATACCACACCAATTGATGTGGAATATTATGAGTAACTTAGTTTGATCCGATTGTTCCCACATACCATACCAATTGATGTGGAATATTATGAGTAACTTAGTTAGATCCTGTTAAAAAACAAAGAGAGAAGTAGCCGCAAGAAGCGGTTAGGGTTTTGTGTTTATTAGAAAATGTTTCTTTTTGTTTTATTGATGCATTAGAGATGTTAACTCAATAGTAAGACTCTCAATATATAGAGAACTTAGAGACCTATACAAGGAAACTTAATACACTGAATATTCTAACACTCCCCCTCAAGTTGTGTAGTGGGATCACCAATACCCAACTTGGATAAAACTGATTCGAATGTTCTTGCAACAACCACTTTTGCCAGGATGTCTGCCAGTTGGTCTTCGGATCTAACAAACGGAAGTTCGACTGTCCCATCTTCAATCTTTTCTTTTATGAAGTGCCTATCTATTTCAATGTGCTTTGTTCTATCGTGTTGTACCGGGTTCTCTGAAATCTTAATCGCAGTTTTATTATCGCACATTAACTTAGTAGGACACTTCAGAGGGGATCCAATTTCTTTCATTATCTTCTTTAACCAAACTATCTCGGTAATCCCCTTAAAGATTCCTCTAAATTCTGATTCAGCACTTGACAGTGATACTACTTTCTGTTTATTTATCCTCCAAGTCACCAAGTTACCTCTAAGAGGAGTAAAGTAGCCAGCAGTTGATCGTTTGTCGTTAGGATTCCCTCCCCAATCAGCATCTGTGAATACTTCAACATCAAGGTGTCCATTTTTCTTAAAATTTATGCCTCTTCATGGTGTGCCTTTGAGATATCGAATAATACTCATTACTGCCTCCATATGGTATTCCTGAGGATGATGCATGAACTGGCTAACTACTCCCACCGCGTATGCACTGTCGTGTCGAGTGTGAGCCAGGTAAATCAATTTTCCCACCAACATTTGGTACCTTTCTTTACTCGCTGGTCCGGCCCCTTCAATTATCTTTAGTTTGTGATTCACAACCAAAGGATTGTTATTTGGTTTGCAATCCACCATGCCAACTTCAGCTAATAAATCCAATATATATATCCGTTGGGAGATATAAATCCCTCATTTTGACCTAAGAACCTCGATTCCTAGGAAATACTTCCATCCCCAAGGTCTTTTATTTTTAAACTCCTTGAAGAGGTATTTCCTAAAAGAGCTAATTTATTCTTCGTCATTCCCTGTTATAATCATATCGTCGACATATATTATAAGACAAATGAATAATTCTCCTCTCTTTCTGTAAAACAAGGTATGATCCCCATTACTCTGTTTGTAGCTATACTGCTTCATTGCCATTGTAAATCTCCCAAACCAAGCACGAAGAGAATGCTTGAGCCCATATAATTCCTTTTTCAGTTTACATACCTCATTTTCTTGAAAACCATCAGAGAACCCTGGTGGGGGTTCCATATATACCTCTTCTTCCAAGTCTTCATGTAAGAAAGCATTCTTTACATCAAATTGATGAAGAGGCCAATCTTTATTCGCGGCTATTGAAAGTAAAACTATGATAGTGTCAATCTTTGCAACTGGAGAGAACGTTTCAGAGTAGTCTATACCATATGTTTGTGTATATCCTTTGGCAACCAATCTTGCCTTGTGTCGCTCAATGGTGCCATCAGATTTATATTTTATATTAAACACCCATCTACACCCGATTGCTTTCTTCCCTTGTGGTAACACACAATTCTCCCATGTATCATTCCTTTTTAGAGCTTCCATTTCGGTATTCATTGCCTCATGCCATTCAGTCATCTTCTTAGCTTTTTGAGCTATTTTAGGGATTTGTTCAGAGAGAATAGTAGCTGAAAACGCCTTTGCAATCTTTGACATTCCTTTCCTGTCCGTTTTTACCTGATATGTAGAAGCACGAGAAACGTGTTCCGGTGAATACCAGTCAGGAGGAACTCCTCTATTTTTTCTTTGGGGAAGAACCACAGTTTGAGTTTCAACAAATGAACTTCCGGAAATGTCATGGTCAGAAGCATTTTGTAAATTATGACATTGTAAATTGTTTACCTCTTGATGGACATTTTCTTCGGCTGATTTGCTGGTAGTATCTATGGCATTTATTTCTTGTTGGACATTGTCTTCGGGAGAATAATTGGTGGTAAGAACTGCCTCGTCAGTCTCCTTTATGTTGGAAGAGGTGTGTTCGGTGGCGCCATCTACCGACTCTGCCGGCACATCCTCAAAGTAACTTTCATATAGCAACCAGTCAAGTGATTCACTTACTTTCTCCCCCTGAGCACGAGATTGGTGGTCAAAAAAATAATCGGATTCTAAGAAGTCACAGTCCAGGGTGACATGGATTCGACGAGTAACCGGATTGTAACACCGATAGCCCATTTGAAGGACACCATACCCAACGAATACACACTTTTCAGCACACGGATCAAGTTTGTTTCGACTAGTTTTAAGGATATGAACAAACACCGAACAACCAAAGACACGAGGTGGTAAGGTCATAACAAATTGAATTGTAACTTGGGTGGCAAGTACTTGTAATAGAGTTTTATTTCCTAGACATCGGGTTGGTAGACAATTTTCAAGATACGTGGCTGTAGCAAGAGTTTCTGGCCAAAGAGAATGAGGAACTCTAGATTCAATCATAATAACACGAGTTTTTTCAAGTAAAGTATGATTTTTTCGTTCTGAAGTACCGTTTTGCTCAGGTGTGTTTGGAAAAGTGGTTTGATGGATAAGACCATTTGTTTTGAAACAATTATGCATTATTTGGTTGACAAACTCTGTTCCATTATCAGAACGGAGAATCTGTATATATTTTTTTCAACTTGAGTCAAAATCATTTTGTGAAAACAAACAAATATTTCTGGTACTTCCGATTTATGTTTCATGAAGTATATCCAAGTCATTCTTGAGAAATCATCCACAAATAAAACAAAGTATCTGATTTGATTGTTAGTGGAATTTGCTGCTGGACCCCAAACATCAGAATGGATTAGCGAAAAACATAATCAACTCTAGCGAAAAAAATATCAGAATGAGACCCTACAATTTTTTGCAAGAACGCAGGTTTCACATTTCTCATGAATGGAATTATTCAAAAAAAAAGAATAGGAAACAAACTCTTAAGATAGCTAAAAGAATGATGAGAAAGTCGCCTGTGCCATAACCAAAGTTGCCTTTCGGTTGTTCCGTGAGCAAGCATGGCATGTCCCTTATGAACTACCTCATCAACATAATAGAGACCTCCTTGTTCAGTACCACGCCCAATGATCTCCTTCGTACGAATGTCCTGTAAAATGCAAAAAAATGGATGCATAAGAACCACACAGTTGAGTTGTTTTGTCACTTGACTAACATATAATAACTTTAAGGATAATGAAGGAATGTAGAGGCAGTTTTTAATTTTCATTTTTTCCGAAAAAATAACTAAACCTCCCCCTTTGACTTCACAAATTTCTCCACTAGCAGTTTCAATACGGGACTTCTTTGGAGATGACATGTCACCAAAGTCTTTAGGATCATAAGACATGGTGTCCGTTGCCCCGCAATCAAAGATCGAATTCATTGATTTCTCAAACCCTTTACCTCCACGTTTTTCATAGGAGTTCGCCGCCATTCCTCCAAAACTAGTGCCACTTCCTTGCTCATTTTAGTCGGATCTTCACCGCCACTTGTAGACGAAGCCCGTTTGACATTAGATCTGAAACACTGGTTATTTTGCTCCTTTTAACCATCCTCCCACCATTATGGATAGCCAACCAGCTGCAAACATGTCTCTTTAGTGTGTTTCTTCATCCCACAATGAGTGCAATACAACTTGGATTTATCTTCTTTCTCTTTGGATCAGAATTTAAACCTCTGTGCAGAATTTTTAGCAGCCAAACCCATTCCAATTTCAATCGAGTTACTATCAGAAGAACTTGAATTTAGTATATTAAGCCTGGCCATTTCCCTTCGTATTGTAGCATATGTTGTTTCCACGGAAGGAAGATGATCCTTTTTCAGGATATCTCTCTTGACTGGTTCCAGCTTGTCATTAATCGCCATTAGCAATTGATAGAGTCTTTGTTCTTGAGTCTTTTTATTGTAGATCTGAATGTCTTCTGGGTCTTTCATAGGGTTCGGATCTCACATATCTATAGACATCCAGATGTTCAGCAGTTTGTTCCACAAGTCTTCTAGTGTATCAGACCCTTGCCTTAATGAATTAGCCCTCTTATGAAGGTCAAACACATGTAACGAATCTGTGCCAGAATCGTATGTAGTGGCTAACCGATCCCAGAGGGCTTTTGCAGTGGGATATTGCGAGACATTATTCACCAAGCTGGATTCAAGATTCTGGATAATCCATGTGAAAACACATTGATCATCTTGTTCCCACCTTGTATATGTTTTGTCAGTTTTGGATGGAGGTGTCGGCTCCCCTGTAATGTGAGAACCTCTTCCCCTTCCCCCAATTGCTTTCTTCATCAGGTTTGCCCATAGGGCATAGTTATCACCACCGAGTTTAATCCCTAGGGATAAATTCTCGGGGTTAGTTGTTTGTTGTTGTGTTCCAAGACCATTTCTCAGAATGGCAGGAATCTGCATTGTTAATTCATCAGGGATTTGACTGACCACGACTTCATTACAAGCCATCTTTGTTGAGGATGTTCAAAATTCCAAGAATCACACGTGCTCTGATACCATGTTAAAAAACAAAGAGATAAGTAGCCGCAGGAAGTGGCTAGGGTTTTGTGTTTATTAGAAAATGTTCTGTTTTGTTTTATTGATGCATTATAGATGTTAACTCAATAATAAGGCTCTCAATATATAGAGAACTTAGAGGCCTATGCAAGGAAACTTAATACACTGAATATTCTAACAGATCCGATACCAAAGATGATTTGTTAACAAGTTAAAGGGATAGGAAAAAATGTAGATGTATAGTAAAGTTTAATATAAAATGAATAAGTAAATATTTTATTGATGATTATTAAATATTTTTTTATAAATTTTGTAGCTAGAAAAAAATATCTCATAGATATTAAGAAGATTTGATACTATTTTTCTCTAACTACTTAAAAATTATATTTTCGTATATTTTATATTAATTTTTTAGAGTTTAAGTATTTATATTGCTTATAAACCAATATAGATGGACTATTCTATTTACATTGTTATCGTAATTGGTGGATCGTAAATTTACGGATGAAACTACTTACGAGATGTTATTAATATATATTGAAACAAAACAAAATTCAGTTTGATATTAAAATCAAACTTTAATTGGCCCGACTAAATTAACACCCTTGTGATTTATAATGAGACCTCTAAAACCTAGTTTTTTTAGAAATGTGAAATGACTAAACCACCCTCATGATATAAAAACCTAAATTTCAGCCTTAAACTCATTTTCTACCACATCCAATTCCATCTACCCACCATCAAACACTAACCATAACCCCAGAATCTACCAACAACACATTAAATCTTTTCCCGTCTATGGATTTAAGTGACATAAATAATGATTTTAGCTGTAATGTTGATGATTTTCGTTCAGATAAGAATGAGCCTCTTACTGCTCATCTACTTACACCTAATTTTCTGTCGCTACGTACAAAACAAAGAAGAACATTCATAGTTTTGGTAAATCGCACAAGAACATGTATGGTTTTGCAGAATTGATGCACGATTTTCTACGTGATTTTGCCAAAATTAAACCAATTGTATGCGTTATTTTACCCAAATCAACATAATTTTATGCGTTATTTTTCCTAATTTATATACAATTTGTGCATATTTTTATATTATTGTAAGCATAAAAGTTGCTCTAACTAATATTTTGTTAATTGAATGAATTATGATATTGTGCTAACTTATTTTCATGTATTTTGTAGGAACCGGAACAAGCACTATGTTCAATGGTCGGTTACGCATAAATATTTACTCCGAAAGCTTTTACACCAAATTCTATTTGGTTGCATGGGTTAATACAGAAAGCACCAAGTTAGATTTCATTATTTTGGTTGGTAAATATGACGATGGAAGTTAAAACAGAACAATTCCAAGGATGTATTTTAAATGCGAGAGACATGTTGATTACAAATCAAACCCCAACTCGATGTTTGTGAAGCAGCACCGAGACTGTTCGTAAAAAAAATGCGGTTGTGCATTCAATTTTATGTAAATCCGGTCTTAGAACAACTTGGTTATTGGAAATTGGTAGTGGTATACGGGAAACACAATCACAAACCGTGTTTACACTTGGATGGAAATTCACGAGCCACTAAACTTAAAGCCGACGAGCAAGAGTTTATTCGTAAACTCACAATAATCGGTTCTCGAGTAAGATATATATAGTATGGTTTGAAGATAAGAAATCTGGAATATGTATATAGTATATCTACAATATACAACATGCGTCAAAAACACCAATTGGTGAAAAATGCGAGAAAAATCCAAATGCAATACATGTTCCGTAAGTTAAAACCACACGAGTACTTCGTTTGGAAGTAACCGATGTTTATATTAATGCTTGACTTGTTGGTTAAAATGGTATAACCAAACAAGTGTAACAAATAACCCCTCATAGCTCGTCGTGCACCACCATTAATGACGACATCATCAAAAAATGATGACGTATAGAATGTCATCTTCAATCAAACGAGGTGAAGGTTCATTTTACCTCCCCTTTTCTTTTCAGCAATCTCTGCCTCCAAATTTTCTTTAGCGACTCATCGTAAGCGCGTGTAGGATGCATTTCTCGTATCTCCAATAGAAAACTCAACTATATCGCAGTTTACTCCAACCACTAGAAGACCAGTTATAACATGTACATCATCCAATATAACCGTCATCTGTGGCCTACAAATTAAAAAACAATACGAAATTTTTCAACATGTATGTTTTACCAATAAGTATGACAACAAATGCATTTAACCTAAAATAATAACCATAACAATAAAAACCGTACGTCATTGTTTAAGCAAATAACATACCGAAACGAAGATATAAATCTAACTTAACATATATATCTAACTCTAATTCTAGACAACAACTACAGAGAAAAGAAAATCCAGTTTTTCTAACTAAAACTTAAACTTTAAATATCCCTAAAATTATCTATATAAATTCATAAAAAATTACACCACCATGTAGAAAAAACGTACCTTAATGTAAATGTAAGCTTGGTTTTGAAAAATCTAAAGTTTTTGAAAAATGAATTTAGAGAAGGTGTAGGATCTGAAAGAGAGAAAATTACTGAAAGTTGTAAATAAAAGATATTTATATCGGTGATAAATATTAAAAATCTCGTTACGAGAAAAATGGATATCATTATAGTCGATCTCGTTTTAAAAAATACGGTCTGAATTTAGCTTAGTCCAACTTTAATTTTGACAAATTATATTAAAATCGTAAAAAGGTAAAAGGTAAAAGATAAAAAAAAGTTCAAAATCAATCATAAAACTAAATAAATAAACAATATAATAACGTTTTAAGAATAAAATAAAATAAAAATAATGCGATTAATTTAAATATTCAAATAAAATTGTATTCGAAATAACATACTGAACAATCAGGTTTGAAATCAAAATAGAGATTAAGTATAGAAAATATTAACTATTGAATTTTTCTATTGTAATCTAAATCTAAGAACAATTTTGTTGTGCATATATACTGTTAGACCTTTTAAAGTCGATATACCATCTGTATGATTTTTCTACTGTTTCTATATGATGTAGTTGTGCAGAGCACATTACATTTCTATATGTTTGGTTCTCCTCTGCCCTCTCCATACTACTAAAACGAAACCACCATTGTCCTTTCCTTTCCCTTTTATGGTCAATAGGGGACCACCTATAACTATTTTTATAAGACGTGTTTTAATTGCATTCGGTATTTAAGGATGACATTGACAACCAATGCCATCGAACTCTTTTTCTTTTCTTTTTAAACCGTCTCTTGGGGCATAAGTCGATCCTTAGGCGAGTTTGGATGCTTGACAATATTACCGTCAAGAATTAATTTGCATATATAAATTTAGTCCAATAAAATAAATTATAAGTAAAATATTTAAAATAAATCTGATTTTTTTATTTAATTTAAACATCGTAAACAATTTATTATATATTTTAATATATTTTTAAAAGATAATTTTTACAATTAAATTAATTGAATAAAAAAACGTGTATTTGTATTTAAGATTTTTGACAAATGGTAGCTCCTCATCTCGAAATCAGAATAGACATGACATTGCTTTTACTCAATTTGCTATTGTACGATTTCGTCTGTGCGAAATGGAAATCAAGTAGAATAGATTTTCGAGAGAGATTCATTCCACCCAATTTACACAAAGAAAACTAAGATAAATATTCGGCCACAAAATAAAATATGGTATTAAAGGATTCATTGGTATACTTATTTTCACGAAATGGTTTACGTGTACGAAATCTATAACAACTTCTATGCTAGGACACGATCGTGGAGGCACACCACGTAGATGTAGATACGTGTATGATTGGAGGAGCGATACGTGTATGATTGGAGGAGCGATACAATTGTATCTAGTGGATATCACTAAGTCGTAGTCGGGTAACGTCATCCAATGGCGATTACCGTTTCCATAAAATTAAAAAACGTCCAACCTTTTTACTAGGTTATTTACACACGGTGAACCATCAAACACTCCGTCCCATATGCAACCATTGGACAAAATGTGTACGTTTCGTGTAACTCAGCAATTTTTTTGTTATAATCTTTGAGCGCGGCCGAATATGCAACCCTATCATAAACTTATACGAACTCATGAGCCATGTCCGAGTTTGGTAAAACTTTCCTTGACTAAGAGAAAATGTTCCTACTAATATGGCAAGTGCATATCATATGAGTGATCTCCGGAAATATATCATCGATATCGTTCATTAAAGCCAACTCTCTATTTGTGATAATAATATTAGGCATTGCACACATGTTGTTTGTCAACACATTCCTTAGAACACTCAATCCCCAAGTGTAGTTCTCTTCTTTCTCAGAGCTCAAAAAAACAAAAGTGGCACAAATGTCTTCTTCGTCAAAGTTTGGCCAACTATTTCTAGCAAATGCATCTTAGACCTTGTAGTCTTATGTGTGCTATCCATTATAAGAACTTGAGGAAAAGTGCGCAAGAAATTGATGTTTTTATGATGTGGAGAAAATAACTCAAGGATCTCGTCCTTTGCTTCACAAGTTCGCTCCCAAACATAGTACTCGTGTTGTTTTAACTACAAAACAAGTATTGCATTTGGATATTTCCCGTTTTATCGACGAAATCGTATTTTTGACGCATGTTGTATATCGTGCATGATAGATACATTTTCCAAGTCTTTAAGCTTCAACCCGCAGTATATCTCTCTTGGTCGAGAACCAAAGTCCGTTTGACTTCGAACAAACGCCTCTTCTTCTACTTTTAGTCTAGCGGCTCGTAAGTGACCATCCGAGTGCAAAAACGGTTCTTGGTTGTGTTTCTCATTTACTACTATCAATTTCCAATAACCGGGTAACTCTAACACAGATTTCCCCTTAAATAGAACAAACAACTGCACTGTTTTATGAACATTCTCGGCGTTTCTTAATATACCCCGGTTTGGGGTTAGGATTGTAAACCCCGTTCCTCTCGTACTTCAAATACATCATAGGAGTTTTCCCACTTTTGTTACCGTCGTTGTCTTTACTACGTAGCACAATGGACCTCTTAGATTTTACTTTCATTTTCGATCCATTAGACCAAATCAAGTTTGGTGTACAAGGTATCCGTAGTAAACACTTTCATTGATATACTTACTTTCACAAAATGGTTTACGTGTACGAAATCTATAATAATTTATATGCTAGGACACGATCGAGGAGGCACACCACGTAGAGGTAGATACGTGTAGGATTGGAGGAGCGATGCGTGATATACGATACATTGGTATCTAGTGGCTATCACTAAGTCGTAGTCGGGTAACGTCATCTAATGCCGATTACCGTTGCCATAAAAATAAAAAACGTCCAACCTTTTTACTAGGTTATTTACACGCTGTGAACCATCAAACACTCCGTCCCATAGATGGCTTTGATTTTGTAATTTGTCGACCAAATCCAGTCTAACTTGGTCCCATGAATCGAAGTTCCCGTAGAGCGTTAAAGAAAGTACCCGAAATCCGCAATTATCGTCGAGAGACACGTCTTCGACGCTAGAAATGTACCCATGCAAATAGTCGGAAAATCAACTCTCATAGTCGCTAAACGTTTTGCCCTTCAATGAATTTTTCCGATCGAGTCACTATCTCTTTCTTGGGTTGAGACTCTGTTTTTTCCTTTTCTTTCGCTTTGTATTTTGGTACTAAAAATATTTGATTAGCTACCGAGGCGGTCGTGCTACCTATCGTACCGGGAGTGTTAGCGCCTAAACTACTATCGTATTCCCACTCTGATGGGTTTCGTTTAGTTAATTTGTCCCGACCAGTTTTTTTCCTACCTTTAGTGACAATCGACTCCTTAGGTTTCAAAACATGAATTCTTTGTGGATCTAGAATTTGCATCATCCTATTTATGATGTGATCTTGGACGTGTGCACCGTAACCGCGGATGGTGTTATCTTTTAAGAAATGTTTTCTTGTAAGCTCATCTTGAGTACCAACCTCATCATTACCTTTGATCTTTAATTACTCCAATAAACATCACACTCATATTTTTGAATCGCCCTACCTTCTTTATAAATCAAATCTAACTCGCATGCACATGGTAAATTATGAGATTTTTTAATAACACAACCGCACATTCCGGGATTGAACAATATTCCCAAGTTCGTCTTAAATTTTTTCTATATTATTTCTATAGCCGTACATGAAAGTTTATCTTTTATTTTCTTATAGATATCCGGATTAACCCCCTAGTTGAGTTCCTTGGACGAAACGTACTACACTCGAATGATTCGAAAATGTTAGAGAGGTAAGCAATGCACATACATTTTTCTAAAATTGCTCATATGTGCATAAACTATTACTGATTGTCCGTTTGAGGCTTGAGTGAGCACTCTCCGCCTTATAACGTAAGATAAAATAAATTAGAAGTCTAACACTTAATATTAAACACTAATGTATGGATATGGTAATATAACTCACAGATTGCTAGTTTGGTTGCCCAAATGTTTGAACTTGTTCGTGTGGATATAGAGAAATTTGTGTCCATAATTGTCTATCCATTTCTTCATCACGTAATCGACCACCATTGGACAAAATGCGTACGTGTCTTGTAACTCAGCAAGGTTTTTGTTATAAACTTCAAGCGTGGCCAAATATGCAACCCTATTATAAACTTCTACGAACCCATCGGCCATGTCCGAGTTTGGTAAAACTTTCCTAGAGTAAGAGGAAATGTTTATACTAATATGCCAAGTGCATATCATATGAGTGATATCCGGAAATATATAATCGATATCATTCATTAAATCCAACTCCCTATCGGTGACAATAATATTAGGCATTGCACACATGTTGTTTGTCAATACATTCCTTAGAACACTTAATCCCCAAAAGTAGTTCTCTTCTTTCTCGGTGCTAAAAAAACAAAAGTGACACAAAACATCTTCTTCGTCAAAGTTTGGCCAACTATTTCTAGCAAAGGCATCTTATACCTTGTAGTCTTATGTGCGCTATCCATTATAAGAACTTGAGGAAAAATGCACAAGAAATCGATGTTTTTAGAATGTGCAGAAAACAACTCGAGAATCCCATCCTTTGCTTCGCAAATTCGCTCCTAAACATAGCACTCGTGTTTTTTTAACTTAAAAAACAAGTATTGCATTTGGGTCTTTCCCGTTTTATCGATCGAATCGTGTTTTTGACGCATGTTGTCATTTTCTAAGTCTTTAAGCTTCAACCCGCAGTATATCTCGCTTGGTCGAGAACCAACTTCCGTTTGACTACGAACAAACACCTCTTCTTCTACTTTTAGTCTAGCGGCTCGTAAGTGATCATTCAAGTGCAAAACGGTTCGTGGTTGTGTTTCTCATTTACTACTACCAATTTCCAATAACCGGGTAGCTCTAACACCGATGTTCCCCTTAAATATACAACTGCATTATTTTGATGCACATTCTCGTCGTTTCTTAACATACCCTGGTTTGGGGTTAGGATTGTAAAACCCGTTCCTCTCGCACCTAAAATACATCATATGAGTTTTCCCACTTTTTCTACCCTCATCGTCTTGACTACGTAGCACAATGAACCTCCTAGTTTTTTGCTTTCGGATTCGATCCATTAGACCAAATCAGGTTCGGTGTACAAGGTATCTGTAGTAAACAATTTCGTGTAATCGTCCATCAAATATGGTGGTTGGTTCGGTCCCTAAAAATTAGAACGGTCACCCAATTAGCATCCAATGGAAAAGTAGGCTAAAATTCACATGACAAAATTGCGAATACACACTTCGTACGTTTGTCAAAATCGCGAATAGGCTACTCGTGATATTGACAAAATTGGAAATGTAGGCTAAAGTGAACATGAAAAAATTACGAACACATTCTTCGTATGTTTGTCAAAATTGTGAAGTACATGCTCATGGTTGGGACAACATTGCGACAAGTGTGTTTGCAATTTTGCACAATAACGAGCACCGCCTTCGCAATTTTAACAAAAAAACAAGTTATTCTGTGAATTCTGGGTTCGCAGTTCATCAATTATATAACGTAATGAGTTCACAAAACGCACTGAAAGTAGAAAAAACTCAAAAAAAAATACCTCAACTTGGGTTTCAAGATGGTCTGTCAAAGGCTCCTCCTCCTCGGACGCAAAATCATCAAGATTGAAGCTAAATTCATCATTCAACTCGATCAAATCCATGGGTTTATTTTATTTTATTTTAATTTTTCTGTAGTTAGAGAGAGAAATCTATAGGGAGAAGAAGAATAAAAAGTAGTTTTATTAGTTAAAAATTTAGTTTTATATATAAAAGGTATATTGGTCTTTTCATATAAACAGATTTTTAGTGATTTTGGGATTTTATTATAGCCAAAAGGTATCCCAATATATCATTGTCTTTAAAATTGATTGAACTCTATTATCTTTTTAAACCGTCTCGTTGAGTAATAATTTGATCGATAACAGAGTTTGGATGCTTAAAATATTACCTTGAAAAATTAATTTGTATATATAAATTTAGTCCAATAAAATAAGTCATGAGTATATATTTGAAATAAATTTGATATTTTTATTTAATTTAAACATCGTAGATAATTTATTATATATTTTAATATATTTTTAAAAGATAATTTTTATAATTAAATTAATTGAATAAGAAAAAGTGATTTCAAAACTTGTATTTGTATGTTTGTAGTTAAGATTGTTGACAGAAGGGAGCTCACAGAACAAAAGAGGCATTCCGAAATCAGAGTATGGCATTGCTTTTAATGAATTAGCTACTTACATGTTGAATATAGTATGATTATAATAAACAAATTTCTTTAAAAGATAACAACCACATGTGTATGAGAATTGATCAAGAAGAGCATGTGGAAAATAGTCAAGAAGCAAAGTTTCAACATTTGAAAGGTTCAAATGTTGAATTTTGAAAAACAAGAAAAGTTCACAGCAATGGATTATTTCACAGAATTTCGAATTTAGAACCAACCCAGTATTTGATAATACGGACATGTACACGAATACAAATTCATATCCCGATGTCACCAAGGCAATAATTAAAGAACTCTCAATGAAATTGAAAAAAAAATCAAACATACAGTGATCACATAACTATTCAATATACACCCAAATATAAAGATAAACTAACGGAATCCACAAAGTTTACATTAGTTGGCAAATTTTTAAAAGATAAGCTTCATTTTTATATATTTAGAAATTTTTTAAATTCTTTTAATTTTGCAAGAGAGGTGAATAACACATCATGAGATTCAAATGACATCTTAATTGAGTTCACATTAAAAGAGGATCTTTGCAAACATTGAAAAAGAAACTTCTCGCAATTGGGTGAATTCTCAATTCGATTACTAAAAATGCAACCGTACATTTTACCTAAAATGGAATGTCCCATTACACATGTATCAATTATATTTTCTAATCTACTTGAATTTCTATACAATGCAAGTATTATAACGAATATAACATCATCTTTAGGTAGTCCGCTTAAGGTTTGGGTTCCAGGAAACAATAAGGTTAAGCATATGGTTGTAAATGACCATTATAATACAGGAAAGAGTTATGTTAAAAGAAATATGATCTGAAAAAAAAATTAAACAAGAGAACTAAAACAACTAAAAGAAAATCAGGAAAAAGTTATGTTATTGTTAAGGTTTAAAAATTAAAAAGGCCTCAAAGAGTTCTTTCTAGTAGTTTTAAATGAGCATTAAGATCCTAAATTGGAACTTTTGTGACATTAGGAACAAAACAACAAAAAGAAGGTTAAACTATATCAAGAGGTATGAAAAAATGGATTTCATGGAAATTCAAGAACCAATGATTGCTGAATTTAATAAGGATATAATATGCAAAAGTATAGGATTCAATAACTTTTTAGCCAACTACTGTAACAAAATATGCTTAATGTGGAAGGATGACTTATTAGTTGAGACCATGGTTAATCATGATGAGTTTATTCATGTCCAGGTAAAACATTCAAGTCTAGCTAAGGAATTCTTAGTTATTATAGTTTATGCTAAATGTAATATGGAGATGAGAATGGAACTCTTAAACAATCTAAGGCCTATTGCTGAAGATACCATTGACTGGTTAGTTATAGATGACTTCAATGTCATCTTTGCTAGCTATATACATGTTATATGTTCATCTTTATGCATGAGAGCCATTGAAAAATTAAATAACACATTAGTCGATTGCTCTTTGGAATATGCTCGTTATATAGGTTCTAAATTTACTTGGACTACCAGAAAAAATGAAAAAGGTTGGACCACGTGTTGTTTAATAATTTATGGGCTGCTTACTTTCAAGAAACTAATGTTCGGTACATGGCCAGAACGTGCTAGATCATACTCTTTTATTTGTAACTATGGATAAAAGTCAATAGAATATTATGTTCTATTTTAAATTTTAAAATATGTGAACACACCACCATGATTTCCTTAACATCGTTGAGGAGAACTGGAATATTAGAATGGATTGAAAACGTATGTTAGTGTTTTATAACAAATTTAAAAGGCTTAAATAGATTCTTAAAATTCAAAATTGGGATCAGTTTTGGAATGTATTTGATATGGTATTAAATGATGAGGTAGAGGTTAAAAATAGGGAAAAAACTGAAAGAGACAATTGTTAGTGAAGACAAAATAAAGTTAGCTAAAAGTCAGGCTATATATTTATAACTGCTTCTTAGTGAAGAAACTTATTGGCAAAAAAGATGCAATATTAACTCGTTTAGAGATGGTGACAAGAATACTACAATATATAACAATTATGTTAAGAAAAAGAGACATAAAAACAAAATATATAATATTAGAGAAGGCAATGAGTGTATTACTTTGCAAAAGATGTTAGTCAAGTCTGGTGAAGTTCATTTTAAAACTATTCTTACTAGCTAGTGTGATGGAAACCATAACTATGAGAAATCCTTACACAACTATTTTGCTAATCTAGTCGCACATAATGATAATAACATGTTCATATAGATTCCTACAGAAAAGGAGATTCAGGTGTTTATTAACAAATTAAACCTCACTAGTGCAACATGGATTGAATGGACTTTTCTATCAATGGTCTTGGCATATTATAAAGCATGACTTTTGTGATGCTATTATAAGTTTCTTTCAAGTTCATGAGGCTCCTTAGGGTATTAAATCTACTATCATACCTACAAAAAGCAAGAAAGGTGTTAAATGTAACTATGACGCATAAACTAAAATATTATTACGAAAAATAAAAATAAAAATAAAAATAAAAATAAACATAAATATAACTTACATCTTGGTCGCTCAATGTAGCAAGGTAGTCACGAATAATGTTTTAAGGTTGTTGGCTTTGTCGAAACGCGGGAGGTGCATATTTTCATATGTAGGCTATGCGATATTAAATCTGCTGTGTTGCGCAAGAGCGAATGGAGGAAAATGGTCATAAATCCAATTCTCTAAAAGCCCAAGGAAACCAGACACAACATAAGTGGTGTGTAAGCAAACCTTACTTAGCTGGATATACAATTGCGCAAGTATCAACTTCCCCTAACTGTATCCGGCCAAACTACGATAATCCTCGATAAATGGAAGTAATCAATGTATATATTACTGTTTGACTTGTTGGCTAAAATGGTTAACTAAACAAGTGTAACAAATAACCTCTCATAGCTCGTCGTGCACCACCATTAATGACAACATCATAAAAAAATGATGCCATATAAAATGTCATCTTCAATCAAATGAGGGGAATGTGCCTTTTACCTTCCCTTTCGTTTTCAGCAATCTCTGTCTCTAAATCTTCTTTAGCGACTCCTGGTAGACGCGTGTAGGATGTATTTCTCATATTTTCAATAGAAAACTCAACTATATCATAGTTTACTCCAATCACTCGAAGACCGGTTATAACGTGTACATCATCCAATGTCACCATCATCTCACCGAAAGAAAAGTGAAATATATTGGTTTTCGGATGCCACCTCTCTGAAAAATCATCGAGTAAGTGGACGTTCGTAGCCCAACATGTGAGACACTAAACAATGGGTTACATACTATCTCATCTTGAATGCGGGTCTGGTCCGTAAATCTCACCCATGATGTGTTTGGTACATAGCATATCAACACATATGTACTATGGCCTACAAATTAAAAAACAATATGATTTTTTTCAACATGTATGTTTTACCAATACAAATTTCCAACATAAACCAATAAGTATGACAACAAACGCATTTAACCTAAAATAATAACTATGACAATAAAAACCGTACGTCATTGTTTAAGAAAATATTAGACCTATAAGTATCAACTAATAACACAAAATTATAACCTTAACAAATAAGTATAACAACCAATGCATTGAAACTAGTAGCACAAAATTCTAAACTAATCCAACTATTAAACATGCATGTATTACCAAAATTTATATAGTAAAACATCTAAAATCTTACGTCATTTTTGAAGACACTATAGGTCTTTTGAGACTTGTGTGAGTGGAATGTAGAGGAAAGGTCGGGACGTGTCGGTTGAACCTAAGAAATTGTTGGTCCGTCGTTCACCGACGAGTCACATATAGTTTGGGAAAGTGTTGGCATCGCTGCACTCGTACACTGCGTGAGGACTCACCAGGCTGCATTTCATCGCCTGTTTCGCTATCCGACTAACTCGGTGAGCATATACGGTGGCATCCTGCAATCGTACACAAGTATTTATCACAAATTGGATCAAACATTCGAAAAAAACTTGAGTAGTTTCTAACAATCTAAGAAATGCATCTAATTGTCGCAATGGTGGAGTAACATTGCATTATAATATTTGCACACCATGTGGGAGGGCAAGTTCTAAAAACAGGCAAATTTACGCAATTATATGCCTAAATTTTGCAAATCCACGATAGATTGGGTGCTTTGAAATACTAAATATACGCACGATGCGTGGATTTACATCGAACAACAACCGTATGGCAAAATCAAAACCATACTCCTATTAGCCCAAACCTAACAAATAACATACCGAAACGAAGATATAAATCTAACTTAACATATACATCTAACTCGAATTCGCGACAACAACTAGAAAGAAAAGAAAATCGAGTTTTCTAACTAAAACTTAAACTTTAAATATCACTAAAATTATCAATATAAATTCATAAAACTTTACACCACCATGTAAAAAAATGTACCTTAATGTTAATGTAAGCCTGATTTTGAAAAATCTAAAATTTTTGAAAAATGAATTTGGAGAAGGTGTAGAATCTGAAAAAGAGAAAATTAGATTTCTATATGTTTGGTTCTCCTCTCCGTACTACAAAAACGAAACCATCATTGTCCTTTCCTTTCCCTTTTATGGTCAATAGGGGACCACCTATAACTATTTTAATAAGACGTGTTTTAATTGCATTCGGTTGTTAAGGATGACATTGACAACCAATGCCATCGAACTCTTTTTCTTTTCATTTTAAACCGTCTCGCTGGGGCATAAATTAATTGTTAGCCGAGTTTGGATGCTTAACAATATTACCGTCAAGAATTAATTTGTATATATAAATTTAGTCCAATAAAATAAATTATAAGTAAAATATTTAAAATAAATTTGATTTTTTTATTTAATTTAAACATCGTAAACAATTTATTATATATTTTAATATATTTTTAAAATATAGTTTTTATAATTAAATTAATTGAATAAGAAAATGTGTATTTGTATTTAAGATTGTTGACAAATGGTAGTTCCTCATTTCGAAATCAAAATAGACATGATATTGCTTTTACTCAATTTGCTATTGCACGATTTCGTCGGTGTGAAATGGAAATCAAGTACAATAGATTTTCGAGGGTGGTTCATTCAACCCAATTTACACAAAGAAATCTAAGATAAATATTCGGCCACAAAATAAAATATAATATTAAAGGATTCATTGATATACTTACTTTCACAAAATGGTTTACGTGTACGAAATCTATAATAATTTATATGCTAGGACACGATCGAGGAGGCACACCACGTAGAGGTAGATACGTGTAGGATTGGAGGAGCGATGCGTGATATACGATACATTGGTATCTAGTGGTTATCACTAAGTCGTAGTCGGGTAACGTCATCCAATGTCGATTACCGTTGCCATAAAATTCAAAAACGTCTAACCTTTTTACTATGTTATTTACACGCTGTGAACCATCAAACACTCCGTCCCATAGATGGCTTTGATTTTGTAATTTTTCGTCCAAATCCAGTCTAACTTGGTCGCATGAATCGGAGTTCCCGTAGAGCGTTAAAGAAAGGATCTGAAATCCGCAATTATCGTCGGGAGATATGTCTTCGACGCAAGAAATTTAATCATGCAAATAGTTGGAAAACCAACTCTCGTAACCGCTAAAATCTTTGCCCTTCAATGAATTTTTCCGATCGAGTCACTATATCTTTCTTGGGTTGAGCCTCAGTTTTCGCATTTTCTTTCGCTTTGTCTTTTGGTTCTAAAAATGTTTGATTAGCTACCGACGCGTCCGTGCTACCTATTGTACCGGGAGTGCTAGCGCCTAAACTACTATCGTATTCCCACTCTGATGGGTTCCGTTTAGTTAATTTGTCCCAAATAGTTTTTTCCTATCTTTAGTGACAATCGGCTCCTTAGGTTTCAAAACATGACTTTTTTGTGGATCTAGGATTTGCATCATCCTATTTATGATGTGATCTTGGACGTGTGCACCGTAACTGCGGATGGTGTTATCTATTAAGAAATGTTTTCTTGTAAGCTCATCTTGAGTACCAACCTCATCACTACCTTTGATCTTTAACGTACTCCAATAAACATCACACTCATATTTTTGAATCGCCCTACCTTCTTTATAAATCAAAGCTAACTCGCATGCACATGGTAAATTACGAGATTTTTTAATAACACAACCGCACATTCCGGGGTCGAACCATATTCCCAAGGTCGTCTTAAGTTTTTGATATATTATGTCTATAGCCGTACATGGAAGTTTATCTTTTATTTCCTTATAGATATCCAGATTAACGCCCCTAGTTGAGTTTTTTGGACGAAATGTACTACGCTCGAACGATTCGAAAATGTTAGAGCGGTAAGCAATGCACGGACATTTTTCTAAAATTTCTCAAATGTGCATAAACTATTACCGATTGTCCGCTTGAGGCTCGAGTGAGCACTCTCCGCCCTATAACATAAGATAAAATAAATTAGAAGTCTAACACTTAATATTAAACACTAATGTATGGATATGGTAATATAACTCACAGATTGCTAGTTTGGTTGCCCAAATGTTTGAACTTGTTCGTGTAGATATTGAGAAATTTATGTCTATAATTGTCTATCCATTTCTTCATCATGTAATCGATAACCATTATTAAAATGCGTACGTGTCGTATAACTCAGCAAAGTTTTTGTTATAATCTTCGAGCGTGGCCGAATATGCAACCCTATCATAAACTTCTACGAACTCATCGGCCATGTCCGAGTTTGGTAAAACTTTCATGAAGGAAGAGAAAAACTTCCTACTAATATGCCAAGTGCAAATTATATGAGTGATATCCGGAAATATATCAACGATATCATTCATTAAAGCCAACTCCTTATCGGTGACAATAATATTAGGCATTGCGTACATGTTGTTTGTCAACACATTCCTTAGAACACTCAATCCCCAAGTGTAGTTTTCTTCTTTCTCGGAGCTCAAAAAAACAAAAGTGACACAAAATGTCTTCTTCGTCAAAGTTTGGCCAACTATTTCTAGCAAAGGCATTTTATACCTTGTAGTCTTATGTGTGTTATCCATTATAAGAACTTGAGGAAAAGTGCGGAAGAAATTGATGTTTTTAGGATGTGCTAGAAAACCACTCAAGGATCTCGTCATTTGCTTCGCAAATTCGCTCCCAAACATAGTACTCGTGTTGTTTTAACTTACAAAATAAGTATTGCATTTGGGTCTTTCCTGTTTTTTTCGACCGAATCGTGTTTTGACGTATGTTGTATATCGTGCATGAAGATACATTTTCCAAGTATTTAAGCTTCAACCCGTAATATATCTCTCTTGGTCGAGAACCAACTTTCGTTTGCCTACAAACAAATGCCTCTTATTCTACTTTTAGTCTAGCGGCTCATAAGTGACCATCCAAGTGCAAAAACAGTTCGTGGGTTTCTTATTTACTACTATCAATTTCTAATAATCGAGTAGCTCTAACACCGATTTCCCCTTAAATAGAACATACACCTTCATTTTTTTATGAACATTCTCGTCGTTTCTTAACATACCCTGGTTTGGGGTTAGGATTGTAAACCCCGTTTCTCTCGCACCTAAAATACATCATATGAGTTTTCCCACTTTTGCTACCGTCGTCGTCTTTAATACGTAGCACAGTGAACCTCCTAGTTTTTTGCTTTCAGATTTGATCCATTATACCAAATCAGGTTTAGTGTACAAGGTATTTGTAGTAAACACTCTCGTGTAATTGTCCATCGAATATGGTGGTTGGTTCGGTCCCTACAAATTAGAACGACACCCAATTAGCATCCAATGGAAAAGTAGGCTAAAATTCACATGACAAAATTACGAATACACACTTCGTACGTTTTTCAAAATTGCGAATAGGCTACTCGTGATTTTGAAAAAATTGGAAATGTAGGCTAAACTAGACATAACAAAATTACGAAAACATTCTTCGTATGTTTGTCAAAATTGTGAAGTCTGTGCTCATGATTGGGACAACATTGTAAAGAGTGTGTTCGCAATTTTGCACAATCACAAGCACCACCTTCGCAATTTTGACGAAAAACATGTTATTCTGTGAATTTTGGGTTCGCAGTTCATCAATTATATAGCGTAATGAGTTCGCAAAACGCACTGAAAGTAGAAAAACTCAAATCAAATTGGGTTTCAAGATGGTCTATCAAAGGCTCTTCCTCTTCGAATGGAAAATCATCAAGATTGAAGCTAAATTCATCATTCAACTCGATTAAATCCATGGGTTTATTTTCTTTTTTTGAATTTTTGTGTAGTTTAAGAGATAAATCTATAGGGAGAAGAAGAAGAAAAAGTAGTTTTATTAGTTAAACATTTAGTTTTATATATGAAATGTATATTGGTCATTTCACATAAACAGATTTTTAGTGATTTTGGAGTCTTATTATAGCCAAAAGGTATCCCAATATAGCATTTCCTTTAAAATTGATTGAACTTTTATCTTTTTAAACGGTCTCGTTGAGTAATAATTTAATCGATAGCAGAGTTTTGATGCTTAACTATTTTACCGTGAAAAATTAATTTGTATATATAAATTTAGTCCAATAAAATAAATCATAAGTAAAATATTTGAAATAAATTTTAAATTTTTATTTAATTTAAACATCATAAATAATTAATTATATATTTTAATATATTTTTAAAAGATAATTTTTATAATTAAATTAAATGAATAAGAAAAAGTGATTTTAAAACTTGTATTTGTATGTTTGTAGTTAGGATTGTTGACAGAAGCGAGCTCCCATAACAAAAAAGGTATTTCAAAATGAGAGTATAACATTGCTTTTAATCAATTAGCTACATGAATGTTGAATATAACAAGTATGATTACAATAAACAATTTTTTTTTTCAAAGGATAACAACCACATGTCTATGAGAATTGATCAAAAAGAGCATGTGGGAAATAGTCAAGAAACAAAGTTTCAACATTTGAAAGGCTCAAATGTTGAATTTTGCAAAACAAGAAAATTTTACAACAATGGATTAATTCACAGAATTTCGAATTTAGAACAAACCCAGTATTCGATAATACAGACATGTACACGAATACAAAATCATATGTCGATGTCACCAATATTCATCAAAATAGAAAGATAAACTAACGGAATCCACAAAGTTTACATTAGTTAGCAAATTTCAAAAGGTAAGCTTCACTTTCATATATTTAGAAGTTTTTTCAAATCTTTTAATTTTGCAAGAGAGGTGAATAAAACATCATGAGATTCAAATGACATCTTAATTGAGTTCACATTAAAAGATGATCTTTGCATACATTGAAAAAGAAACTTCTCGCAGTTGGGTGAATTCTCAATTCGATTACTAAAATGGAAACCATACATTTTACCTAAACTGGAATGTCCTATTACATATGTATCAATAATATTTTCTAATCTACCCGAATTTCTATACAATGAAAGTATTATAACGAATATAACATCATGTTTAGGTAGTCCGCTTAAGGTTTGGGTTCTGGGAAACAATTAGGTTACGCATATGGTTGTAAATGACTATTATAATACAGGAAATAGTTATGTTAAAAGAAATATGTTTTGATAGAAATATTAAACAAGAGAACTAAAACAACTAAAAGAAAATCAGGAAAGTGTTATGTTATAGCTAAGGTTTAAAAATTAAAAGGGCCTCAAAGAGTTCTCTCTAGGTAGTTTTAAATGACCATTAAGATCCTAAATTGGAACATCCCTGACATTAGGAACAAAACAACAAAAAGAAGGTTAAAGTATATCAAAAGGTATGAAAAAATGGATTTCGTAAAAATTCAATGACCAATGATTGTTGAATTTAATAAGGATATAATATGCAAAAGTATAGGATTCAATAACTGTTTAGCCAACTACTGTAACAAAATATGGTTAATGTGGAAGGATGACTTATTAGTTGAGACCATGGTTAATCATGATCAGTTTATTCATGTTTAGGTAAAACATTCAAGTCTAGCTAAAGAATTCTTAGTTATTATAGTCTATGCTAAATGTAATATGGAGATGAGAACGGAAATCTTAAACAATCTAAGGACTATTGCTGAAGATACTATTGACTGGTTAGTTATAGATGACTTCAATGTCATCTTTGATAGCCATATAATTATTTTATGTCCATCTTTATACATGAGATCCATTGAAAAATTAAATAGCACATTGGTTGATTGCTCTCTGGAATATGGTCGTTATATAGGTTCTAAATTCACTTGAACTACCAGAGAAAATGAAAAGGGTTGGACCACGTTTTGATCAATAATCTAGATTTCGGCACATGGTCAGAAGGTGTTATGTCATACTCTTTTATTTGTAACGATGGATGAAAGTCAATGGAATATTAGGTCCTATTTTGAATTTTAAAATATGTGAACGCACCACCATGATTTCCTTAACATCGTTGAGGAGAACTGGAAGATTAGAATAGATTGAAGACGTATGTTAGTGTTTTGGAACAAATTCGAGAGGCTTAAATAGATTCTTAAAATTCAGAATTGGGATCGGTTTGGGAATGTATTTGATGTGATATTATATGATGAGGTAGAGGTTAAAAATATGGGAAAAAAAAGCAATTGTTATTGAACACAAATTAAAGTTTGCTAAAAGTCAGGCTATATATTTATAATTGCTTCTAAGGGAAGAAAATTATTGGCATAAAAGATGCAATATTAACTGGTTTAGAGATGGTGACACGAACACTGCAATATATAACAATTATGTCAAAAAAGGAGTCGTAAAAACAAAATATATAGTATTAGAGAAGGCAATGAGTGTATCACTTTGCAAGAGATGTTAGTCAAGTCTGCTGAAGTTCATTTTAAAACTATTCTTACTAGCTAGTGTGATGGAAATCATAACTATGAGGAATATTTACACAACTGCATTCCTAATCTAGTCGCATATAATGATAATAATATGTTAATATAGCTTCCTATAGAAAAGAAGATTCAGGTGGTTATTAACAAATTAAACCTCACTAGTAAAACATGAATTGAATGGATTCTGTGGATTTTTATATCAATGTTGTTGGTATATATCATAAAGCATGATATTGATAGGATTAAAAGCTTAATAAATCAAACATACTTTTCTATAATAGTTCACGGAGAAGCTCATGGATACTTTAAGGCTTATACCAAAAGTTATAAAGACTTGGTTTTAGTCTACTACCAAAAGTGTTTATAATGGAACAATTTTTCCTCCATTTATATGTTGGTGTTTATGGAACGCTATAAATAGTTCTCAGCATGATAACATAAATATATATATGGTTTTATAATCAGTCATATATCTCATATCTTGATTGGATTAAATCACGATAGATTACTCAAGATGATCCACTGGTCTAATGATAACGATGTTGCTAGTGAATTAGGTTGCTAGAGTCACTTAGGTAAGGTTATAGAAATAATTTCTTCTTAGTTGGACACCACCATTAGTTAATATGGTCAAATTAAATGTAGATGGTTCATGTGGCCTTAATGGGAAGACTAATGGTGGAGATATATTGAGAAACAATAATGGTGATCATATAGTTGGTTTTGGAAGAATATATGGTAAACTAACTCCAATATTAGTTGAAGCTAGAGCTTTCTTAGATGGTATTCTAATATGTAAGGATCCTAAAATTAGTAATTTCGATATCGAATGTAATTATCAACTGTTAGTTGAAGGTCCGAAAGTAATCATGCAACTTTCGTAATTAGAAGCAATTCTCTCTAAGTAGTAGCAGATTTGTCTTGAAGGCCTATTTGTTGTCCTAAATACCCAGTCTCCAAAAGCATCAAAGGTCTTTTACTGGTGTTCGATCTCTTTAATGCATTTGTTCCCTAATATTTTTATATACACATGTTAAATTTATTATTAATTTGAAGGTGGAAGTATAGATCAACCATTGGAAATGAATAAATCATACCTTATTCAAGTTGAAGCCATTATAAGTTCAAAAAATAACTTGTTGTTTCATCTAGGCTCCTAACTATGGTTGTCACTCTGTTGTTACAAAAGTTAATTAACCTATTTGTTAACGGAAACAAATTAACAACAGGTTATTGTTAACTCATTAGCAGCACCTGCTCGTTCTGCTCCAAATCGCTGAAAAATAGTTTGTTGCTAGGTGACCCAACAATGTCAAAACCATCCACGTCACAACCACCTCCACTACTACCATGAACAAAACGAAAACAACTCTCGTTTTTACAAAACCCTATAACGAAATACACGCAAGTTATTCAATTCAATCCGAAAACTGGTTCATCCGACCCAAAACTAAAATTAAACTCTCTTACATGAAATTCATCGGACATGTTATCGGTATTTTAGTTTCATAAAAAAAATTGAACTTGAATTTGTTAGTAAGCGTTCCTTGTTAAACAATTCGCCATAAAGGTGTAAAGCATACCCAAATGTAGAATTGAAATTAGGGCTTAAAAGGAAGTGAATAAATGAAGGTGATTTTCCATCTTATAAAAGAAATGATTGCACACTATCCAATCAGAGATCCAAATTTTCCAACCTCATGGGTAATTCCACTAGTTGGTTCGCATTTTGCACTAACGATAACATTACTAGTTGGGAAATTCCGCTAGACAAATGCTTCAACAAATATCACCAAATCAAATCAGTTGAAACATCTACAACACGTGATGGAAAGGCATAGCTTTACGAAGTTTATTGAAGATCCATAATTTTTTTGACTTATTTATATGTCTTATTTTTTAACACATTTAATAACTTTTGTTACATATAACTTGGATATTTAAATATATTTTAAGACCCAATTTGGTATTATTTTTAATTCATTATATTGTTAACCTTTAAAAAAAACAACCAAACTTATATACACATTTGTCCAAATCCACGTATCATTGTGTGAAGACATGTAAATCGGTACACAATTGCATGAATTGATTTGGATAAATGGACGTATCTTTATGCGTTAGAGTATTTTAGAAACTTAAAAACAATTGCATTTAAACTGACTTGCTACATGTAAAATCAAAATCGAAGATAAGTTAAATTTGACTAACTAACTAAAATTTGACTTCAAACAGGTGCAAACGACCTAAACTTATTAAACGAAAACAACGTAGGACTCAATAATATGTAACGAAAACAGCTTAACAAAAAAATTGTATGACTACTAAGTAAAATGCATCTATCTCGGCTTCCTCACACTTTCTTAGTATTACAGCGCGTACAGAATCAAGCTCTACACAGTTAAACTATCTGTGGCCAAATAATTAAACAATTGAAATTTGGTATGACATTCCTCTCTGTTGAGGTTGAAAACCAAATGGACCCGTCGTTTGATTAGATCTGTTCACCTTTTTTCTCCTTTTTGCCGCTTCTTAAAATGTATGGTGGTTTGACACGATCCCTACCGTATAAGTAGTACAACTGGCATACTGGTGGCTCCCAATATACTTTATATTGTTCCTCGTTATATATTTTTGCGACTACTAAGGAGGCTTTCTTCAAATATTCGTCTTCTTTGCAAGTCAACCGAGATATTTTTCAATTTTTGATTTCTTGATGTGTTTATTGTGTTTTTATAAAAGATATTGGTCTCTATTTATTGTTTTTAGGTAAGATAACGTAATCCTACTAGGCAAATCACCGTTTGACAAGTGTCGGCAGTGGATAACGTTATCTAAATAACCAATTAGATTCGGACACACAACGAATAAAGCTAGTACGTTACCTATGTACGTCAAATTAAACCCACTTTATAAATTGAAGATGTAAATATATTAGTAGTAAACATAAACATCAATAATAATATTTTTAACTTACATAGTTGTAAACATCAAACGTAATAATTTACATTAAACATCAAGCGTAATAAAATATTTGTAACTTACATATAATTTTGTGGTAAGAGAAATGCAAATATCAAACATAAAATAAAAATATTGTAAAATATATAAACCATACAAAAACAATGCTAAGTAGTCATAGCACAAATATCAATAATAATAAATAGTCAAAGTGTCAACAAAATCAAATACAAAAAAGGTCATTCACTGTATCGGGGCGCAAGCCTATGACAATCGCGTAAGGATACGAGAGGTTCCTCCATAGTCAAGTCAGGGTTCCTCTCCTCTATAGCCTCCATCTCGAGTAAGTGACCCATCAAATTGTATAACCTTGTCGTACGAGTGAAGACGGAGGGGTTCACCCATGCGACTGTATCATCGGGAGGCGACTCAAGATTGATAAGTATGTACGATATATTTGTTGGCACTCATGAGTGTTCATTAATATGATACCATCCTCCTGACCTAGTACATACTGCGCAGCTTTCAAACTGTGGTCAATAATGTGTGATTACCATTGATTCCAAGTGAATGCGTCCCAAAATTAAAAATCGTTCACACAATCAATCCTACTAGAGCTTGTCAAAAAAATACGTAGCAGACCAGGTACCTGTATTGAAACTATTAGCACAAAACTCTAACCTTAACCAATAAGTATAACAACCAATAGAAGCACAAAATTATAACCTAAATGAACTATTAAACATAAATATTTTACCTAATGAAAGTCCTCCATTTGTTTAGCAACCCGTAATGGATAATATGCTTCGACAATGTCAAAAGACTTCAATGTAGCATATATTTAAGGTACATCACAAAACCCTCGAACATCGCGTAATTACGAATACAGCATGGACCATACCTACAAAAATCAAGAAATGTATTAGATGTAACTACGACACATAAACTAAAATATTATTACGAAAACTAAAAATAAAAATAAAAATAAACATAAATATAACTTACATCTTGGTCGCTCAATGTAGCAAGGTAGTCACGAATAATGTTTTAAGGTTGTTGGCTTTGTCGAAACGCGGGAGGTGCATATTTTCATATGTAGGTTGTGCGATACTAAATCTGTTGTGTTGCGCAGGAGCGAATTACGGAAAATTGTCATAAATCCAAGTCTCTAAAAGCCCAAGGAAACCAGACACAACAGAAGTGGTGTGTAAGAAAACCTTACCTAGCTGGATATACAACTGCGCAAGTATCAAGTTCCCCTAACTGTATCTGGCCGAACTACGATAGTCGTCGATAAGCTGGAAGTAATCAATGTTTATATTACTGCTTGACTTGTTGGCTAAAATGGTTAACCAAACAAGTGTAACAAATAACCCCTCACAGCTCGTCGTGTACCACCATTAATGACAACATCATCACAAAATGATGCCATATAGAATGTCATCTTCAATCAAACGAGGCAAAGGTGCCTTTTACCTCCCCTTTTGTTTTCAGCAATGTCTACCTCCAAATCTTCTTTAGCGACTCCTGGTAGGCACGTGTAGGATGCGTTTCTCATATCTTCAATAGAAAACTCAACTATATCGCAGTTTACTCCAACCACTCGAAGACCGGTTATAACGTGTACATCATCCAATGTCACCATCATCTCACCGAAAGAGAAGTGAAATGTATTGGTTTCCGGATGCCACCTCTCTAAAAAATCATCGAGTAAGTGGACGTTCGTAGCCCAACATGTGAGACACTCAACAATGGGTTTGAAAGAAGTACCTACTATCTCATCTCGAATGCGGGTCTGATCCGTAAATCTCACTCATGATGTGTCACATTTATCACAAATTTGATCAAACATTCGAAAAATACTTGAATAGTTTCTAACAATCTAAGAAATGCATCTAATTGTCGCAATGGTGAAGTAACATTGCATTATAACATTTGCAGACCATGTGGGAGGACAAGTTCTAAAAACAGGAAAATTTACGCAATTATATGCCTAAATTTTGCAAATCCACGAAGATTGGGTGCTTTGAAATACTAGATATACGCACGATGCGTGGATTTACATCGAACAACAACCGTATGGCAAAATCAAAACCCTACTCCTATTAGCCCAAACCTAACAAATAACATACCGAAACGAAGATATAAATCTAACTCTAATTCTAGACAACAACTACAGAGAAAAGAAAATCCAGTTTTTTAACTAAAACTTAAACTTTAAATATCCCTAAAATTATCTATATAAATTCATAAAAAATTACACCACCATGTAGAAAAAACGTACCTTAATATAAATGTAAGCTTGGTTTTGAAAAATCTAAAGTTTTTGAAAAATGAATTTAGAGAAGGTGTAGGATCTGGAAGAGAGAAAATTACTGAAAATTGTAAATAAAAGATATTTATATCGGTGATAAATATTAAAAATCTCGTTACGAGAAAAATGGATATCATTATAGTCGATCTCGTTTTAAAAAGTACGGTCTGAATTTAGCTTAGTCCAACTTTAATTTTGACAAATTATATTAAAATCGTAAAAAGGTAAAAGGTAAAAGATAAAAAAAAGTTCAAAATCAATCATAAAACTAAATAAATAAACAATATAATAACGTTTTAAGAATAAAATAAAATAAAAAATAATGCGATTAATTTAAATATTCAAATAAAATTGTATTCGAAATAACATACTGAACAATCAGGTTTGAAATCAAAATAGAGATTAAGTATAGAAAATATTAACTATTGAATTTTTCTATTGTAATCTAAATCTAAGAACAATTTTGTTGTGCATATATACTGTTAGACCTTTTAAAGTCGATATACCATCTGTATGATTTTTCTACTGTTTCTATATGATGTAGTTGTGCAGAGCACATAACATTTCTATATGTTTGGTTCTCCTCTGTCCTCTCCATACACCATACTACTAAAACGAAACCATCATTGTCCTTTCCTTTCCCTTTTATGGTCAATAGGGGACCACCTATAACTATTTTTATAAGACGCGTTTTAATTGCATTCGGTATTTAAGGATGACATTGACAACCAATGCCATCGAACTCTTTTTCTTTTCTTTTTAAACCGTCTCTTGGGGCATAAGTTGATCGTTAGCCGAGTTTGGACCTAACAATATTACCGTAAGAATTAATTTGTATATATAAATTTAGTCCAATAAAATAAATTATAAGTAAAATATTTAAAATAAATTTGATCTTTTTATTTAATTTAAACATCCTAAACAATTTATTATATATTTTAATATATTTTAAAAGAAAACGTGTATTTGTATTTAAGATTTTTGACAAATGGTAGCTCCTCATCTCGAAATCAGAATACACATGACATTGCTTTTACTCAATTTGCTATTGTACGATTTCGTCTGTGTGAAATGGAAATCAAGTAGAATAGATTTCCGAAAGAGATTCATTCCACCCAATTTACACAAAGAAAACTAAGATAAATATTCGGCCACAAAATAAAATATGGTATTAAAGGATTCATTGGTATACTTATTTTCACGAAATGGTTTACGTGTACAAAATCTATAACAACTTCTATGCTAGGACACGATCGTGGAGGCACACCACGTAGAGGTAGATACGTGTATGATTGGAGGAGCGATACGTGATATACGATACATTGGTATCTAGTGGCTATCACTAAGTCGTAGTCGGGTAACGTCATCCAATGTCGATTACCGTTGCCATAAAATTCAAAAACGTCCAACCTTTTTACTAGGTTATTTACACGTTGTGAACCATCAAACACTTCGTCCCATAGGGCTTTGATTTTGTAATTTGTCGACCAAATCCAGTCTAACTTGGTCCCATGAATCGGAGTTCCCGTAGAGCGTTAAAGAAAGGACCTGAAATCCGCAATTATCGTCGGGAGATATGTCTTCGACGCAAGAAATGTAATCATGCAAATAGTTGGAAAACCAACTCTCGTAGCCGCTAAAATATTTGCCCTTCATTGAATTTTTCCGATCGAGTCACTATCTCTTTCTTGGGTTGAGACTCGGTTTTTTCCTTTTCTTTCGCTTTGTCTTTTGGTACTAAAAATATTTGATTAGCTACCGAGGCGGTCGTGCTACCTATCGTACCGGGAGTGCTAGCGCCTAAACTACTATCGTATTCCCAATCTGATGGGTTCCGCTTAGTTAATTTGTCCCGACTAGTTTTTTCCCTACCTTTAGTGACAACCGACTCCTTAGCTTCCAAAACACGACTTCTTTGTGGATCTAGGATTTGCATCATCCTATTTATGATATGATCTTTTAAGAAACGTTTCTTGTAAGCTCGTCTTCGGTACCAACCTCAGTATTACGTTTGATCTTTAACGTAATCTAATGAACATCACACTCACATTTTTGAATCGCCCTACCTTCTTTATAAATCAAAGCTAACTCGCATGCACATGGTAAATTATGAGTTTTTTTAATAACATAACCACACATTCCGGGATCGAACCATATTCCCAAGGTCGTCTTAAGATTTTGATATATTATTTCTATAGCCGTACATAAAAGTTTATAATTGTTTATCCATTTCTTCATCATGTAATCGGTAATTTTAAAAAAATGCGTACGTGTCGTATAACTCAGCAAAGTTTATGTTATAATCTTCGAGCGTGGCCAAGTATGTAACCCTATCATAAACTTCTACGAACTCATCGGCCATGTCCGAGTTTGGTAAAACTTTCCTAGAGTAAGAGAAAATGTTCCTACTAATATCCGGAAATATATCATCGATATCATTCATTAAAGCCAACTCCCTATCAGTGACAATAATATTAGGCATTGCGTACATGTTGTTTGTCAACACATTCCTTAGAACACTCAATTACCAAGTGTAGTTCTTTTCTTTCTCGGAGCTCAAAAAAACAAAAGTGACACAAAATGTCTTCTTCATCAACGTTGGCCAACTATTTCTAGCAAAGGTATTTTATACCTTGTAGTCTTATGTGTGCTATCCATTATAAGAACTTGAGGAAAAGTGCGCAATAAATCGATGTTTTTAGGATGTGCTAGAAAATCACTCGAGGATCTCGTTATTTTCTTCGCAAGTTCGCTCCCAAACATAGTACTCGTGTTGTTTTAACTTACAAAATAAGTATTGCATTTGGGTCTTTCCCGTTTTTCGACCAAATCGTGTTTTGACGCATGTTGTATATCATGCATGATAGATACATTTTCCAAGTCTTTAAGCTTCAACGCGCAATATATCTCTCTTGGTCGAGAACCAACTTCCGTTTGACTACGAACAAACGCCTTTTGTTCTACTTTTAGTCTACCGACTCGTAAGTAACCATCCAAGTGCAAAAACGGTTAGTGGTTGTGTTTCTTATTTACTACTATCAATTTCCAATAACCTGGTAGCTCTAACACCGATTTTCCCCTTAAATAGAACAGACACCTTCATTTTTTGATCAACATTCTCGTCGTTTCTTAACATACCCTGGTTTGGGGTTAGGATTGTAAACCCCGTTTCTCTCGCACCTAAAATACATCATAGGAGTTTTCCCACTTTTGCTACCGCCGTCGTCTTTACTACGTAGCACAGTGAGCCTCCTAGTTTTTTGCTTTCAGATTTGATCCATTAGACCAAATCAGGTTTGGTGTACAAGGTATTTGTGGTAAACACTTTCATGTAATCGTCCATCGAGCATGGTGGTTGGTTCGGTCCCTACAAATTAGAACGGTCACCCAATTAGCATCCAATGGAAAAGTAGTCTAAAATTCACATAAAAAAATTGTGAATACGCACTTCGTACGTTTGTCAAAATCGTGAATAGGCTACTCGTGATTTTGACAAAATTGGAAATATAGGCTAAACTGGACATTACAAAATTACGAAAACATTCTTCGTATGTTTGTCAAAATTGTGAAGTCCGTGCTGATGATTGGGGGAACATTGCAAAGAGTGTGTTCGCAATTTTGCACAATTACGAGCACCGCCTTTGCAATTTTAACAAAAAAACATGTTATTCTGTGAATTATGGGTTCGCAGTTCATCAATTATATAGCGTAATGAGTTCGCAAAACGCACTGAAAGTAGAAAAAACTCGAAAAATACCTCATCTTGGGTTTCAAGATGGTCTGTCAAAGGCTCCTCATCCTCGGACGCAAAATCATCAAGATTTAAGCTAAATTCATCATTCAACTCGATCAAATCCATGGTTGTATTTTTTTTTTTAATTTTTGTGTAGTTAGAGAGAGAAATCTATAGGTACAAGAAGAATAAAAAGTAGTTTTATTAGTTAAACATTTAGTTTTATATATGAAAGGTATATTGGACATTTCACATAAACAGATTTTTAGTGATTTTGGGGTCTTATTATACCCAAAAGGTATCCCAATATAGCATTGCCCTTAAAATTGATTGAACTATATTATCTTTGTGGTTGAGTAATAATTTGATCGATAGCAGAGTTTGGATGCTTAACAATACTACCGTAAAAAATTAATTTGTATATATAAATTTAGTCTAATAACATAAATCATAAGTAAAATATTTGAAATAAATTTGATATTTTTATTTAATTTAAACATCGTAAATAATTTATTATATATTTTAAGATATTTTTAAAAGATAATTTTTAAAATTAAATTACTTGAATAAGAAAAAGTGATTTCAAAACTTGTTGTATGTTTGTAGTTAAGATTGTTGACAGAAGGGAGCTCCCATAACAAAAGAGGCATTTTAAAATTAGAGTATGGCATTGCTTTTAATCAATTAGCTACTTGTATGTTGAATATAGTATGATTACAATAAAAAAAAAATTAAAGGACAACAACCACAGGTGTATGAGATTGCGGAACATAAGCACATAATAGTTATATATATATATATATATATATATATATATATATATATATATATATATATATATATATATATAATTAAAAAATATAAGGACATAAAAACTTGCGAAGTGTAGGTGTCCATGACAATGCGAAACACAATGTTATTATCATTTGATGGGCGTCTCACTTTAATAAAGTCTGTACTAATGTAGGTTTGCATTAGTACAATAATTATCAAGAAGAGCGTGTGGAAAATAGTCAAGAAGCAAAGTTTCAACATTTGAAAGGTTCAAATGTTGAATTTTGCGAAACAAGAAAAGTTCACAACAATGGATTAATTCATAGAATTTCGAATTTAGAACCAATCCAGTATTCGATAATACGGACATGTACACGAATAAAAAATCATATGCCGATGTCACCAAGGCAACAATTAAATAACCTTCAATGAAATTGAAAAAAGTTCAAACATACGGTGATCACATAACTATTTAATATACATCAAAATAAAAAGATAAACTAACGGAATCCAGAAAGTTTACACTAGTTGGCAAACTTTCAAAAGATAAGCTTCACTTTCATATATTTAGAATTTTTTCAATTCTTTTAATTTTGCAAGAGAGGTGAATAAAACATCATGAGATTAAAATGACATCTTAATTGAGTTCACATTAAAAGAGGATCTTTGTAAACATTGAAAATGAAACTTCTCGCAGTTGGGTGAATTCTCAAATCGATTGCTAAAATGGAAACCGTACATTTTACCTAAACTGGAATGTCCCATTACACATGCATCAATACTGTTTTCTAATCTACCTGAATTTCTATACAATGAAAGTATTATAACGAATATAACATCATCTTTAGGTAGTCCGCTTAAGGTTTGGGGTTCCAGGAAACAATAAGGTTAAACATATGGTTGTAAATGACCATTATAATACAAAAAAGAGTTATGTTAAAAGAAATATGATCTGAAAGAAATATTAAACAAGAACCTCAAAGAGTCAGGAAAGAGTAATGTTATAGCTAAGGTTTAAAAATTAAAAGGTCCTCAAAGAGTTCTTTCTAGTAGTTTTAAATGACCATTAAGATCCTAAATTGGAACTTCCGTGACATTAGGAACAAAAAAAAGAAAGTTAAAGTATATCAAGAGGTATGAAAAAATTGATTTCATGGAAATTCAAGAACCAATGATTGTTGAATTTATTAAGGATATAATATGCAAAAAATATAGGATTCAATAACTCTTTAGCCAACTACTGTAACAAAATATGGTTAATGTGGAAGGATGACTTATTAGTTGAGACCATGGTTAATCATGATCAGTTTATTCATGTTCAGGTAAAACATTCAAGTCTACCTAAGGAATTCCTAGTTATTATAGTTTATGTTAAATGTAATATGGAGATGAGAATGAAACTCTTAAACAATCTAATGACTATTGCTGAAGTTGCTATTGACTGGTTAGTTCCAGATGACTTCAATGTCATCTTTACTAGCCATATAAAAACTTTATGTTCATCTTTATGCATGAGAGATATTGAAAATTAAATAACACATTAGTTGATTTTTCTTTAGAATATGTTGGTTATATAGGTTTCAAATTCACTTGGACTATCAGAGAAAATGAAAAAAGGTTGGACCAGGTTTTGTTCAATAATTTATGGGCTGCTTACTTTCAAGAAACTAGAGTTCGACACATGGCCAGAACGTGCTAGATCATACTCTTTCATTTGTAATTATTGATGGAATTCAATGGAATATTAGGTCTTATTTTGAATTTCAAAATATGTGAACACACCACCATGATTTCCCTAACATCGTTGAGGAGAACTGGAAGTTTAGAATGGATTGAAGACGTATGTTAGTGTTTTGGAACAAATTCAAGAGGATTAAATAGATTCTTAAAATTCAGAATTGGGATCAGTTTGGGAATGTATTTGATGTGGTATTAAATGATGAGGTAGAGGTTAAAAATATGGAAAAAAACTAAAAGAGACAATTTTTATTGAAGACAAAATAAATTTAGCTAAAAGTCAGGCTATATATTTATAATTGCTTCTTAGGGAAGAAACGTATTGGCATAAAAGATGCAATATTAACTGGTTTAAAGATGGTGACATGAATACTGCAATATATAACAATTATGTAAAGAAAAGGAGACGTAAAAACAAAATATATAGTATTAGAGAAGGCAATGACTGTATCACTGAGCAAGAAATGTTAGTCAAGTCTGCTGAAGTTCATTTTAAAACTATTCTTACTAGCTAGTGTGATGGAAATCATAACTATGAGGAATCTTTACACAACTATATTCCTAAGCTAGTCGTATAGAATGATAATAAAATGGTAATATAGCTTCGTACAGAAAAGGAGATTCAGGTGGTTATCAACAAATTAAACCTCACTAGTGCAACATGGATTGATGAATTTAATGGACTTTTCTATCAATGGTGTTGGCATAGCATCAAGCATGATCTTTGTGATGCTATTAGAAGTTTCTTTCAAGTTCATGAGACTCCTCGGAGTATTAAATCTACTATCATATTCCTAATTTCTAAGTCTAGTAATTTTCAAACATGGAATTATTATAGACCAATAAGCTTATGTAGTCTTTTCAACATAATAATTTCTAGGATATACAACTATAGCCTTACCAAGATCCTGCCTAAAATAATATCTAATGAGCAATGTGGGTTAGTTCATGAGAGAAACATTCAGGATAATATTATGTTAGCTAAAGACATTTGCATGAATTTAAAGAAAAAAGTCAAGGGAGACTACATTCTATAATCAAGGTTAATATGTCAAAGCAGTTTGATGGATTAATCTACAAGTTCATATTAGCTGTAATGGATCAGTTTGAATTAAGTAAACCTTTTCTTGATAGGATTAAAATATTAATAAATCAAACATACTTTTCAATAATAGTTGATGGAGAAACTGGTGGGTACTTTAAGGCTTCTACCAAAAGTTATGAAGACTTGGTTTTGGTCTACTACCAAAAGTGTTTATAATGGAACGATTTTTCCTCCATTTATATGCTGCTGTTTATGAAAATCTATATATATTTCTCTACATGATAACCTATATATATATATACACACGGTTCTATAATAAGTCATATATCTCATATCTTGATTGGATTAAATGATGATAAAATTACTCAAGAGGATCCACTGGTCCGATGATAACGATGTTGCTAGTGAATTAGGTTGATGAAGTCACTTAGGTAGGGTTAGAGAAATAATTTCTTCTTAGTTGGACACCACCATTAGTTAATATGTTCAAATTAAATGTAGATGGTTCACGTAGCCTTAATGGGGAGGCTAGTGGTGGAGAGATATTGGGAAACAATAATGGTGATCCTATAATAGGTTTTGGAAGAATATATGTAAACTAACTCCAATATTAGTTGAAGCTAGAGCCTTCTTAGATGGTATTCTAATATGTAAGGATCCTAAAATTAGTAATTTGGATATAGAAAGTAATTATCAACTGTTAGTTGAAGGTAAAAAAGTTATCATGCAACTTTCTTAATTAGAAGCAATTCTCTCTAAGTAGTAGCAGATTTGTCTTGAAGGCCTATTTGTTGTCCTAAATACCCAGTCTCCTAAAGAATCAAAGGTCTTTACTCGTGTTCGACTGCTTTAATGCCTTTGTTTGCCAAGGTTTTTATATACAAATGTTAGATTTATTATTAATTTGAAGGTGAAAGTATAGATCAACCATTGGAAATGAATAAATCATACCTTATTCAAGTTGAAGCCATTATCAGCTCAAATAATGACCTGTTGTTTCATCTAGGCTCCTACCTATGGTTTTCACTCTGTTGTTACAGAAGGTAATTAACCTATTTGTTAACGGAAATGAATTAACAACGGGTTATGGTGATCTCATTAGAAGCACCTGCTCGTTCTGCTCCAACTCGCTGAAAAATATCTTGTAGCTAGGTGACCCAACAATGTCAAAACCATCCGCGTCACAACCACCTCCACCACTACCATGAACAAAATGAAAACAACTCTCGTTTTTACAAAACCCTATAACGAAATACACGCAAGTTCAATCTGAAAACTGGTTGATCCGATCCAAAACTAAAATTAAACTCTCTCACATGAAATTCATCGAACTTGTTATCGGCATTTTGGTTTTAATATAAAAAAAATGAACTTGAATTTGTTAGTAAACGCTCATTGTTAAACAGTTCGTCCTAAAGGTGAAAAGCATACCCAAATGTAGAATCAAAATTAGAGTTCGAAAGACAGTGAATAATGAAGGTGATTTGTTGTCTTATAAAAGAATGGATGCACACTATCCAATCAGAGATCAAAATTTTCCAACCTCATGGGTAATATATTTAGTATAGTAATGGAACATTTAATTTATTTTAATGCATTAATTCAATAATTAAATATTTTTAATATCAAACGTTATTTTTTAAATATATTAATCCAACTGGTTAAAATATTTTAGAATATAAGTAACTAATTTGATCAACGTTTTAACATATTATTCAATGGTTAATTAGGTTAACTCATTTTTTAATTATAAATTTTTAGTCAACAGTTAAACATTTTGAATATTTTAAGTCAATAGTTAAATATTTTTATTATTGTTAACTAATCTTGGTAAATGTTTTAATATACTAACTCAAGAGTTAAATATTTTTGTATATGGTAATAAAATATTCAAACACGTAGTTAATTTATTTTAAAATAATTGGATAATTGAGGAAGTATTTTAAGTTAATGCATTTAAGAACTGTTTAATATTATTCATCCAAAAATTAAACTATTATACAATGCATTCAAAATTTAAACCTTTAGTCCAAGAAAATATAAGAGCGTCAAAGGTAATTTAACAACTATTGTTTTCACAAGTTAAATATTTTCAGTATAATGATCCATCTTACATAGCTCTATCAATTAAACATCAAATATATAGTAAAATAAATGTTAAATACAACAAAAACATTTAACTATATTAGTTAAATGATCAATCTATATCTAATTACATGATTCAAACGGTTTGAACCGTAACTCGTCTATAGACTATCGAATATAGTGACATACAATCCTTTCTTTATCTGATTGATAAATCTCAATCAGATTTCATCTCAGGGAAAAAAAACTCATATAAATATATTTTTTCTAAGAACTCTATAGAGATACCAAACTAACATCAAATTATAGAGGGTCGCACTAAAAATATATCTTATGATTTTTTTTCTATAATGCTTGTATCAATTTATTATGGACACTCTTATTGACATGAACTTCATGAAAATGATGATCTGTTAATTTTAGAATGTTCATCATCACTGAAGGTGCAAACTTCACGCACCGCTAGTGCTAAAGAACACGTACCACTACTTCATCAAATATACGGGTGGTGCAACATACCGATACTTCCAGTATAACATCCTTGTACTTATACTACTAAATCTTCATCATTTATACTTTAGACCTTATGATTATTTAACTAACTTGCTATTTGTTATGGCCGCAGAAAAACAAGCACATACCCGGAGAGTGAACTACCACGAAAACGTATTAAAAAGATTAAGGTCGCTCGTGATAAAAAATTCATGTGTCGCTCATGAGGAAAAATACATGTGTATAAAAATAATCACGAGCTATCAATTTTTCAACTTCCCTTAACATTGATCCTTCGCCTACCACTAAGATAATTAATACTAAGGGATAAAAATGCATATAGAGTGGTTTTCACGTCGAACTAAATGCAAACCCAACATGTGGCTCATATTAGTCATCATGAACCATCCGATTCTGAAAACGATAAAGATTCACTTGAAATGTTGGAAATTACCATAAAGTCTACTAATAGAGCTAAAGATGGAAGCAATAAAAATATATTTTAAACCAAAACAATATGATTGTTTCTGGAGTATGTGGAACGTGAGGTATACAAATTGTTTCTTAGGAATGTAAGTATAGGGATACTTTAATATAGTTTTATAACGTGGTTTATAATTCTTCAATAGGTTATAAAAAATTATATTTGTCATTATGTTCATTTTTACTATCCCATATTGGTATAACCTTTCATGTTATATATGAAGTTTTACAAAAATATGTCATGAGTAATCAGATTTGGGTTCAAAATTTGTTAGTTGATACTCCATTTGGGCCTCTCATTGGTCACATAAATAAGTTTAAATCAAACCTCCAGTTAAACGAGGTTTTACTTGAACGATGACACGGACTATATTTTAGTACTCGTTTTGGGAAGATTACTATCACTCCTGACAACACACATGTTCTGATATAGGGAAATATAGTAAAATTTAAGGGTAACAATACTTTTTAGATTAGCATGAACATTAAGCTTGATTTTTGAAAATTCCATCAATTGTTGTTCGTTTGAGGTAGAGATTCAAACATGATTTTTGTTTGGTCTAAAATGAATTAGGGATGTCTTTACACGTGCTCTGAAGTCAAACCTAGATAGAAATGGATATACGTTCGTATATGTTGCATGTACATACTGATGAGTCCGGATTCTATCACCACTGATTATGAGGACCGGACATGGGCAATTCAGACAAGATCCACCCACTAAACCATCCGAACTGAATTAATGTATTAAAAACTTAATCACTTCATGACTAAGCTAATTACTTACCTACTTAAAAACTAATGGGTCTTTGAACTCGACCCGAATTCATAATCATGACCCGAAAGCCATATAGCCCAAGGTTAAGGGTATAAATACCCAACCACTTTCATTTAATGAGGGTAAGACAAATTAAATACAACCAGACAGCTTAATTCTCCCACTACAATCTATCCAAACATTAAATACCTTTGAAATACCTCAAAACTCTGGACAAAATTACCCTCAACCAAAAATAAACCGCACCAAATTGACGATCATAGTGGGAGCACGATGGTACCTGAATATAGTATTCAAAACCATCAGGAGAAACCAGTTCGGATGAATCCGGACGCGCAGGAAGTACCACCAGCTTTGGCCGAAGTGGTGGGAGAAAATGATGAATATACCATTGAGGAGCGAGATAGGTTAAAATTTGAAATGGAAGCTCTGAGGGCTACCAAGAGGGTAGAGATGGGCATAAAAGAGAAATCTAAGGCGTCAGTTGCTCATCATACTGACAACCCAAGAGAACATGAGCCCTCAAAAACCCATGTGAGTACGAAAAAGACTCATGCTAGCTTAAAAAAGTCTCACAGGTCTAAACCGGTGGAGAGCTCTGATTCAGACTCAGAATCTTCCAGTAGCTCCTCAGGTGAAGATAAAGTCGAAGAATCCTTGCCATCCAGCAGTGATGAAGGCCGTTCTAAAAATGAACAAAAGTTAGTAAAAAAGTACTTAAGAAAAAGAGATAGGCATGGAAGGCTGAAGAGGCATATAGGAAAATGGTCGTCTCATAGCCGGAGACACGTAGATCGGATGGTGATGGATCTTTTTGCTTTCCACGATGAACCAGGTATCTTTGTAACTCCTAATGAGGATACTGTTTTCAATCATGACCGGAATTGGAGACAATCTCCATTGTCCTCCAAGATCCTGTCTGGAAACCTTCCTAAGAGGTTTTATAGCACAAAAATGGAAAAATACGATGACAGTAAAGACCCGGATAACCACTTGGAACAGTTCAAAAATTTCATGATGAATTTTGATGATGACGACAAGTTACTTTGTAGAGCATTCTCCCAATCATTTACGGGGAGTGCTTTGAAGTGGTACAACAGTTTGCCACAAGGCTGCATTAGAAATTTCGATCCTTTTTGGGTGGCTTTTCGAAGATAGTTTGTTGGAAGTAAAGAGGTAAAGGGCAATGGAGACACAATTATCCATTGTGCCCAAGAACCAAATGAATCTCTAAAAAAATACATAAGTCGCTATGTAAATACCAAAAATGGGTTGGCTGATTGCTTTGAACAAGTAGCAATAGCTTCATTGAGACAGGGCTTAAACCCTAGAAACTTGGCCGATTCAGTAACCAGGAAAAAAACCATGACATGGGGAGGTTTGCTCAATCAGGTCGGAAAGCAGATTAATGTGGATGAAACAAAGAAAATAAGAGTGCACAGGCAGGTGAGGTCTGCTCCGGCTGCACCAACTCCAAACCAAAACCAGTCTGGGAACAAGGCTAGGGATACCGGGCAGGGTCATAACAGAGCCAAAGCTCAATCTCAGCCAGCTGCACCAGCCCAGAGTCAGCAATCTAGAAATAAACGAGGGCCTTGGGTTCAACCGGAGTGGTTTTCAGAATTGAAAGAAAACGTAGCCACCATTTATGACAAAACAAAAGACGAAGTACATTATAGAAGGCCGGCTGCATTACAGTCTCCTAGGGAGAGCCGCAACAATTGTTTCTGCTAGTATAATAATGATACTGGCCATACGACTGAAGACTGTATTTCTTTGAAGCAAGAAGTCCAGAATTTGATTGAAAGAGGAAAATTGGGAGCATATGTTAAAAGAAGAGGTGGAAATAGGCCTGATAACGTTCATCGGGCTGGTCCGAACAATGCAGACACATCGGCTCCGCATGGGGCAATGGTAATAATCAAAAGGTTCGATGTAAAGTCAGAATACTTGGACCCTGATCTAACCCAGAATAAAGTGGGTGTTATTGCAGAACATTGCAAGTCGGTGTCCGGACTTATCAATTTTTATGAGTCACTCACGATTTTCAGAGGAGACACCATGACAACACCAACTGCTTCTTCGAGAAAAAGGCACGTTCATACTTTAGCTACTTAACTGGAATGAGGCATGACTTCCTATCAATCGCAGATTCCATTTCCCTTCATTGTTTTCGACGAGGATGACTTGAGGGATATTGCTGGTCCTCATGAAGATGTTGTTGTCATAGGAGCATCCATTGGGGGCAATGACATAAGACGAATTTTGGTGGACAACAGAAGTTCTGCCAATATTCTCTTTTTAACTTCCTATAAAAAGATGAAAAATCCGGCAGTAACTCAATGTTCGAACAGGTCGATTGTGGGTTTCACAATAAGCTCAACAGACGTGATCAGAGAATTCGAGGAGGAGGTTGTATTGGGCAAAGGCCCTTTTAAAAAGATGGTTAGAATACTATTTGTTGTGGTGGATTGTCCCATTTGTTATAATGCTGTTCTGGGGAGATCTTGGCTCTCCAGGATGCATGCTGTGGCCTCAACAGTCCATCAATGCTTGAAATGTGTTGTGCAAGGACAAGTGGGAGTTGTTCGGAGCAGCCAAAAGATAGCAAGAGAGTGTTATGCAACAGTGCTGGCTCCTCGGACGTTGGGGGCGGTTCCGATCAATGAGGAATAGCAGTTTGAGGGGCCCTCTGTGGGAGAGGGTGAAATTGATGACCCCAAAGAGACCCCTGGAGTTTTAATACCAATTAAAGAAGTTGAAACACACTCTCTGGCTGAAGGAAAAAATGTCAAGATAGGATCCAAGATGACATCGGAATTAAAGGGTAAAGTGTTAAAATTCTTGAAAGACCATCAGCATGTTTTTGCTTGGTGCAATGCTGATGTTACCGGAGTACCAGCGGATATTATATCACACCAACTGTCCATCCGAAGGGACATAACACCTGTGATACAAAAGAGAAGAGCTGATGTTATAGTTCGAGAGGTCGACCAGCTTACTAAAATGGGGCGCGTAAAGGAATCTCAATACCCTTTATAGACAGCCAATCCGATGCTAGTAAAAAATAAAAATGGCAAATGGCGTATGTGCATCGATTTTACAGATTTAAACAAAGCTTGCCCAAAGGATTTGTACCCGGTCCCCCAGATTGATCAGTTGGTAGACTCCACATCTGGAAACAAGCTGCTATCTTTTATGGATGCCTACTCCGGGTATAATCAGATTCAAGTGGATCCGAAGGATCAGGAAAATACTACATTTGTTACTGATAGGGGCCTTCATTGTTACAAGGTGATTCCATTTGGGTTAAAAAATGCTGGGGCTACTTATCAAAGGTTGGTGAACAATGCTTTTTCTGATCAAATTGGAAGAAACATGGAAGTTTACATTGACGACATGATGGTGAAAAGTATGGACGGAGAGCTACACTTGGCAGATCTCCAAGAAACTTTTGCTAACTTAGTAAAAGTAAATTTGAAATTAAACCCAGAAAAGTGTGTGTTTGGAGTACAGTCCGGGAAATTCTTGGGGTATGTGATAAGCGAGCAAGGGATACAGCCAGATCCGGACCAGCTTAATGCTTTACTACAAATGGAGCCTCCTCGGAATATTAAAGAAGTACAACGATTGACTGGAAGGTTGGCTGCGTTAAATCAATTCATGTCAAGGTCTTCAGACAGGTGTGCTCCGTTTTTTCAAACTTTAAAATCTGTAAAGGACTTCAATTGGTCCTCAAAGTGTGATGAGGCCTTCGATGAAATTAAGAAGAATTTGTCTTCCTACAAAACTTTGTCTAAACCTGTTGATGGAGAAACGCTTTATGTGTATTTATCCGTTTCTGATTACGCAATAAGTGCAGTATTGGTAAGAGAGGTGGACAATTATCCTCATCCGGTGTTCTATATCAGCAAAAGTTTGATAGATGCAGAAAAACGACATTTGAAGCTTGAGAAGTTAGCACTGGCCCTGGTAATTGCTGCAAGGAAAATGAGGCCCTATTTTCAGGCTCATTCTATCAATGCCCGAACTTCTTTTCCTTTGAAAAATGTTCTCCAAAAAGTTGACGTTTCAAGTAGAATGACCAAGTGGTCAGTAGAGCTGGGAGACTACGATATTGATTTTGCTCCTCGAATAGCAGTCAAAGCCCAAGCTGTAGCTGATTTCTTAGTTGAATTCCATTCAGATAGGGATACTAAACAAGCAACTGGTGTGAAAGACAAAAACGTCTAGGTTGTCCGGACTGATGGTGGATCAAGTACCATGGGATGTGGTGCTGGGGTATGTTTAACTTCTCTGTATGGTGACAGAATGTACCAAGCTATATGTTTTTTGATGAGTCCGAATTCTACTTCCTCTCCGGACAGAGACAAATCGGACCAAGCTCAACGGACCGGACAGGGCACTTCGAACACTCAGCCCATTGAACTGTTAGAACCATGACAAAAGTACTAAAAAACCTAAACACTCCTTGACTAAGCTACTTGCTCTCCTACTAAGAGCTCATGGGTCTTTAAACATGACCCGGGTCCATTAAACATGACCCGAAAACCCATAAAGCCCAAATATAAGGGTATAAATACCCAACCATCTGCATTAAATGGGGGTAATGAAAATTAAATACAACCAGGCTGCTTAATTCTCCCTCTACATTCTACTCTAAACATTAAACACCTATATACTTCCACAAAACTCCGAACAAATTACAAATTTACCCTCAGACGATAATTAACCACACTATTTTTCTTTCAGAGCTTCTAATAATGAGTCTGAATATGAAGCTGCTATAGCTGGTTTGAAATTAGCTCTTATTTGTGGAGCCAAAAGGGTCAAGTTAATGAGCGATTCTCAGCTTCTTATCCATCATGCACAAGGTCAATCTGAAGACAAAAAGGAACAGCTGGTTAAATACTTACTTCTTCTCAAAGAAGTGGCACTTAATTTCAAAAGCATCACCTATGAACACATACCCCAAACATAAAATACACTAGTAGACTCTTTGGCAACCATAACCTATACTGAGTCCTACCCTTGGATTCATGTGCTGGAGTGCCCATCCATTCAAATTAATCCAAATAAGGAAGAAGAAAGTCTGAATATACAGATAAAACAGCCTCAAGATTGGAGATTTCCTCTTTTTCAATATCTCTTGGATGGCATCTTGCCTCCGGAAAAAGCAGTCGCAAGGAAAGTAAAGTACAAGGCTCGTGGTTTTGTCATTCTAAGAGATGTTCTTTATAAAAAATCTTATAGTAAACCTCTTTTACGATGTTTGGGGGTCGATGAGTCTCAAATAGTACTCTCTGAATTACATGATGGTGAGGGATCAGCACACTGTGGATTCAGGGCTCTAACCAGAAGAGTTTTATTAGCTGGGTACTATTGGCCCTCTATAATGCAAGATTTTAAGGAGTTGGTAAAAAAGTGTGATCCATGCCAGCGATATGGTAATGAAATCCATACCCAAGTTGTCCCTTTGGAATCAATTTCTGAGCCAATACCTTTTGCTCGATGGGGGTTGGATTTGGTGGGACCTCTACCCATGGCATCCGGGGGCGCAGAACTATAATCGTTGCTATTGATTACTTTTCGAAATGGATCGAAGCAGCTCCATTGATAGGTACAACATCAAAAGTTGTTATAAAATTCATCTTATCCAATATCTGTTGCAGATTTGGAATTCCACAAAAGATAACCACGGACAATGGGCCACAGTTCGACAACAAAGAAATAAAGGCCAATATCTAGAGGCATACAACACTGCTTCTCTTCTCCTTTCCACACAAAATCAAATGGCCAGGTCGAAGTGGCCAACAGGACAATACTGTCTGGTCTAAAGAAGAATTTAGAAGGGACTGTTGGAAAATGGCCAAGTTACTTGCAAGAAGTTTTGTGGGCTTACCGGACCACTCCCGGGACTGCAACACAAGCGTCTCCCTTTGCCTTAGTATATGGGATGGATGCCATAGCTCCCATAGAAGCTACTCTCCCTTCATTTCGAGTTCATAATTTTTCGGAACACGCTAACGAAGTAGCAGTTAGGGGCCAACTTGACTTAATAGAAGAAAGAAGAGTTAAGGCTCACCTTAGAGCTGCACATTATCAAGGTTTGATGAGAAGCAGGTTTGCTTCTAAAGTTAAGAGAAGGGACTTTCAACCAGGGGATAAGGTATTGAGAAAAGTTTTCCTACATACTAAAGAGAAGCAGTTCGGTAAGTTGGCGCCAACTTGGGAAGGACCCTATGTGGTCATTGAAAAGCTTAAGCCTGGGACATTCCGGCTCAAAGTCAAAGATAGAAGGATTTTGAATCACCCCTAGAACATTGAACACCTCCGTTTGTACTTAGAATAGAAACTATGTAAATATTTACTTGTTTAAAAGTTCATGTAAATATTTGGGGGCATACTATTTTCTACCCTGGTGGCGCGGGGAGGTTTTAATGAGGTGTCCGAGCTTTTTTATAAAATTTGATGCCTTCTTAGAAAATTTGGAGTGTTTCAATTAAAAAATTTCTCTGAAGTTTTTTATCAATAGCAGACCGGATTAAATTGGTGGAGTGATGACTACTTAAACATTGGTCATCGGAGAATGTAAACACTCTCACTTTAAAATACTTGTGAAATAACTAAGAGCTATTTAAACATTAACCACCAAAATTGAAAAAATTATGAAAGAATGCAAGAGTTGTGTAGAATGAAACTACCCATTAAAACATACGAAATGCCTTGGCCATCCAAGGACTTTGAATTGTCAAAACAAGAAAGGTTTATCCGGACAAGGACCGAACACGGTTACAAAAACTGCCTTGGCCATCCAAGGACTTTGGTTCAATCACAACAAAATTAAAAAGATAATTGATACTCTAAGACTGAGCTTTTGATGATGGCTCAGCCTCACATGCCTTCTTCTTCTTTGGGTCGTCATCCGGGCTCTCCCCTGTCTTTTCTTCATCATCGGTGGTGTCATCCCAACCACTGGAGTAGCCATGCCTATCACCCTCAGCCAAATTATGGTGAGGAATATCTCCGTACTCCACAAATTGCCATAAATCTCCCAATGTCCTCTTCGGAAATTTTTCATGAAAGAGCAGGACCATATCTGACTTGACTTCAGCATACCTTTCCTCTTGAGAATCTATAACCACATTGGTATAAGCATCCATCCTAGCTTGGATTGTTTTCTCCTGCTCCCTTAACAAGTCAGCCTTTTCTTGCTCAGCCTTGGACACGCTGTTTTCAAGAGAGATCTTGTCATTAGTTAAGGCCTGAATGATGCTATCTTTGGCCTTCACCTCATCTTTTGAAGAAAAGAGGTCTTTTATCAGATCGGAATGCTTGAGCTGAAGTTCTTTAACAACTTCTTCCGAAGTGGCCAACCTTTTGGCCAAGTCCTCCTGAATTTTCTTCAACTCCTCATTCTCTTTCCTCAATACCTCAGTATTTTGGTTGGCACTAAGAAGATCACTAAACAGCTTCTCTTTGTCAGAGTTAAGGGTATTAATGATGGCTGATTGATTTCGTACTTGCTTTTCCAAAATAAGCAGTGGCTGCACATTACTCAGTATGGAATGGGTGATGACATCTCTTTCACTTGAGAGAGAAAAAGACTTACCATTAAATGTGACGGTGTTCGAAGAACTTGGGGGAAGATAGGGCCCAACAAAATCATCTTTGGGGAGACCTTCAAAATAGAGACCAATCCCCTTAAGCCCAGTGATGTCGACACCATCAATATTGATACCCCCTACTCCAACCTCTTCGGTTTGAAAGTCGTTGGGGATCTCTTCTGCTCTTGTAGGATCAGTAGGGTCAACTGGAGGCAGTGGCTCCAGAGCCCGGAGAGAAACCCCATCTCCCTTGGAAGTTTTCTTTTTCTTGGCATCCCGATCTTTACCTTCTGCTCTCTTTTTTCTGACCTTTTAGGGTTTTGGAGACTCAGCTACTTCCTTGGTGCTCTCGTGTTCCACTACCTGTAGTAAGGCATCATCGATTTTCCCTTGACCTTGTCCCTTTGGGTTTGTTGGGACAGTTTCCTCCACCTCGGTTGGATTAGCCTCTACCACATCTTGCTTGGCCTTAGCCTTTTTACCCTTCATCTTGCTTGAGACTTTAGCTCTACCCGGCAAGACCAATTTCCCATCCTTTCCCTCTGTCTTCCGGAGGATCACTCCCGGAGGGAGTGGAGTGGTTAATTCCTCCCAAGACAGATCCCTCCGGTCCGTTGTATTCCAAAGATAGGATCTGGTCAAATTGCCTCCGGTAAAGCTGTTATGGAAGCGTTTTGCCCATTTCTCAGCTGTCCAGGCATTCAGCTTGGCACAAGTACTCTGCCCGACCTCTAAGTAATTATTGAAGTCCTTGGGCAGCACTACCAAAAAACAAAAGAAGGAGAATTAGATAAATTTTTTGGTATAAGTAAAAATAGAAGTATGTGGTGAGATTGTTACCATCACTATGCCATCTGCTGGTGAGCATGCTTGGATTGACACCAGCTTTATTTTTCTTTCCATTCTCCCAGGCACCGCTGACAAACAGAAATTGAGTCTTCCAGCCTTTCTCTGACTCGAGTAAGTCATCTACCACCTTGTAGCCATCACTCATGTTGAAGTGATAGAAAAAGATGACATGATTTCTGCAGAGGCTTGCTACAGCAGCAAATTGCTCCATCAGAAGAGGAATTCCGGAGAGCCTTGAAGCCATGATACATGCCATGAGGGTGAACCATGCGTTAGGGATTAGCTGGCTTGGGCAAAGCTTTATCAGAATAAAATATCTGACTATTTATGGGTCCAAGGGAAACCTAAGTCCCCATTTAAATAGCTCAGTATAGATGACAATCTCGTTGAGCTTACAATCCATAGGCGTCTCCGGATCGATTGAAATCCTTATTTTAACATTCTCTGGAATTCCCCACTTCGTCCTCATCCGGCCAAGTTCAGCTGTGTGAATGAAAGCATATTTGATTTTCTACATGGCCAGCAAATATTTGACACTTACTTTTCGGAAACAAGGCCCCACCTTTCCCACAAGGCACTCCGGCAGGTCCGGATGTTTCAAACACACTTTTTCCTTGCATTTGCTCTTCCTAGTAGTGGCAGTCTCGCTTGTTTGCCCAGAGACGTCAGTCTCAAAAGGAGCTTCCTCAATACTGTCTTCCGTTACATCCTCCATTACCATGGAGGGATTTTTAGCTGCTTTAGGAAGAGAAGAGCTATAGTAGTTGGCTCGGTAGGCCCTCCAGATTGTTGAACATCTTTTTCCTCTTGTATTCTAGAGTCCGGTTGGGGCTCGGACCCGGAGGTCTCTTTACGAAGACTTGAGGTAGTTACCTCCGGACCGGACAGCTTGTCCTTGGGAATTTTGATGGGTGCTTCTGACCCTGTGGTTTTACTTTTTGCCTCGGATTTCGAAGGCGTGGATTGTGATTTAGGCTATGTGCCAGCAGCATGCCCTTTTACTAGACGACCCCTTTGTCTATCTACCAGTTTATCCGGGGAAATATCAGCATCTGACCCCATAGCGATGAATGGGGAAGGTTTTCTAAGGCTTGTAACCGCCTGTTCTGGTTCAACGACAGGCTCTGACTCTTGACCGATGAGCCCGAGACAATTGGAGAAAGAATGGGTTAAAATAACCTTCTGGGTGTAGAACTCTTGGCAGAAGATGAACCTCGATCTGGCTCTGAGCTTGGTGTATTAGACTTGTCAACATGAGAAACAGGGAGGCCTGCAGCAATGCGCTTTTCTCTCTCGACTTTTTGAGCTTTTTCTAACTCCGATAAATTGAGCCACCCACCTTTTACCAAATTGTTTCTTGTTGTGAACATAAACTCACACAAAAAGAAAGGGTTTTATGAGAGATGAAAGTTTTGAAGTTTAACAAGAGTAGAGGTAATGAAGATGGTAAAACAGTGAAAAGTGAACTGATTTATAGTAAAAGAACAAAAGATGCTTCGATACCTAGGAGAATTCAAAAGGGTAAATACAATGATTAAAGACGGTGCTGATGTCACCCGCATTAAATGAAGAAGTTGCTTTTCGAAGCAAGTGGGAGCGCCATTCTAGGAGGAAAAACGGCCGGTGTGGCGAATCGGAGGAGGACACGTGGCCCACTATCTCTGGCAAAACTGCTAAACTTCTAAGGGTTTTTAGTTTGTCCGGATAAAGTCGTTACGATTTTCAAACCATCCGGACAAAGTTGTGATTACACTTGAAATATTTTTTAGGTCTTGCCAAAGGTCTTCGGACACAACTTAAAAAAGGGGCTACTGATGGGTCTGGATTCTATCACCACTGATTATGAGGACCGGACAGGGGCAATTCGGACAAGATCCACCCACTAAACCATCCAAACTGAATTAATGTATTAAAAACTTAATCACTTCATGACTAAGCTAATTACCTACCTACTTAAAAACTAATGGGTCTTTGAACTCGACCCGAATTCATAATCATGACCTGAAAGCCCATATGACCCAAGGTTAAGGGTATAAATACCAAACCACTTTCATTTAATGAGGGTAAGACAAATTAAATACAACCAGGCTGCTTAATTCTCCCACTACAATCTATCCAAACATTAAATACCTTTGAAATACCTCAAAAATCTGGACAAAATTACCCTCAACCAAAAATAAACCGCACCACATACCATATTTATTTATTCAGTTGAACAATTTTCTCGAATATGAGCCAAAAGTATATATAACCAAACATACTCCTATCTTAAGAGGACATTAAACGAGTATCAGGTATAACGTGGGTATCATGACTGCATTATAGCTAATAGTTGTGCTATAGTGTTCATAGTCGGTGGATATGATGGTTTCTTCTTTTTAATATTCATGATCCATTTGAGGTCCCCTAGTATTCTCTTGTATTTGGTTATACCTAGAAGTAAGAGTTCAGTTTATTCTTCGGTTTCAGTTTTGTGACGTTGTTATCACTTCATACTTTGGCTTGAGGGCCCTTCATCTAAGTCTATATGCCCTTATTATGAAAGTATTTGAGATGCTGTTTTGTGCCATTGGTTTCTTTCAACTGAATTTCCTCAATCTATCTATTTTGTATTGTTTCTTTCCTCTTCATCGACGGTTTGCATAATAGATTTGACTTCAATGACATGGGAGATTAATTGTTCATCTAACAAACAAAAAAATTCAGTTTGTTCATTTCTTAAATATTGATCCAACCGCTCAAGTTCGGTAAGAAGTATTGTATGAGTTTTTGAGGGCATAGGATTTTCGTCGCGTTGCTCCATCTTCACCTCTGTGTCTGCGGATGGATAACACATCTCTTCGAAATTCAAAATCATCTACTTTGTCAACAAAGATAAACTTCGTTCCCACATACCACACCAATTGATGTGGAATATTATGAGTAACTTAGTTTGATCCGATTGTTCCCACATACCATACCAATTGATGTGGAATATTATAAGTAACTTAGTTAGATCCTGTTAAAAAACAAAGAGAGAAGTAGCCGCAGGATGCGGCTAGGGTTTTGTGTTTATTAGAAAATGTTTCTTTTTTGTTTTATTGATGCATTAGAGATGTTAACTCAATAGTAAGACTCTCAATATATAGAGAACTTAGAGACCTATAAAAGGAAACTTAATACACTGAATATTCTAACACTCCCCCTCAAGTTGTGTAGTGGGATCACCAATACCCAACTTAGATAAAACTGATTCGAATGTTCTTGCAGCAACCGCTTTTGCCAGGATGTCTGCCAGTTGGTCTTCGGATCTAACAAACGGAAGTTCGACTGTCCCATCTTCAATCTTTTCTTTTATGAAGTGCTTATCTATTTCAACGTGCTTTGTTCTATCGTGTTGTACCGGGTTCTCTGAAATCTTAATCGCAGCTTTATTATCGCACATTAACTGAGTAGGACACTTCAGAGGGGATCCGATTTCTTTCATTATCTTCTTTAACCAAACTATCTCGGTAATCCCCTTAAGGATTCCTCTAAATTCTGATTCAGCACTTGACAGTGATACTACTTTCTGTTTCTTTATCCTCCAAGTCACCAAGTTACCTCCAAGAAGAGTAAAGTAGCCAGCAGTTGATCTTTTGCCGTTACGATTCCCTCCCCAATCAGCATCTGTGAATACTTCAACATCAAGGTGTCCATTTTTCTTAAAATTTATGCCTCTTCATGGTGTGCCTTTGAGATATCGAATAATACTCATTACTGCCTCCATATGGTGTTCCTGAGGATGATGCATGAACTGGCTAACTACTCCCACCACGTATGCAATGTCGGGTCGAGTGTGAGCCAAGTAAATCAATTTTCCCACCAACATTTGGTACCTTTCTTTACTCGCTGGTCTGGCCCCTTTAATTATCTTTAGTTTGTGATTCACAACCATAGGATTATTATTTGGTTTGCAATCCACCATGCTAACTTCAGGTAATAAATCCAATGTATATTTCCGTTGGGAGATATAAATCCCTCCTTTTGACCTAGATACCTCGATTCCTAGGAAATACTTCCATCCCCCAAGGTCTTTTATTTCAAACTCCTTGAAGAGGTATTTCCTAAAATAGCTAATTTATTCTTCGTCATTCCCTGTTATAATCATATCGTCGACATATATTATAAGACAAGTGAATAATTCTCCTCTCTTTCTGTAAAACAAGGTATGATCCCCATTACTCTGTTTGTAGCTATACTGCTTCATTGCCATTGTAAATCTCACAAACCAAGCACGAGGAGAATGTTTGAGCCCATATAATTCCTTTTTCAGTTTACATACCTCATTTTCTTGAAAACCATCAGAGAACCCTGGTGGGGGTTCCATATATACCTCTTCTTCCAAGTCTTCATGTAAGAAAGCATTCTTTACATCAAATTGATGAAGAGGCCAATCTTTATTCGCGGCTATTGAAAGTAAAACTATGATAGTGTCAATCTTTGCAACCGGAGAGAACGTTTCAGAGTAGTCTATACCATATGTTTGTGTATATCCTTTGGCAACCAATCTTGCCTTGTGTCGCTCAATGGTGCCATCAGATTTATATTTTATATTAAACACCCATCTACACCCGATTGCTTTCTTCCCTTGTGGTAACACACAATTCTCCCATGTATCATTCCTTTTTAGAGCTTCCATTTCGGTATTCATTGCCTCATGCCATTCAGTCATCTTCTTAGCTTTTTGAGCTATTTTAGGGATTTGTTCAGAGAGAATAGTAGCTGAAAACGCCTTTGCAATCTTTGTCATTCCTTTCCTGTCCGTTTTTACCGGATATGTAGAAGCACGAGAAACGTGTTCCGGTGAATACTAGTCAGGAGGAACTCCTCTATTTTTTCTTTGGGGAAGAACCACAGTTTGAGTTTCAACAAATGAACTTCAGGAAATGTCATGGTCAGTAGCATTTTGTGAATTACGACATTGTAAATTGTTTACCTCTTGATGGACATTTTCTTCGGCTGATTTGCTGGTAGTATCTATGGCATTTATTTCTTGTTGGACATTGTCTTCGGGAGAATAATTGGTGGTAAGAACTGCCTCGTCAGTCTCCTTTATGTTGGAAGAGGTGTGTTCGGTGGCGCCATCTACCGACTATGTCGGCACATCCTCAAAGTAACTTTCATATAACAACCAGTCAAGTGATTCACTTACTTTCTCCCCCTGAGAACGAGATTGGTGGTCAAAAAAATAATCGGATTCTAAGAAGTCACAGTCCAGGGTGACATGGATTCGATGAGTAACCGGATTGTAACACCGATAGCCCATTTGAAGGACACCATACCCAACAAATACACACTTTTCAGCACACGGATCAAGTTTGTTTCGACTAGTTTTAAGGATATGAACAAACACCGAACAACCAAAGACACGAGGTGGTAAGGTCATAACAAATTGAATTGTAACTTGGGTGGAAAGTACTTGTAATAGAGTTTTATTTCCTAGACATCGGGTTGGTAGACAATTTTCAAGATACGTGGCTGTAGCAAGAGTTTCTGGCCAAAGAGAATGAGGAACTCTAGATTCAATCATAATAGCACGAGTTTTTTCAAGTAAAGTATGATTTTTTCGTTCTGAAGTACCGTTTTGCTCAGGTGTGTTTGGACAAGTTGTTTGATGGATAAGACCATTTGTTTTGAAACAATTATGCATTGTTTGGTTGACAAACTCTGTTCCATTATCAGAACGGAGAATCTGTATATATTTTTTTCAACTTGAGTCAAAATCATTTTGTGAAAACAAACAAATATTTCTGGTACTTCCGATTTATGTTTCATGAAGTATATCCAAGTCATTCTTGAGAAATCATCCACAAATAAAACAAAGTATCTGATTTGATTGTTAGTGGAATTTGCTGCTGGACCCCAAACATCAGAATGGATTAGCGAAAAAACATAATCAACTCTAGCGAAAAAATATCAGAATGAGACCCTACAATTTTTTGCAAGAACGCAGGTTTCACATTTCTCATGAATGGAATTATTCAAAAAAAAGAATAGGAAACAAACTCTTAAGATAGCTAAAAGAATGATGAGAAAGTCGCATGTGCCATAACCAAAGTTTCCTTTCGGTTGTTCCGTGAGCAAGCATGGCATGTCCCTTATGAACTACCTCATCAACATAATAATGACCTCCTTGTTCAGTACCACGCCCAATGATCTCCTTCGTACGAATGTCCTGTAAAATGCAAAAAAATGGATACATAAGAACCACACAGTTGAGTTGTTTTGTCACTTGACTAACAGATAATAACTTTAAGGATAATGAAGGAATGTAGAGGCAGTTTTTAATTTTCATTTTTTCCGAAAAAATAACTGAACCTCCCCCTTTGACTTCACAAATTTCTCCACTAGCAGTTTCAATACGGGACTTCTTTGGAGATGACATGTCACCAAAGTCTTTAGGATCATAAGACATAGTATCCGTTGCCCCGCAATCAAAGATCCAATTCATTGATTTCTCAAACCCTTTACCTCCACGTTTTTCATAGGAGTTCGCCGCCATTCCTCTAAAACTAGTGCCACTTCCTTGCTCATTTTAGTCGGATCTTCACCGCCACTTGTAGACGAAGCCCGTTTGACATTAGATCTGAAACACTGGTTATTTTGCTCCTTTTAACCATCCTCCCACCATTATGGATAGCCAACCAGCTGCAAACATGTCTCTTTAGTGTGTTTCTTCATCCCACAATGAGTGCAATACAACTTGGATTTATCTTCTTTCTCTTTGGATCAGAATTTAAACCTATATACAGAATTTTTAGCAGCCAAACCCATTCCAATTTCAATCGAGTTACTATCAGAATAACTTGAATTTAGTATATTAAGCCTGGCCACTTCCCTTCGTATTGTAGCATATGTTGTTTCCACAGAAGGAAGATGATCCTTTTTCAGGATATCTCTCTTGACTGGTTCCAACTTGTCATTAATCGCCATTAGCAATTGATAGAGTCTTTGTTCTTGAGTCTTTTTTATTGTAGATCCGAATGTCTTCTGGGTCTTTCATAGGGTTCGGATCTCACATATCTATAGACATCCAGATGTTCAGCAGTTTGTTCCAAAAGTCTTCTAGTGTATCAGACCCTTGCCTTAATGAATTAGCCCTCTTATGAAGTTCAAACACATGTAACGAATCTGTGCCAGAATCGTATGTAGTGGCTAACCGATCCCAGAGGGATTTTGCAGTGGGATATTGCGAGACATTATTCACCAAGTTGGATTCAAGATTCTGGATAATCCATGTGAAAACACATTGATCATCTTGTTCCCACCTTGTATATGTTTTGTCAGTTTTGGATGGAGGTGTCGGCTCCCATGTAATGTGAGAACCTCTCCCCCTTCCCCCAATTGCTTTCTTCATCAGGTTTGCCCATAGGGCATAGTTATCACCACCGAGTTTAATCCCTATGGATAAATTCTCGGGGTTAGTTGTTTGTTGTTGTGTTCCGAGACCATTTCTCAGAATGGCAGGAATCTGCATTGTTAATTCATCAGGGATTTGACTGACCACGACTTCATTACAAGCCATCTTTGTTGAGGATGTTCAAAATTCCAAGAATCACACGTGCTCTGATACCATGTTAAAAAACAAAGAGATAAGTAGCCGCAGGAAGTGGCTAGGGTTTTGTGTTTATTAGAAAATGTTCTTTTTTGTTTTATTGATGCATTATAGATGTTAACTCAATAATAAGGCTCTCAATATATAGAGAACTTAGAGGCCTATGCAAGGAAACTTAATACACTGAATATTCTAACAGATCCGATACCAAAGATGATTTGTTAACAAGTTAAAGGGATAGGAAAAAATGTAGATGTATAGTAAAGTTTAATATAAAATGAATAAGTAAATATTTTATTGATGATTATTACATATTTATTTATAAATTTTGTAGCTAGAAAAAAATATCTCATAGATATTAAGAAGATTTGATACTATTTTTTATCTAACTACTTAAAAATTATATTTTCGTATATTTTATATTAATTTTGTAGAGTTTAAGTATTTATATTGCTTATAAACCAATATAGATGGACTATTCTATTTACATTGTTATCGTAATTGGTGGATCGTAAATTTACGGATGAAACTACTTACGAGATGTTATTAATATATATTGAAACAAAACAAAATTCAGTTTGATATTAAAATCAAACTTTAATTGGCCCGACTAAATTAACACCCTTGTGATTTACAATGAGACCTCTAAAACCTAGTTTTTTAGAAATGTGAAATGACTAAACCACCTTCATGATATAAAAACCTAAATTTCTACCACATCCAATTCCATCTACCCACCATCAAACACTAACCATAACCCCAGAATCTACCAACAACACATTAAATCTCTTCCCGTCTATGGATTTAAGTGACATAAATAATGATTTTAGCTATAATGTTGATGATTTTCGTTCAGATAAGAATGAGCCTCTTACTGCAGGTCTACTTACACCTAATTTTCTGTCGCTACGTACAAAACAAAGAAGAACATTCATAGTTTTGGTAAATCGCACAAGAACATGTATGGTTTTGCAGAATTGATGCACGATTTTCTACGTGATTTTGCCAAAATTAAACCAATTGTATGCGTTATTTTACCCAAATCAACATAATTTTATGCGTTATTTTCCCTAATTTATATACAATTTGTGCATATTTTTATATTATTGTAAGCATAAAAGTTGCTCTAACTAATATTTTGTTAATTGAATGAATTATGATATTGTGCTGACTTATTTTCATGTATTTTATAGGATCCGGAACAGCCACTATGTTCAATGGTCGATTACGCATAAATATTCACTCCAAAAGATTTTACACCAAATTCTATTTGGTTGCATGGGTTAATACAGAAAGCACCAAGTTAGATTTTATTATTTTGGTTGGTAAATATGACGATGGAAGTTAAAACAGGACAATTCCAAGGATGTATTTTAAATGCGAGAGACATGTTGATTACAAATCAAACCCCAACCCGATGTTTGTGAAGCAGCACCGAGACTGTTCGTAAAAAAAATGCGGTTGTGCATTCAATTTTATGTAAATCCGGTCTTAGAACAACTTGGTTATTGGAAATTGGTAGTGATATACGGGAAACACAACCACAAACCGTGTTTACACTTGGATGGAAATTCACGAGCCACTAAACTTAAAGCCGACGAGCAAGAGTTTATTCATAAACTCACAATAATCGGTTCTCGACCAAGAGATATATAGTATGGTTTGAAGATAAGAAATCTGGAATATATATCTAGTATATCTACAATATACAACATGCGTCAAAAACACCAATTGGTGAAAAATGCGAGAAAAATCCAAATGTAATACATGTTCGGTAAGTTAAAACCACACGAGTACTTCGTTTGGAAGTAACCGATGTTTATATTAATGCTTGACTTGTTGGTTAAAATGGTATAACCAAACAAGTGTAACAAATAACCCCTCATAGCTCGTCGTGCACCACCATCAATGACGACATCATCAAAAAATGATGTCGTATAGAATGTCATATTCAATCAAACGAGGCGAAGGTTCCTTTTACCTCCCCTTTTGTTTTTAAAATTCTATGGCTCCAAATCTTCGTTAGCGACTCCTCGTAGGCGTGTGTAGGATGCATTTCTCGTATCTCCAATAGAAAACTCAACTATATCGCACTTTTCTCTAACCACTAGAAGACCGGTTATAACGTGTACATCATTTAATATCACCGTCATCTGTGGCCTACAAATTTAAAAACAATATGATTTTTTTCAACATGTATGTTTTACCAATACAAATCTCCAACATAAACCAATAAGTATTAAAACAAATGCATTTAACCTAAAATTATAACTATAACAATAAAAATCGTACGTAATTGTTTAAGAAAATATTAGAACTATAAGTATCAACTAATAACACAAAATTATAACCTTAACAAATAAGTATAACAACCAATGCATTGAAACTAGTAGCACAAAATTCTAAACTAATCCAACTATTAAACATGTATGTATTACCAAAATTTATACAATAAAACATCTAAAATCTTACGTCATTTTTGAAGACGCTATAGGTCTTTTGAGACTTGTGTGAGTGGAATGTAGAGGAAAGGTCGGGCACGTGTCGGTTGAATCTAAGAAATTATTGGTCCGTAGTTCACCGACGAGTCACATATAGTTTGGGAAAGTTTTGGCATCGCTGCACTCGTGCACTGCGTGAGGACTCACCAGGCTGCATTTCATCGCCTGTTTTGCTATCCGACTGACTTGGTGAGCGTATACGGAGGCATCCTGCAATCGTACACAAGCATTTATCACAAATTTGATCAAACATTCAAAAAATACTTGAATAGGTTCTAACATTCTAAGAAATGCATCTAATTGTCGCAATGGTGAAGTAACATTGCATTATAACATTTGCACACCATGTGGGAGGACAAGTTCTAAAAACAGGCAAATTTATGCAATTATATGCCTAAATTTTGCAAATCCACGATAGATTGGGTGCTTTGAAATACTAGATATATGCATGATGCGTGGATTTACATCGAACAACAACCGTATGGAAAAATCAAAACCCTACTCCTATTAGCCCAAACCTAACAAATAACATACCGAAACGAAGATATAAATCTAACTTAACATATATATCTAACTCCAATTCGAGACAACAACTACATAGAGAAGAAAATCCAGTTTTTCTAACTAAAACTTAAACTTTAAATATCACTAAAATTATCTATATAAATTCATAAAAAATTACACCACCATGTAGAAAAAACGTACCTTAATGTAAATGTAAGCTTGGTTTTGAAAAATCTAAAGTTTTTGAAAAATGAATTTGGAGAAGGTGTAGGATCTGAAAGAGAGAAAATTACTCAAAGTTGTAAATAAAAGATATTTATATCGGTGATAAATATTAAAAATCTCGTTACGAGAAAAATGGATATTATTATAGTCGGATCTCGTTTTAAAAAATACGGTCTGAATTTAGCTTAGTCCAACTTTAATTTTGACAAATTATATTAAAATCGTAAAAAGGTAAAAAATAAAAGATAAAAAAAATTCAAAATCAACAATAAACTATTAATTTAAACATCGTAAACAATTTATTATATATTTTAATATATTTTTAAAAGATAATGTTTATAATTAAATTAATTGAATAAGAAAACATGTATTTATATTTAAGATTGTTGACAAATGGTAGCTCCTCATTTCGAAATCAGAATAGACATGACATTGCTTTTACTCAATTTGCTATTGCACGATTTCGTCGGTGCGAAATGGAAATCAAGTAGAATAGATTTTCGAGGGTGGTTCATTCAACCCAATTTACACAAAGAAAACTAAGATAAATATTCGGCCACAAAATAAAATATGATATTAAAGGATTCATTGGTATACTTATTTTTACGAAATGGTTTTCGTGTACGAAATCTATAACAACTTCTATGCTAGGACACGATCGTGGAGGCACACCACGTAGAGGTAGATACGTGTATGATTGGAGGAGCGATACGTGATATACGATACATTGGTATCTAGTGGCTATCACTAAGTCGTAGTCGGGTAACGTCATCTAATGCCGATTACCGTTGCCATAAAAATAAAAAACGTCCAACCTTTTTACTAGGTTATTTACACGATGTGAACCATCAAACACTCCGTCCCATAGATGGCTTTGATTTTGTAATTTGTCGACCAAATCCAGTCTAACTTGGTCCCATGAATCAAAGTTCCCGTAGAGCGTTAAAGAAAGGACCTGAAATTCGCAATTATCGTCGTGAGACACGTCTTCGACGCAAGAAATGTACTTATGCAATTAGTCGGAAAACCAACTCTCGTAACCACTAAAAGCTTTGCTCTTCAATGAATTTTTCCGATCGAGTCACTATCTCTTTCTTGGGTTGAGACTCGGTTTTTTCCTTTTCTTTCGCTTTGTCTTTTGGTACTAAAAATATTTGATTAGCTACCGAGGCGGTCGTGCTACCTATCGTACCGGGAGTGCTAGCGCCTAAACTACTATCGTATTCCCAATCTGATGGGTTCCGTTTAGTTAATTTGTCCCGACTAGTTTTTTTCCTACCTTTAGTGACAACCGACTCCTTAGGTTCCAAAACACGACTTCTTTGTGGATCTAGGATTTGCATCATCCTATTTATGATATGATCTTTTAAGAAACGTTTCTTGTAAGCTCGTCTTCGGTACCAACCTCAGTATTACGTTTGCTCTTTAACGTAATCTAATGAACATCACACTCACATTTTTGAATCGCCCTACCTTCTTTATAAATCAAAGCTAACTCGCATGCACATGGTAAATTATGAGTTTTTTTAATAACACAACCACACATTCCGGGATCGAACCATATTCCCAAGGTCGTCTTAAGATTTTGATATATTATTTCTATAGCCGTACATAAAAGTTTATAATTGTTTATCCATTTCTTCATCATGTAATCGGTAACCATTAAAAAATGCGTACGTGTCGTATAACTCAGCAAAGTTTATGTTATAATCTTCGAGCGTGGCCAAGTATGTAACCCTATCATAAACTTCTACGAACTCATCGGCCATGTCCGAGTTTGGTAAAACTTTCCTAGAGTAAGAGAAAATGTTCCTACTAATATCCGGAAATATATCATCGATATCTTTCATTAAAGCCAACTCCCTATCAGTGACAATAATATTAGGCATTGCGTACATGTTGTTTGTCAACACATTCCTTAGAACACTTAATTACCAAGTTTAGTTCTTTTCTTTCTCGGAGCTCAAAAAAACAAAAGTGACACAAAATGTCTTCTTCATCAACGTTGGCCAACTATTTCTAGCAAAGGTATTTTATACCTTGTAGTCTTATGTGTGCTATCCATTATAAGAACTTGAGGAAAAATGCACAAGAAATCGATGTTTTTAGGATGTGCTAGAAAATCACTCGAGGATCTCGTCATTTTCTTCGCAAGTTCGCTCCCAAACATAGTACTCGTGTTGTTTTAACTTACAAAATAAGTATTGCATTTGAGTCTTTCCCGTTTTTCGACCAAATCGTGTTTTGACGCATGTTGTATATCGTGCATGATAGATACATTTTCCAAGTCTTTAAGCTTCAACCCGCAATATATCTCTCTTGGTCGAGAACCAACTTCCGTTTGACTACGAACAAACGCCTTTTATTCTACTTTTAGTCTACCGGCTCGTAAGTAACCATCCAAGTGCAAAAACGGTTAGTGGTTATGTTTCTTATTTACTACTATCAATTTCCAATAACCGGGTAGCTCTAACACCGATTTGCCCCTTAAATAGAACAGACACCTTCATTTTTTTGATCAACATTCTCGTCGTTTCTTAACATACCCTGGTTTGGGGTTAGGATTGTAAACCCCGTTTCTCTCGCACCTAAAATACATCATAGGACTTTTCCCACTTTTGCTACCGCCGTCGTCTTTACTACGTAGCACAGTGAGCCTCCTAGTTTTTTGCTTTCAGATTTGATCCATTAGACCAAATCAGGTTCGGTGTACAAGGTATTTGTAGTAAACACTTTCATGTAATCGTCCATCGAGCATGGTGGTTGGTTCGGTCCCTACAAATTAGAACGGTCACCCAATTAGCATCCAATGGAAAAGTAGGCTAAAATTCACATGACAAAATTGCGAATACACACTTCATACCTTTTTCAAAATCGCGAATAGGCTACTCGTGATTTAAAAAAAATTGGAAATGTATGCTAAACTGGACATGACAAAATTACGAAAACATTCTTCGTATGTTTGTCAAAATTGTGAAGTCCGTGCTCATGATTGAGACAACATTGCAAAGAGTGTGTTCATAATTTTGCACAATCACGAGCACCATCTTCGAAATTTTGACAAAAAACATGTTATTCTGTGAATTCTGGGTTCGCAGTTCATCAATTATATAGCGTAATGAGTTCGTAAAACGCACTCAAAGTAGAAAAAACTCAAATCAGCTTAGGTTTCAAGATGGTTTATCAAAGGCTCATCCTCTTCGAACGCAAAATCATCAAGGGATTGTTGACAGAAGGGAGCTCCCAAAACAAAAAAGGTATTTCAAAATGAGAGTATGACATTGCTTTTAATCAATTAGCTACTTGAATGTTGAATATAACAACTATGATTACAATAATAAAAAAAATTCAACGGATAACAACCACATGTCTATGAGAATTGATAAAAAAACACGTGGGAAATAGTCAAGAAACAAAGTTTCAACGTTTGAAAGGTTCAAATGCTGAATTTCGCAAAACAAGAAAATTTTACAAGAATGGATTAATTCACAGAATTTCGAATTTAGAACAAACCCATTATTCGATAATACGGACATGTACACGAATACAAAATTATATGTCGATGTCACCAATATTCATTAAAATAGAAAGATAAACTAACGGAATCCACAAAGTTTACATTAGTTGGCAAATTTCAAAAGGTAAGCTTCACTTTCATATATTTAGAAGTTTTTTCAAATCTTTTAATTTTGCAAGAGAGGTGAATAAAACATCATGAGATTCAAATGACATCTTAATTGAGTTCACATTAAAAGAGGATCTTTGCAAACGTTGAAAAAGAAACTTCTCGCAGTTGGGTGAATTCTCAATTCGATTACTAAAATGGCAACCGTACATTTTACCTAAACTGGAATGTCCCATTACATATGTATCAATAATATTTTCTAATCTACCTGAATTTCTATACAATGAAAGTATTATAACGAATATAACATAATGTTTAGGTAGTCCGCTTAAGGTTTGAGTTCCGGGAAACAATAAGGTTAAGCATATGGTTGTAAATGACCATTATAATACAGGAAATAGTTATGTTAAACGAAATATGATTTGAAAGAAATATTAAACAAGGAAACTAAAACAACTAAAAGAAAATAAGGAAAGTGTTATGTTATAGCTAAGGTTTAAAAATTAAAAGGGCCTCAAAGAGTTTTCTCTAGTAGTTTTAAATGACCATTAAGATCCTAAATTGGAACTTCCGTGACATTAGGAACAAAACAACAAAAATAAGGTTAAAGTATATCAAGAGGTATGAAACAATGGATTTCGTGAAAATTCAATGACCAATGATTGCTGAATTTAATAAGGATATAATATGCAAAAGTATAGGATTTAATAATTGTTTAGCCAACTACTGTAACAAAATATGGTTAATGTGGAAGGATGACTTATTAGTTGAGACTATGGTTAATCATGACCAGTTTATTCATGTTAAGGTAAAACATTCAAGTCTAGCTAAAGAATTCTTAGTTATTATAGTCTATGCTAAATGTAATATGGAGATGAGAATTGAACTCTTAAACAATCTAAGGACTATTGTTGAAGATGCTATTGACTGGTTAGTTATAGATGACTTTAATGTCATCTTTGCTAGCCATATAATTATTGTATGTTCATATTTATGCATGAGAGCCATTGAAAAATCAAATAGCACATTAGTCGATTGCTCTTTGGAATATTGTCGTTATATAGGTTCTAAATTCACTTGAACTAGCAGAGAAAATGAAAAGGGCTGGACCACGTTTTGTTCAATAATCTAGAGTTCGGCACATGGCCAGAATGTGCTATATCATACTCTTTTATTTGTAACTATTGATGAAAGTCAATGGAATATTAGGTCCTATTTTGAATTTTAAAATATGTGAACACACCACCATGATTTCCTTAACATCGTTGAGGAGAACTAGTGTTTTGGAAAAAATTCAAGAGGCTTAAATAGATTCTTAAAATTCAGAATTGGGATCAGTTTGGGAATGTATTTGATGTGGTATTATATGATGAGGTAGAGGTTAAAAATATGGAAAAAACTAAAAGAGACAATTGTTATTGAACACAAATTAAAGTTTGCTAAAAGTTAGGCTATATATTTATAATTGCTTCTTAGGGAAGAAACTTATTGGCATAAAAGATGCAATATTAACTGGTTTAGAGATGGTGATAGGAACACTGCAATATATAACAATTATGTCAAAAAAAAGGAGACGTAAAAACAAAATATATATAGTATTATGTTAGTCAAGTCTGCTGAAGTTCATTTTAAAACTATTCTTACTAGCTAGTGTGATGGAAATCATAACTATGAGGAATCTTTACACAATTGTATTCCTAATCTAGTCGCATATAATGATAATAACATGTTAATATAGCTTCCTACAGAAAAGGAGATTCAGGTGGTTATAAACAAATTAAACCTCACTAGTGCAACATGGATTGAGTGGATTTTGTGGATTTTTCTATCAATGGTGTTGGCATATCATAAAGCATGATATTTGTGATGCTATTAGAAGTTTCTTTCAAGTTCATGAGGCTCCTCAGAGTATTAAATCTACTATCATATTCCTAATCCCTAAGTATAGTAATTTTCAAACATAGAACGATTATAGACCAATAAGCTTATGTAGTCTTTTCAACATAATAATTTCTAAGATATACAACTATAGACTTACCAAGATCCTGCCTAAAATAATATATAATGAGAAATGTGGGTTTGTTCATGAGAGAAACATTCATGATAACATTTTGTTAGCTAAAGAAATTTGCATGGATTTAAAGAAAAAAATAAAGGGAGACTACATTATTTAATCAAGGTTAATATGTCAAATCCGTTTGATAGATTAATCTAAAAGTTCATATTAGCTATAATGGATCAGTTTGGATTTAGTAAACTTTTCTTGATAGGATTAAAAGCTTACTTACTCACACATACTTTTCTATAATAGTTGACGGAGAAGCTCATGGATACTTTAAGGCTTATACCAAAATTTCTAAGGATTTGGTTTTGCTCTACTACCGAAAGTGTTTCATAATTGAACAATTTTTTCTCCATTTATATGTTGGTGTTTATGAAAAGTTATAAATAGTTCTCAACATGATAACCTAAATATTATATATGGTTCTATCAAAAGTCATATATGTCATATCTTGATTGGATTAAATCACGATAGATTACTCAAGAGGATCCACTGGTATGATGATAACGATATTGCTAGTGAATTAGGTTGTTGGAGTCACTTAGGTAGGGTTAGAAAAAGAATTTCTTCTTAGTTGGACACCACCATTATTAATATTTTCAAATGAAATGTAGATGGTTCACGTGGCCTTAGTGGGGAGGCTAGTGGTGGAGAGATATTGAGAAACAATAATGGTGATCATATAGTTGGTTTTGGAAGAATATATGGTAAACTAACTTCAATATTAGTTGAAACTAAAGCCTTCTTAGATGGTATTTTAATCTGTAAGGATCCTAAAATTAGTAATTTCGATATAGAAAGTAATTATCAACTGTTAGTTGAAGGTCAAAAAGTTATCATGCAACTTTCTTAATTAGAAGCAATTCTCTCTAAGTAGTAACAGATTTGTCTTGAAGACCTATTTTTTGTCCTAAATACTCAGTCTCATAAAGCATCAAAGGTCTTTTACTGGTGTTTGATCTCTTTAATGCTTTTGTTTCCAAAGGTCTAAATATACATATGTTAGATTTATTATTAATTTGAAGGTGGAAGTATAGATCAACCATTGTAAAGGTATAAATCATACTTTATTCAAGTTAAAGCCATTGATCTATTGTGTCATCTAGGTTCCTACCTATGGTTGTCACTCTGTTGATACAGAAGTTAATTAGCCTAATTATTAACTGAAACAAATTAACAATAGGTTATTGTGAACTCATTAGAAGCACATGCTCGTTCTGCTCCAAATCGCTGTAAAATAGCTTGTTGCAAGGTGCCTGTGCCGCTCGGTACGGGCTGCTGTGCACCTATGGTGCACAACCAAATTTTTTAAAAAATTGGAAAAAAAATACATTTAAAAAATTCCTTTTGTATTTTTTTTAAAAAAATGAAAGTTTTTAGAAATTACTTTCAATAGGAAGTTCGATTGCGAATTGTAGTGTTGTTAATTTCGTAATTATTTTTTTATTATTGTATGTCAGACGCCGTTGAGGAGCGACATCTTCCTCGCTCTAGGGCGTATCCCCCTGGTTCACGGGTGCCACACCCGGGGAAGAATCTAAAGACGGTACGGGCCATCGAAGATGAGCGGGTCTGTGATGCCAAGCGCGGACGAGATTCAACCAAAGACCCTGAGAATATTCGTCTTAGGGAGGAGGAGGAGAGGATAAGGGCTGATCGGTCTTTGCGCCGAATCAACAATGAAAAGATGAAAGAAAAAGCCTCAAAGATTGCAGTCGATGATAGTAGAGGCGGAGGCTCCTCACGGCGCTAGACGTCTTCATCACACCGATCACCACCTCCTACTACTAGTGATCCACCACCTCCCGCTCCCGCTCGCAGTGCTCCATCCCCTGTGCATACTAGTACACATCCACCACCTGTAAGTGACAGGGTGGATGCGACTGGGGACCCTGAGCAGGACATCATTGATGAGGAGCATATCGATGTGATCCACACAGAGGAGCACCAAAAAGACGTTTGCATTTCTGAAATGCAACAAGATACCTTTGTTTCCTAACTACAAGGAGCACGAGGCGTATCACGTCTTCATAGGACAGGTAAGTACCAATTTATTAAACGTCTAGTCTAAGGTTTTACTATTATTAATTTCTGACTTAGTTTTTTATTTACAAGGTCGCATTATATTAGGCATACAGGCACATTATAATGTGATTCGTATGTGGGACCTCAATGCCCAGCAGAGGTGCAGCGACATTTGGTGCGGACTCTTTTCGGTCCTCTTATAGCCCACTTACCTCAGTACTTCACGCACTCAGTACTTGATGAGGTATTCGTTGAGCGTTGGCATCAGGAGACCAACACGTTCCATTTCTCATTTTGGGAGATGACGATTACCCTCGACGATGTCAGCTGCATTACAGGTCTCCCTGTAGTTGGCCAGACCTTGGATGTAGTCACAATTCCACGTGATGAGGCATACAGCTACTATGCTAGTATGTTAGGTTTGATAGTGGATGAGGTCCGTGCAGAGATACAATCCACTAGAGGCGTTGGCTTCAAGATCAAGTGGTTGCGGGAGACTTTCACCAGGGGTCTCCACATCGAGCAGACTGATGCTGAGACTATCCGCCAGGTATCACGAGCATATCTGATGTTCTTATTTGGTTGCACTGTTTTTGCGGATACTAGTCAGAAAAGCGTCAAGGCTGACTACTTGTACGGGTTGGCGAATGTGGATTCTGGTTTATGGGACATAGCATGGGGTACGAGTACATTGGCATTCCTGTTCTGTGGTTTATGTGATGCTTCGAAAGCATCGAAGCATAACCTGTACAGATTTGTAGCCATGCTTGATTGCTGGATTTATGTCTATTTTCCCGCGTTTAGAGCCTCTGAGAACGCGGACCACGTAGCGAGGCAGCCTAAGATTGTGAAGTGGCTACCAAAATGGATTGTTGGGCAAAACATCCGCCCCAAATCGGTTGTTCGTACTCTCCTTGCAGATCAGAAGGAGACATATGTAAGTGTTTAAATTTTAGTAGTCAGTAATATATTAATATTAAGTTTTATTTTTTTAAACTGTCTAAGTGTTTTACTTTTTTGGAATAGGTCATTTTTGAGCCGTACGAGGATATCAGAGTCCAGTTCCCCGTGCAGGAGATCCACACCATCGTTTATCCTTTGCGGATGATGAGCACGGTCGAGGGTTACATGCCTTATCGGGTTATGCGCCAGTTCGGACGGGTTCAGGATGAGCCCGAACTCCCAATTGTACTCCGACCGGGTTATAAGAAGGGAGATTTGGTGAGGTACACATGGCGAGAGAGCGTATGGCTAGATTGGCATCAGCACTTGCTTTCAGAGGATCGGTTGACCTTTACCATTGCCACATATAGACAGTCTGCGACGAACACCTACTGGAGGTACCTGGCTGAGTATGGTTGGCATACTATTACTCCACCACCACGCACTACGGACGACAGATTGCTAGACGTTGTTCGGTCGATTGTTACATTACCTGTAGGTCGTGGGGAAGAGGGTGCGCTTAGGTGGAGAGATCAAGTCCTGCAGCTCTTCCCTCCTTGGTTGTTTGTCCTCATTATTGGAGTTGTTTTAGCTTTGTTATGATCTATCTTTTTTATTCACGTTGTAGTTGTTTATTCATTTGTAGGATTTGTTAAATTATCGTCTTTTTTATTATGATATATACTTTTTTATTTCTATCGTTTCCTTTAGATTTGTTAAACTTTATTTGAATTCTTATTTACAATTTAGAATCCGCAAAACACCTAATTCGTACCATTGTAACCATCCAACTTTTAAACCATAACAAAAAAATTAACAAAATACTTCAACCGTTATAAAACATTGACACCATCAAACCCACTCCAACCCATGCCCTAAGACTTCAGTTTTAAACCATAACAAAAAAAAATCAAAAATTTACAAGTTATTGTGCACCATTGGTACGCAGTCGGCAGTACCTATGGTGCACACTACTGCGTACCAATGGTACAACAGTGTGTGTACCATGGGTACCATAGAAGGTGTACTTATGGTGCGATGTACCATCGGTAAACAATTTCAAACCATTTCTTGTAAATGTGTTTTATACGGCTTTCTTATTTTGTCTCCATAACATCGGTTACTAGCTTTTGCAGATCATCTTTGAGAATATCCATGGTTGTACGGAATGAACGAGGCATTATTTCTAACCTTGTCTAGTGAATGTGAAAATCATCTAACGATGCAACTATTCCGTCTTTATGCCACTTGCGGACCTGGTGATAGCAAGGTATACCATGGGTAGATTTTATAGCGCATATATAGATGTCATTGTGTTTAACATCAGACCCATCTTCAATAGCGACCATCTTGCTATCTTCAGCCTTCTCTACTTCGTCGAAAAATAGTTCTAACGCCATGTGGGAAACCTTCCCTCGAATTTCATCAAAAAGTTTGTCCGCGAACTTATGCAGTGCTATGTAACGACTCTTCTCGAACGACGACCTAATGGCAGCATGTTGGATTTTGACAAGCGAGTGAACCCTCCCCTAAAATAACTCAATGTTTAATTTTCTTGTACATAGGTAACACTTTAGGTTAAAATGAGCACTCTCGACGCAGTTAGTCGTGCAATGTCCCAAATGCAAGTTATTGTTCGTCTTCCAAACAACGAATTTGTCCATGTATTTATCGAGCCACGATTTTTCAGTGTATTCAATTGCAGGAGGGTACTCTTTGTACTCCAATAGCATGTCTCGTCGGGCGTGATCGAATTCAATCTCTGATGGTGCATACACAATCTTCTTCCAAGCAGAAACAAATTTCAAATGATCACTTTTCTCGGGGAAGTATTTTCTTGTTTGCCCCTGAACATTCTGTGCTATGTGCCATCGATATAAGATATGTGTTGTCTCTGGGAATACCACTTCTATGGCGTTCATCAACGCTAAATCTCTGTCGGTCAGGATGACACAAGGTTCTTGAATTCCGTGAACGGAAATCAACGACTTCAAACACTCTAACACCTATTTGAAGTTTTTTAAATTCTCACCGGACAAGAAGGTAAATGTCGCACAGAAAGTCAATCTGTTACACGTCACACCCACTATCTCAAACAATGGCATACCATATCATATGACTTTATACGAACTATCCATGATCAAAACTGTTGGAAATGTCCGCAAAAGGTCAGCACTGACTGGATGGGCAAAAAACATATCTGTAATGACTTGTCCATCGTCTTCACCAGATTTATGCCATCTATAATAATTATGTGACTTAAGCTCCTCCAACAAGAACTGGAGTTGTGACCTACCCGCCTTTTTTAAAACCCTACTTTTCTGTCGTGCATTGTAGATGGTGCGCATGGTAGAAACATTATCTTCGTTCAGCTTCTTAACACCATTCAGTATATCTCTGGGGTTAGTACCAATGTAGGTCGCTCATTCAACATATTTCATCTCTTCATCATTCAAACGGCCAGCAAAAGAATGACCGTCTAGATGTTTTGAACTCTCGTGGTTATGAATACCACATTTCACTTTTAACTTCCATTGATCTGGTTCCACCATTAACCCGAGAAGCTGAAATGGGCAGTCAATCTTTTTTGTTCCTGTAGACTTCCGTTTACGGTCTTTTTCTGCTACTCTTGGAGTATATTTTCCCGACATCTCACACTGGAAATACATCCTCAGACTTTTTCTACTGTTTACTTTTTCGCGCCGACTTATGTTGATAACCATACCATGAAGTTTTCCTGTCTTCGTAACCCATTTTATCAACGCGTCGTGTGTGTAAAACTCGGTACTGAAGAACAAATGACTGTAATCAGTATTGAAAGGTTCCTCAGTCTCATTGGCGACATACGTCCCCTGTTACAACAGCAAACCACAATAAACAATCAGGTATAATTAAAAACGGAAAAAACCTTGATTCTTTACGAAACATTTGCGCAAACCGAAGTTTAAGAGGCCTAGAACCGGCCGTACACGACCAGGTGCACCACTGGTTCTATGGCCTTGAACCGGTGATGAAGGGGCCTCAGAACCGAGTGGACTGAGGCCTCTGCACCACCGGTTCAAGGCCTCAGAACCGGTGGTACTGAGGCCTCAGTACCGACCGGACAGTGGCCTCAGCACCATCGGTTCCTGGCCATGGAACCGGTGGTGCGTAGCTCACGCACGACCGGTTCTAAGGCCGAGAACCGGCCGTGCGTGACCTACACGCCATCGGTTCCATGGCCAAGAACCGATGGTGCTAAGGCCACCAGTAAAAATTTTACCTTTTCCAGCAATGGTTGCTTCTCCGGCGACGGTGGCTGCCTCTCCGGCGATTCCAACTTCTTTTCCGGCGACATTCCACTAGCCCTTATCTCCGACGACATCAACTCCTCCACATTGATCCCTAGTTTTGGTTGAGTCATGATCAATTTTGTGTTTTTCTCTATAATGAGGTTGAATGTTCTTGATTTTATTTTGAAGTTTGAACTTGGTTTCAAAGATTTTAAGAAAACTAGACTATTTAGATGATAAATTCACTAAAGAAGAATGTTTGTTTGGGTATAGATAGCGAAATAGGTTATTTGGTGAATTGGGTATACTTAGGATACACTTAGTAGTTTTTTTTACTTAATGACAGTTTCGAGATTAATTTTATTGTCGAGGGTAATTTGGTAAAAAAAAGTCAAACTAAAGTCAAATGAGGATTTTGGGTATACTTAAACCGGAATTTGGTATATATAACCATACCCTATGGTGATTTCATTAGAAGCACCTGCTCGTTCGGCTCCAACTTGCTGAAAAATAACTTGTTGCTAGGTGACCCAACAATGTTAAAACCATCCATGTCACAACCACCTCCACTACTATCAGGAACAAAACGAAAACAACTCCCGTTTTTTATAAAACCCTATAACGTAATACACTCAGCTTCTTCAATCCAATCTGAAAATTGGTTCATCCGACCCAAACCTAAAATTAAATTCTCCCGTAAGAAATTCATCGAACATGTTACCCGCATTTTAGTTTTCATCGGAAAAAAATTGAACTTGAATTTTTTAATAACGCTCCTTGTTAAAAAATTCGTCATAAAAATGAAAAGTATACCCAAATATAGAATTGAAATTAGAGTTTAAAAACCCGTAAAAAAATGAAGGTGATTTGTTGTCTTATAAAAGAAATGGAGCACACTATCCGATCAGAGATCAAAATTTTCCAACCTCATTAGTTGCTGCCGCTGGTATAATGGGAGAGAATACTAAAATATTGCTCGAAAATGTTATAGGGAAACTCTAATAGGGGCTGGATAAACTGTATAATCTATTATAGTGGAAGCTTATGAAAGGTGCCACTCGCATGAGAAATAAAATTCCAAAATCATTTAAAATTTAGATTATGATCTAATTTTTAGTTTTCAATCGGTAATTCGAAGGTAGTAGTGATTGATAGGAGAAATCAAGAAAAAATGTATTACCACGTACTTGTATCTGGAATGAAAAATAATTCTCTACGAGTTGGATCATCTAGGAAGCTCTACTATATTTCAAGTAATTTTGATTGATTGAACCTATCAAGACGATCTCAATGCTTACTTAAAGATAGATTTTGGAAGGCAAAAATAAAGGAACATAGAAAGAGCTCAATTTCTTATAGAAATAAATAATTACATTCCGTGGAAGAAATAAAATTAAAAGGAAATGTTGATTCTGTGGTTCTATTGTATTTACAATGCAATCCCAATTAAAGCATACAAAATTAAATAAGAGAAAATAATATTTTTAAAGTTGTTAGAATGGTATATGCTTGAACAATGTTTTATAATTTAAATATAATAATTAAATCATAATAATCAAATTATAATGTACAAACTATTATTGAGTCTTGTCTTGAAAAAGAAGGCCTAGGTACTCCAAGAAACCTAGGTACTGCTTCTTGGATTTAAGGCCGTCGAAAAGGTTGTGGGCTTTGGCTATATGGCTTCGTTTAGAGCCTCTTCAGTATCTCAACCCTAGCATTATCGACATATCCTTACCCTCTCTAGATTTCTGTCTCTTCCTTTTCTCTCAAAATTTTCACAGCCACTCAAATGGCGTTTACCAAGATCCCTGTTCTTCATCTTGAAGAACGTAGTCGTACTCCAAATCAGGTAGATCTGCATCCTGATAACTCAAATCAGATGCTGTCTACTCATATTTCTGAGACTCGATTTTTCGAAAACCCTACTTTCGAAAAATACGAGTCTCAGCAGAAAAATCTTCTCAACGTTTCTGGAGATCAGCCGGTCCATTGATCTATTTCAAAGCGAAGTTATGCGGAGGCAGTAAAGATAGGAAAGGAGGAGGCGTTTCCGGTGAGATCGACAGATGGTTTCAAGCACGAGAAAGTGGAGACTGGTGTTGAAGACGGATATACCTTCGTCAAGTACAATGAAAAAGATAAGTTACAACTTTCCTCTTTGTCTAAATTTACATTAGTTGTGAAGTTTTCGTTTGGTTCTCCTTTAGCAGTAGAATTTAGGGCATACCTTGCATCTTTAAAACCTATAGGTAATTTCAATATATATAAATGGGACTATAGACACATTTTTGTGGAGTTTGATAATATGTTAGATGTTAAAAGCTTCTTGAAGTATAATGTTAGGAAGGTTGGTCAATTTACATTCAGAATATTAAGTTGGACCCCTGATTTTAACCCCAAGCGTGAGTCTCCTTTGACTCCCGTTTGGGTTTCTTTTCCTAAATTTCCTGAATTCATGTATAATAGGGATACAATTGAAAATTTAGCTAAGGCGATTGGTTTACCTCTAAAATCCTGGTTACCTAATAAAAATAGAGCTAGCTTTAATTGTTGTGAAGTTTGGACTGTTATAGATGTCTCTAGTATTCTTCCTCAAAGAATTTGGGTTAGTTTTGGGGATAAGGATGGTTTTTGGCAAGATGTGATCTATAAGAATAACCCTGCTTATTGTAAAAAAATGTAAACATTTAGGTCATAAAGATATTGTCTGTAAATCAGAAGACTTAGAATACAAGAAATCTCAGAATTTAAAAAAGATTGAAGTTATTACTAAAGATAAAAAGAATAGTACTATGTGGATGCCTAAACCTATAACTAATAAAGATTTAGTAAATAATGTGCAATCTAATATGGAAGTGATTTCTGAAAAAATGAATGTTATATCAAATAATGTAAGCAATGAAAATCTTGTTAAACAGATAGTTGTTAGACCTGATATTAATAAAGCATCTGATAAAGCATGTAATAGCATCTTGAATACAGAAACTTTAAATCAATATATTGATAATCAGTTTGCATGTGAGAAGGTAGATTCTAACATTAATAAGGTAGTAGAAATAGAATCTAATAAGAATTTGTCTCCTAATAAACTGAATGATGCATCTGATAATATAAAAGACATGGAAAATCAAGCATTTCAGATAGGAAAAGCATGTAGTAATAATATGACAGTAGATGATATTAGTTTGCATGATGATATTATTAGAAAAGATAGCAGTTTATTAACAGTTAAGCATTTTGAATCAAGTGTTAAAGAATCTGATATCAATTTGGGTATAGAAAATCTTAATAGACATATTGATATAAGTTGTGATGGTAACATTTCTTTAGCATGTGAGCATATAGTTTCTGAAGTTGATAATAACATGACATTGGATGGTTTTAATTCTCGTGATGTTGTAATTGGTGATAACAACTTAATAGCATTTAAACAATTTGAATCTGGTGTTGTTTCAGAAAAAGATATAGAAAATGCAATTGAATCTATGAATATAAATAACCCTTTTAATGCTTTATTGAATGAAGATGTAGATGAATTGATTGAGTCTGAATTTCCTTCTCTGATTTGTAACAGATTGAGCCTTTCTCCTAGTTCACATAAAGGGAAAAATTTTGGTGAAAATTTAAGTCTGCCTGTTTCTCCTAAACATAAGAAAAATAAGCCTTCATTGAATAGTTTTCTTAGAAGATCTTCTAGAAATAAACTTGTAATTAAAACCAAAAACCCCAAAGGATCTTTAGGATCCTCTAAATAATACTTAAAATTACTTTCAAAATGTTAAATTGGAATGTAAGAGGAGTAGGTAATATAAAAACTATCAGAAGAATAAAAAATCTAACTAAAAAGCATTTTATTAATATCTTAGCTTTGCAAGAACCTATGGTAGCTGTAGATAAAAGTCTAGAAATTTGTTCTAAGTTGGGTTTTGAGTCTGTTCAGGCAAATATAAACAACAAAATATGGATTTTATGGAGAAATGGTTTTACAATTAACCTCATTGATAATTTTGAACAACTTTTAAGTGCTAGGGTTAGTCATTCTGCTCACAGGGAGGTTGTTTTGCTTACTGCTGTGTATGCTAAGTGTAACATTAGTCATAGATTATCTTTCTGGAATCAGTTTAGGACTATATCCATTATTAAGTTGCCTTGGTTAGTTGTAGGAGACTTTAATTCAATATCCAACACTAGTGAACAAAGAGCTTATAATAATCTGCATACTAAAAGTTTGGATGATTTTAATGAAATGATATTTGATTGTAAGTTAGAAGACCCTGGATATGTAGGATCTAATTTTACTTGGACTAATAAACATAAGTGGAAAAGATTAGATAGATGTATATATAATGAAATTTGGAGAGATACTTTTAATGTTACAAGGGTGGATCATTTGGCCAGAACTTGTTCTGACCATTCACCCTTGTTAATAACTATTTTAAAGCAAACTATGTTTCAAAAAACATCTTTCAGATTTCAAAACATGTGGTTAAAACATGATGACTTTTTCAAAACTGTAGAAAGTAATTGGTCTATACCTTTAAATGATTCTTCTGATATGTATATATTTTGGTCTAAACTTAAGAGATTAAAAAAGCATTTACAAACTTGGAATAAGAGTACATTTGGTAACATTTTTGTTAACTTAAACAAAGTTGAGGATGAAATTAAACTTGCTGAAATCATACTTGAGGAAAACAATTGCATTGAAAACCAAATGAAACTGCAAAAGTTAAATACTACTTTGATAACACTGCTTGAAAAAGAAGAAATTTACTGGTATCAGAAAAGTTATGTGAGTTGGACAACTGAAGGTGATAATAACTCTGCTACTTTTCATAATTATGTTAAGAAAAGAAAAGTCAAGAACAGAATTAATGGAATCTTAGAAAATAATAATTGGATAGAAGATGAGGAATTGATAGGCCTCTCTACTGTAGGTTATTTTAAAAATTTGTTGAACACAACTTCTCTTATGAATGATCTGTCTACTGTTAGGAATTTTATACCTGATATTTTAACTGAACAAATTAATGAAAGCATCTTGAAAGAACCTACTCTAGAAAAATTGTATGATGTTATTAGATCTCTTAATAAAAACAGTGCCTCTGGAGTTGATGGTTTCAACTCCAGATTCTATCTTGCTTGTTGGTCTATAATTAAATGTGATTTGCTTAAAGCTGTTAAAGGATATTTCTTGAGCTCAGATATACCTAAAGGAGTTTTTTCTACTTTAATTTGCCTTATACCTAAAGTTAGGTCTCCCAAATATTGGACACAATTCAGACCTATTAGCCTATGTTCTGTGTTTAATGTAATAATCTCTAAACTGATACAAAGTAGATTAGCTAAGCTTCTCCCCTTAATAATTTCAGATGAGCAAGGTGCTTATATTGACAATAGAATGATTCAGGAAAATATTTTAATAGCTCAGGAGTTAGTAAAATATTTGAATAGGAAAACTAGAGGAGATAATCTTATTTTAAGTCTTGACATGACAAAAGCCTTTGATAAACTTGAGTTTAGGTTTATATATGAAGTTATGTCTGCTTTTGGTTTTAATGTTCAAGTAATAGACTTAATAAGGAAATCTATTGAACACATTTCTTATTCAGTTATCACTAATGGGAAAACTTCTGGCTACTTTAAGTCTAAGAATGGTCTTAGGCAGGGTGATCCTCTATCACCTTGTCTATTTATAATTGCTGAGGAGTTTTTTATTAGGGGTATAAAGATGTTGGTTGGTCAGCAAAAGATTAGGCCCTATAATATGAGAAGTAGCTTAAATATTAGTTGTCTAGCTTATGCTGATGATATAATTTTATTCTTAAATGGTTCATTAGATAGTGTTAAGAATTTATCTAGTTTCTTAGACTTATATCAAAGTCTATCTGGACAGCAACTGAACAAATACAAATCTACCTTTCTAGCTTCCTCAAAAATGAGTAGAAACAGATTAGAACACCTTAAAAACTTCTTAGGTTTTAAGCTTTCTAAATTACCTTTTACATGTTTAGGTATCTTGATTCATTCAAACAACTTTGCTGAACATTTTGAGTGTTTAATAGACAAGGTTAAGGATAAGATTCATGAATGGAATTCTAAGCATATCTCTTTTGGTGGAAAGATAACATTAATCAATCCTGTGCTTATGTCCTATCCTATCTATTATTTGCAATCAACAAAACTGCCTTTAAAAGTTATTACTAGATTTAATAAGTTGTTAAATAAGTTTCTTTAGGGTTATAATGAGAATAACAGAAGTCTTATTTGGACTAGTTGGGCAAATTTATGTAAGCCATTTAAGTAGAATGGTCTCAACTTTAGAAGCTTAGAGGATATTTAATCTGCATTTGCTTTTAAGTTATGGTTTTCTTTTAGAAGTAAAAAACCTTTATGGTCAAAATTGTTACACTCTAAGTACTGTAATATTATACACCCTTTGCAAGCTAGATTAAGGAACACTGATTCAAAAGTTTGGAAAAGAATGTTGGAGAATAGATTAGAGGCAGAGAAGCATATTAGGTGGAAGATAGGTCAGGGTAATATAGATTTTTGGTTAGATCAATGGAGTGATACGAAACCTTTAATTTTGTTAACTGATGTTAATTCTCAGTATTATCAGCAAACAAAAGTGAATGAATACATCCTTAATAATACTTGGAATATACTTAAACTTCAAAGTAGCTTGCCTTTACAGTATGTTAACAAAATTATTAAAACACATATAAATCAAAATGTTATGGATTCTGTTATTTGGAAACTGTCAAGTGATGGTTCTTTTAAGCTAAAAGATACAGTCTTAGAGTTAAGGCAGAAACATCCTTCATCTATAATCAAAGATAAAATATGGAACAATCTTTCTCCTAAAAAATGTTCTTTTTGTCTTTGGAGGGTCTTGAACAGTCTAATTAGCATTGATACAATCCTACAATCTAAAGGTTTTCAACTAACTAGTAAATGTGTGCACTGTGATAACATTGAATCATTACATCATGTGTTTGTTTCTTGTGATACTGCATGGCTTGTGTGGAGTTTTTTTTGTGATAAATTTAATATTAATATAGGTAAACATATGACTGTTAATCATATTGTGAATATCTGGTTTCTGTCAACTTCTAAAAGAGTTCATGTTAGGACAGTATTGCCATCTATGATTATTTGGAACATTTGGAAGGCCAGAAATAAATATAAACATAGTAATACCTCTATATCACATAAACAGATTGTGAGTCAGGTCCTTTTAATGCTTACATCTCTAGATTTAGCATCTACATTATCTAGAAAACATTGGTCATCTGATTTTAATATAGCTAAGCAGTTAGGTTGCTATAATCATGTAAAGCTATCTAAACCTTTCATGTACATTAAGTGGGAAAAGCCTGTAAGTAATCATGTTAAACTAAATTGTGATGGTTCTTCACTAATCAATGGTGAATCTAGTTTTGGATATATAATAAGAGATGACTTAGGAAAGTTAATAATGGCAAAAGAGAGTGTGATAGGAAAGAGTTCTTCTATTTGTGCTGAAATGTCTGGCTTATTAAATGGTTTAACATACTGCAAGGAGACTAATCTTAAATTTGTGGACATTGAAATAGATTGTTTAGCCTTATTTAACATGTTAACTTCTGGTCTAAGTCCCTGGTATTTAGACAAAGTCTATTGTGTTGTAGACAACTGATTTCACCACAAATGACTATTAGGCGTGTTTTTAGGGAACAAAATCTGGCTGCAGACTGGTTGGCAAAGCACGCTTTGAAAATAAAGAATAGTTTCTCTATTCAGTCTCAGCACAATTTTTGTGATCTAGCTGACATTTTAAGGTCTGATGCTATGGGTTTGGGAAACTTTCAATATGTTTAATAATCTGGCTATATGTTTTAAGATATATCATTTTATGATCTGACATTGTTAGCAAGTTGAAAGACTTGACTACATGTTTTGTTTGCAGGTTTAGGAAGTTACAAAAGCTAAGGTTGGAGGGCTGCAGAAGCTATCAGGAAGGACTGCTATGGATGAAGATGTAGAAAGATAGAAGCTGAAGGGATGACACAAGAGGCTGATTGAGAAGGATGGAAGCATAAGAGAGGAGGCTGTTGCTGATGGAGAAACAAAAGAAAGAAAGGAGTTTTAAACTATAACTTCTGTAATCAATGAGCTTATAGCTCACAAAATGAATGTTCCTAACAGTCTGTAAATATCTTTTTCAACATCAATGAAAGAACTTTCTTGGGAAAAAAATAATAATGTACAAACTATTTAAAAGTATAAAAATCTATATAATTAGTTTATCAAATAATAATACTTTTTTAAAAATTAAAAGAAAAATCCAAATAACTATGATTTTTTTTAAAAAAAAAATCGCTTCATTATAAAAAAATATAAAATTAAAATTAATACGGATTTTGGACAAAACAAAATTAATTATTTTTATATCATCTTAGCGTTACTGTTATAGTGGTGGGACGAACCGTGCTAATTTCCTTTGCCCGGTCGAAACTATTATATAGTACAATTTTATATTATTTTATATTATTATTGAATTGGTTGTTTATCATTTTATCGAGATGGATATTGAAACTTGCATATGTGGTACAGGTTGACGTGCATATAATCAATTGCTTTTATTAACCTTGCAAATTCATGCCTTTTGAAAATAAACTATTGATAAAAAAGAAAAGCCAGATTAAATATGGCATATTTGTCTATACTATTTTAAAATAATTAAAATATCCGTATTAAGTTTGGATAATTTTAAAATAATTTTGAAGAAATTATTTTTTTATTATAAAATTCTAATAGTTGATAAACAAATTTTTATTAACTATAATTCTAATATTTGATACGTATCTTTTTAAATGTTAAAATGATTTATTAGTTTTGGTATTTTAACTTTAGTTAGTGTAACTATATTTTTGGGTGATATATCAATAAAGATCCATTCAACAAACCTATTATGGATAAAGATTTAAATTTTTTAAGAGATTTTATATTTTAAATACCTTTTTATATAAAATACAGTAACCAACTTTTTTTTTAATTTTAATTTTTAAAGGTCCACATCTTTTAAGTCGTAACTCAGAAAAAGAGTCCGAAAATACCATTGGTTTTGTCTTTTAAGATGAACAAAACTAGTAACATTCATGATATGTTTTGAATTATTTTTTAATATATTTACACACGTTTCTCAGTTATATGGTTTCGCATCTATCAAAACAAAGAGGTTTCTTATCTAGTAAAATAAAAAAGGTTTCACATCTATCAAAATAAAAAAAGTTTCGCATCTATAAAAATAAAGAAGGATTAGCATCTAGCAAAATAAAAAAGGTTTCGCATCTAGCACAACAAAATAGGTTTCGCATCTATCGTAACGTAGAAGGTTTCGCATCTTCTTCGCGAAACCCCTATAAATTTTAAAACTTTAAAAGTTAGTATCTTTTAAACCGTAACTCGAAAAAAATCTGAAGATACCGTTGGTTTTGTTTTTTAAAACGAACAAACTAGTACAACTCATAATATATTATGAATTAAAATAATATTTTAGAACAAATAACGTTTCACATCTATCAAAAACGTGTTTTTTTGCATCTACCATTCCAGAAGGATTACATGTTTCGCAACTATCGTACGTTTCACATCTTCTTCACTTAAAACAGAAAATCTGTTACGCGACTGAAATTTCCAAAAATAAAAAATAAAAGACTAAATCAACGAAACACTAATACAATGATACAAATAAACTACATTACCATAATTCGAACTCAAAAACTAACTAGAAATTCGACAATAAACACTACGAAAACAAACGAAAACAGATCTTAAAAAACAGCTATTTCAAGCTCAAATTCGAGTTTTAAACACACACAACATCCAGTATCTTCGCATAATCAATTAAAAACACAAATCAAAATCATATAGAAAAAAAACAAGAAATCGAGTAAATAATTAATCATCACATATAATAGTGAAACACTGTTCTATTTATGTAGAGAGAAAAAATTGGAGAAAAAAAGCGAGGTATGGGTTGTTAAAAGCTTTTATATTATAAGTATGAGTATTTAGGATATTAGTGAGTCTTCAATGGTAAATATTTGACTAAAACGGGTCTTTTTCAAATAATAATGAAAATATTAATCTTAGATGAATAATAGTTAGAGTTTTGGGTCTTAAATAGTACTTTATCCTATAATTTTGGACCAAAATATTGAACTAGTTTTTATTCGGTAAATAGTGTAAACGTATAAAATTTGTGATAACATTTGAACTTATATAAAACTTTACAGAAGTACTTCAATAGAAGTTTATAGATAAAAGTAATAGTTAATTTTTTATTTTCATTTAATAAATCATATTTAACTACCAAATAAAATTAATATTGCGGTTGAAAACAAAACATAAAATCCAAATCCATTTATGTGAATATGGTTATTTATAGTGGTGGCAAATGGGTTTGGATCTGCGAGAAATAAATGGGGATCTGTTGAAATTAAATGGGAAGTTGCAAACCTGACCCGTTATACCTGTAACCTGCCAGACCTGCAACATATTAGACGTGCAACATATTAGACCTGCTTATAACATGCTAGATATGCAACCTGCCACACCTGCAACCTGTTATACCTACAACCTGCCACACCTGCAACCTGCCACACTTGTTTAAATATTATAAGTGTTGTAATTATATTATAAACCAAAATCATATCTTAAATTATATTTAAAATATATTTTTATTATAAATTTATCGTTATATTTTGGTTAGTATCATTTTGATTTGGTTATCAATATTTTAAGTGTTGTAATTATTTTATAAACCAAAATTTTAAATATTATTTTTAATGTTATAATGTTATTATTACATTTTGAATATTATTATTATTATTATTATTATTATTATTATGTTTTGGTTTTAAATATTACAAGTGTTGGTATTATGTTATAAACCTAAACCATATCTTATCATGTTAAAATATTACAAGTTTTATGTTTATAATTTTAATATTATATTTTGAATATTATTATTATGACTTGGTTATAAATAGTAGTAGTATTGTTATTATTTTTTAAACCAAAATCATATTTTATGATGGTAAAATACTATAAGTCATGTTGTCATTTTATTATTACATTTTGGTTATTATTGTGATTTGGTTATAAATATTACAAGTGTTATTTATTATTTCTTAAACCATAATCATATTTTATCATGGTAAAATATTACAATTTATATTGTTATAATTTTAATATTACATTTTGATTATTATTGTGATTTTGTTTTAAATATTACAAGTGTTGTTATTATTATGTTTTACAAAAGTCATATCTTATAATTATTTGATAGTACAATTGTTGTTATTATAATAAAAGGTAAATAATTTTTTTTATTTAGCCGTTCACAATTTATACTCTTGCGGGCAAGAAGTTGTACAAATGTTTTCAAATTAAAATACAAAATCGAAGATACTTTTTTAGGCTCTTGTCGCTAGCCACTTTTTTTAGGTGCAACACTTTCTCAACGGTAACTGCAATTTGTAAAGGATCTGCGAAAACTTGTCCTTGAGTCTCACCATTAACCTTACTTAACGCAACAATAATCAACTCGACCATTTTCGTCTTCGTTCGAAAACTTTGTTCAGGAACAACGGTCTTACTCTTAGTTATAGTCTCGTGTCTGACGCTTCGTGTCACCTTATCGACCATTTTGGAACTAAAGGTTTGTTTGTCGGTCTTACTCACAGTCATAGGTGTAGTGGCAGGTTTGACGCTTCGTGTCACCTTATCGACCATATTGGAACTAAAAGTTTGTTTGGCGGTCTTACTCATATTCGTAGGTGCAGTGGCAGATTTGATGCATCGTGTGACCAGATCCCTCACGGGCGGAGGAGAGATCATAAAGGAAGAAAATTCTGAAAACTCATTTTTCTTGGTTGCTTGTCCTACTCTGTTGAAGCCGGAAAACGCCATTGGGATGATCGCAAATAACAACTATTTAAAAAAATCGAACTATTTCGAAAGTAAAACTACAATATGTACAATATCAAAATCGTATTACAATTATCTTGTTTACGATATACATGATTATAGAATTTCGATTTAGTTAATACATACAAATTATTAATTTTATAATAGTAAAAATATTTTCAATAATATAATAATTTAAAATCAAAATACAATTACATGTATAACATATTAAATAAAATATCTTAAATATCTAAATATAATAAAATAATATCAAAATCATATTACAATTATATTTTTTACAATATCAAAATCGTATTACAATTATATTGTTTACGATATACATGATTATAGAATTTCGATTTAGTTAATACATACAAATTATTAATTTTATAATAGTAAAACTATTTTCAATAATATAATAATTTAAAATCAAAATACAATTACATGTATAACATATTAAATAAAATATTTTAAATATCTAAATATAATAAAATAATATTAAAATCATATTACAATTATATTTTTTTTGAAATAATATCAAAATCATATTACAATTATATTTTTTACAATATCATAATCGTATTACAATTATCTTGTTTACGATATACATGATTATAGAATTTCGATTTAGTTAAGACATACAAATTATTAATTTTATAATAGTAAAAATATTTTGAATAATATAATAGTTTAAAATCAAAATACAATTACATGTATAACATATTAAATAATATATCTTAAATATCTAAATATAATAAAACAATATCAACATCATATTACAATTATAATAAAACAATTACATATATATAAACCGACATAATTTGGATTGACATACTAAATATATATTTGGTTATTTTCTTATTGCAATAAAAGTAATCGAGTTAATTATATTACGTAATTGATTATTTTGGATCTGTAGGTGAAAAATCATATTATGTGTTCAAATATGGTAACCGGGTTGAAATTGATACATTATGAAACATTATATACCTATAAGGTGGAAAAACAAATAGTGCTACCAGAAAGATGAAGAGACACTTAGCTAAACATGAAATGAAAGATCTTTTTAAAATTATTCAAGAAGAGAATCTAACCATATATCCAAATGCACATAATGCATTTGTTTTTAAATAAACTACATATGGAAGAAATCAACATATATGTTATTGGTAGTGTACATACATTTGGTTTTGGCAAATCTTGATAATATAAGACTTAGATGAAAAATGCGGTCAACCCCAAAGTCAAACTCATCCTACGTAGTTATATGAGATCAAGAGCTATGAAATATTTTAAAAACAAAAAAGAAATCATTAAAGATACACAATTAACTTTACTATGAAAATTTTCATTGACTAGTGATACAACAATATTTTATGAAATAAATATTATGTTTGTTACTTTACACTGAAGGTGAATGGATCCTGATTGGATACTCCACAGAAAAATTGTAAATTTTGATATTATTGGCAAGCAGACTATTGTTGTACTTAGTGACATTCTGTGAGAGTGTATGTATGATTTTAAAGTTACATATCAGATTGTGTCAATTTATTTTTATAGTTCATTAGCAAACAGTGTAGCTATTGATATAGTTAAAAATGATTACCAACTGAATGTTTATGTCATATACTTAAATTGGTTGCAAAAAAATGAAATAACTGTGACATCTACTGATTATATCGATCCTACGAAAAAATGGTCATATAGTCATATTATGCTCTACCTCAGGTTCTAGACAAGAAAGATTGGAAATATATTGTTTTGGTTAATGGAAATAAATACAAAAAATTAGTTTTAGATGTCGAAACTATATGAAACTCTACATAGTATCTTATTGCACGTGCTTGTATGTATAAGGATAAGATTAGTGAAATTTATAATAATTATAGTTCTATTGATCCTCTTTATTTACATTAGAATTATTGTGCTTCACTGTTACGTTTCTTAAAACTGTTTAAAGATGCAATTAATAATATTTCTACGCAATATACTCGTAACATTCATTTGACCCTTCTTAATATTATTAATCTAGTCATGCATATTGATACATACATGGATCATAATGTATTCCACGAAATGGTTCTCGATATGGAAACAAAATTTGAAAAGTATTTGTATCCCATCCTACACACGTATGCTCTTAGGTGCTTTTTTATCCTTTTAGAATTCAGAGTGTTTTATTTTATTAGTTGAGCTATTTTATTCAAGAAATTAAATCCTAATTTTTTAAAATGTATAATAAACTTCCTACTAGATTGGTAGCTCAAATCACCGTTATTGCTATGTTCAAGCTTGAAATTAGCTCTGATTTTCATGTATTTTCTTACTTAAAGCTTAAAGCTTTTACTTTATTTTATTTTACAAATTTCAATTTGCTTTAATTATAATTTTGTTTTCTTTTTTTACAAATTGGGGAAGAAGATAAATATGAGCCATGTTATGTATCACGAAGAAAACGAGTCATATAGTTCAAATTATGAGATCGATGCTCCCTTAAGTGCTCTTTCTCGCAACAATTATAAAGAAGTGGTCAAGTTGTTTGTTCATCGGTGGATGACATTATGCTAACGCCTTAAACATAGATCATCTCTCAAAATTACATTTTAGTTTTGTTCTTGAAGTTGATATACCTCTAATAGTTCTTGGCTAGAAATACTTTCATGTGAATCCATTAAAGAAAAACATTTATTAATATTTTTCGTGAGGAGGTTGTGATGAAAAAAATATTATTAATTATGAGTATGAATATATACATCATTTTGATTATTATAAAAAAAATAAATGACTAGTTGATTATAGAAAATATCACTATTCGGTTTCCATTGAAAAGTAAAACCTCATTGCATGCATAAAAAACGGAAGTAGTCTTCTTACATATATCCTTGATATGGGTATTAGTTTTCCATTCTGCCTAGATATGTTGAAGTCATTTAGAGAAAAAATTATTTTTAGAAGTCGGTTAATGCCATATGCATGGATGATACTGATCGCGAATATTATTCTTGATCATAAAGTTTATGGTCGTATTAACTATAGAAATTTTTGTAGCATTGAACAACATTAAATGTCAAAAGGGTAACTTTTTATTTTTATTTGTTATGAATGATGTTGTAAAGATCTTGATTTATCTTTCTGATTGTAATGACGTGTGTAATAATGAATTTGTGCATATATTAGGTTGGGAGTAAATGGTTAAAAAGATATTCCTATTTGATCTCAGATTTAAAAGCTATAGGTAATCCTATTACTCTTCATGAAATATATATTTTAATATTATCGCATGTGTAGTACCCGAACTTGATTATAAGTCTCGAAGGGATTTTGCAATGAGCAGTATGTTAAAATTATGCTTGAGGCAACTGAATTTTACTAATCTTACAATTTTTTTGTTAGTCAGCGGATAATTTATATATGGTGGAATTTTTTAGCCTAGTCATTCTTAGACTTGAGGTATTTCATGTTTGTAACAAAATAAGGGTAGTAAAGAAACTCTTGCGAAAAAACCATCAAAGAAGGAAGCAACTAACAAAACTGTTAAAGCTAAGGGATCCCTTGGTCAAACGGTTATTGTGAGGCGCTCTCTTGGAAGAAAGGTTAATGTCAAATTTGTTGTTGTTGAAAATACACCGGCCGACGATGTTGAGACATATATGACAAAGATTATAACTCCCAGAGTAAATAATATATATCGTGGTGAAGCAACAAGGAAGAATGTTTTTACTGTCAATAACTTAAAGGCTTAATGAGTTGAGAGCTTTGGTGATAAAGCACGTATATTAAGGATTTCAAAGATTCGACGATCGAATATATGATGTAGATGGAAATGTTATCGGATAACCATTGGAGATGGTCTAAACGTCATTTCTAATTCTAAAAATAAAGATGCACCTATTCTTCATGCTTAGTTAATTCATTGAATTTAAGTTGTTGAAAGTATAATTGATGATATTTGGGAAAACAATTTCTAGCGAAGAACAAATGAGTGAAATTTGCAGCAACTGGAGAAGAATTCATTGAGGCGGCTCAGTGGATAGACGAGGAGACCTATATTAAAACTAAATGAGTAGTTATCATTGAATATGGAAATCGTCTGGCGCGAAATGTATTTGTTTGTTTTGAGAAAGGAAAGAATCCTATACTAGTGATGTTACTGGAGATATATTTTACTACAATGAATATAATAATTGATCATATACTAAGGTCCAAATCATAGAATTACAGGCATAATATTTTGAAGAAAAATAAAGAAATAGGTCTACCGAATCATTTTGAGCCAAAAAAAATGACATGAAAAACATAGTCGATGCAGTTTTTAAGAAGGTTGCATCATTGTCTCCTACAACGTGGGAGGAAATATTTGAGGCTATTACTTATGTTGAGGCACTGAAATTATCTAGAAGAACGAATGGTGGTAACTAGGGAAATTTAGGTCTTAATACGTGTGTAATTGTGAATGATTCTATTAAGAATGATGATGAGTCGAAATCTAATCATGATGTAATTAATACAAAGGCTTCCATTGAAGAACGAAAATTTTCATATGTTGTATTTTATTTCTAGAACAACCTTTAGCTCTGAATTTATTGGTGAACCTAAAAAGAATCCTACAAAATTTCTCTTATTGACTTCATATAAAAACCTTCCTAGTTTTAAAGCTTTGGATGAAATTCAAATGAGGTCTATAACCATTTTATGGTTTCGACCGGTCAAATAAAAGTGCTTATTATATGTATACTTTTAATTTAGAAAAAATCCAAATGAATATGAGAGTGGAGGTATGTTCTTGTTATTGTATTTAATTTATTTAACTTGAAAATATTATATTTTTAATTGAAATTAGTTGATTTTGTAGACTATCTTCAATTCTTTAACCCTTCTCTATCAAGGCTGTGATAAGTCACTATTCATAATAATTTATAGATATTTCATAAATGAAGTTCAAGTTAAAGTTTAAAATTGAATCAAACAAAAAAAATAGTATAATCAAAGATACACCATTGGGATAATTTAGAAAAAAGTTAAGGTATGAGGGACAGGTCAAAAGTGTTACTAAGGGAAAATTGGAACCCACATTACACACTAAACGAGTAGCCAAGATTTAGTTGCAAATGAGTTTTTTCTAAGTCTTTATTGGTGTCAGGAGAGTCGTGTGTTACTTTAACTTTGGCTATTACATTGTATGCTTGTAATCAAGAATTAAAGGATTCAACTAGTAAATTGAAAGAATAGTTTTCAGGAAACCAATCATACCAACTATTATAAAAAAATGGCTAAAGTATTGACTGAACGAGAAACTTTGCAGTGAACTTAGACACATCATTGCGATAGAATGTTGACTTGTAGGTAATATTGGATATCAAACGATCTATATGGATTGAGACCACAACCATGATTCAGTAATAAATGATGGCAAATGTCTATGATGCATTGTTGCAGGCAGTGTATAATTAAATAATTAAAGTTCACAAAATAGATAATAATATACTCATGGATCAGTTATAGGGATTATGTTGCTAAAGAAGATAAACCTCAAACTTTCCATTGGAATGATTCTCTGAATCATAAACCTACTAACAGATTGATAAATGGCGGTTATTATGTTTATAAACTTCTAAAAGAAGTTGAAGAATATAATTTTCCAATATTAGTTGTTCTTCTGTTGAAGAAGATAATGCATTGGCAGTTTGTAAATCTCCGATGATTATGTTTCTTGGTGAATCTTGTCAAATTCTACCATCCCGGGCTGTCGAAGATAAAACTACTCATTTGACTGAAAAATATACCTCATACTTTTGCAAAAAATATCCCACATCATTTTTTATATTTAGGCAAAATTATGTAAATCTACTAATTTTCATGTTATGAACTAAGTTTTTTTTGTTAGAGAATTTTGAAAGGTTTTCAACGTTGTACTTAATGAAATGAATTTATTCACTTGTATTTGATTCCCACGTGCTTTATTTTGACTCTTAAGTATTTTTTTAATAATATGGATTTTTAATACTATATCGTTATATTTATAATAACAAACTTCATATGCAAATATATTCTTAACAATACGTGCACCTTTTGTTTGGGTTATATTAAAAGTACCCAAAATTTTGTTTTCTTACTTTTAGAAGGGTTCATGAGTTCATATGGGATTACTTTAAGAATCATCATATAATTTGTTTTGTTCAGTTTTGCAAGGAATACATAGACACGTTGAAGTGTTGAAGAATATATTTAATCTCGGTTTTATCTTTTATTTTTGTCTTTCAAGGATGTCGAAGCTCTTGAAGAGCTAGTCTTGCATTTTTATGGGTTTTTATGACTTTGATATCTCTTAAGGTGCTGAAGACTATCTTTCATTTCAGACTTATCAATTTTGTTGATTATTTATTACTTTGAATGATGCCAAATATCCGAAGGTTCTTAAGACTACAAGTCATCTCATATTTATCCTTTGTCGCTTTTATTTATTTCGTAGGAATGCTAAGTCATTGAAGGTGATAAAGGCTACATTTGATCTCAGACTTATATTTTTTTTTTATGTTAAGCTCATATCTTTATCCAAAATATTAGATTCACTATTTATGTTTTGCTGAATAAAAAAAATACTAAATTAGACATTATATTTTGGTGGAAAAGTTTTATTAATTGTTAGATACCTCGTTAAAACCTTACTCGCATCACCAAGAAAGGAAAGAGTACACCCTATATGAAAGCTCAACAAAATGTTTACAAAGAAAAATTAATAAACAAAATAAACGTAGCTTATGGAGGACAGTAGAATTTCAAATGTTTTATATACTATGGACATCAAAGCTTATTTCCTTCATTGTCGAGTAGTCGATATGTTCCTGACATTGATTTAGACTCCATCTTGTAAAGGCCTTCTCTTTAGGGGCTAACTTACCTTGTTTTTAAGTAGGAATACCCTTCTCAAGACTTTTTCTCCTCGCCAAAACTTAAGAATTATTTATATATATTTCACATCAGAGTCTTATAATTATCGAACCGTATATGGTCTTTTACCTTTTTTTATTTCTATTATTACGCTAAGTTTAGCTTGCCTTGCTTTGGTGTTGCTCAATTTCTCATAGATAAAGATCATATATTAGAGCATACCTATTGCGGATGATAAAACTAATTCCATGTCATACACCTATGAAATTACTATTTCATCCGTTGTTTTTCTTGGAGTGGTTTTGTAGGACCATAAAACTTCTTGTAAATATTTTAGACAATTTACTGATGCTCCAACTAATATTTTCTTGATTTCATATGATATAGTTCAGTTTGTAACTTCTACTTAGTCGTTAACTTGTGAATGAAAAATGATAGGAGAACATATGTTTAATACCTTTTGTTATGCAAAACTATAAGACATATATTCTAAAATTGGGTTCCGTTATCCGTTGGAATACTCATTGATATTCCATAGTGCCAACATATGTTTGAAAGTTTACCATATCTTTTGTTATGATATTTTAATTATGGTTGGGCCTCTACCGATTTTGAGAAATAATCTACTGCTACTATCAAGAACTTTCTTCCTTTGGAAACTTTATGAAGGGGCCATGATCTCAAAGCCCTATTGATCAAATAAATTTGTTATCGATATTGTTTCTAATAGTATAGTCAAGATTGAATAGTTTTAGAGAATCTTTGACAAATGCCATAACGTGTTGCTTTATTGTTTGAATCCTTCATTATAGTTGGTCAGTAATCCTTGAAGTATAATTAGTTTTTACAAGGGCCTGCATCCATAATGTGCACTTCCCTCTCCATCATGCAAGTTTTAAACTAAAAAAAGTTGTTTCATATGAGCCAAGACATCTGAGAAATAGTTTTTTAAATATTTATTTGTATAATGTATCTGAAATTTATACAAACCGTATTGATTTCATATTATCTTTTTTACCTGTCTTGTTTTTGGTCAAGTCGAATATACTAAATAATCGACATCCATATTATATGCTCTCTATACTTGCTCAAAAGGGTTCTTTAAGTTCTTTATGTACTAAATGATGTTGCCTTTCTTTGCTTTGTCTTGAATTGGGGTTTGATTGACCATCAACTGGTAGTCTTTGAAAAGTTGAACTTTTTTCGCCCCAAAAATACTTGCTAGGTGAAGACTTACAGTAACTGCTTCACATTATGTTTCATTATATGATGACGAGGATCTAAATTTGATATACTGTGTGACTATCTCTATATTCAGGGATATTGATTGGATGTGTGCTCTTGAGCTTTGGTTATTGTTTCATATATATGTTTAAACATTCCAAGTAGATTCGTATTGCTATTGTGAAAGAATAACACATTGCTCTTTTGAAAGAATAAGTCTCCTAAACTAAATTTTTATTAGGATATCTACTAGGGCCTCAAATTTCGTTAAAGTTCTCCACTCATAATAGATGTCATAGCCCCTAGTTCTACTATCTATTTTGTGAAACTTCCAAAAATATTTGGTTTATACATTATATCTATTAGTGAAAAATATGTTTTGAAGATGATCATATGTATGACCTCATCTTTCTAGTTGTTACAAATACCAAATCAAGTTTCTCAAGTTGTAAGTACCTGGTTTTAACAATTAATAAATATGTACTTACATAGTGTATTGGTTTAAACTTTGTTCATTCTTCCCTTATTAGAATGACACTTACAGTGTAATCCGAGGTTAGTAAATATAAAAACATTGACTCTCATGGTTTCAAATTTATTATTTTTTTGAAGAGAATCAAGGAATTTTTAGATATTATTGAAATGTTCTTCAAATTTCAGAGTCTAGAGTAATTTTTCTACATCTTTAAGTACTTAAAAAAAGATGTTATTTGTTTAAGGATCTGAAGATGAATTTGTTGAGGACTGCCAATCCGTCTGTCAAAACTTGTCATTCCTTATTGTTTCTTAGATGATCTATTATATTCAAGTTTGAGACCTGAGTTGGATCTCACACTAAAATATATAATACTTCTCCGAGTTTAGCTTCACGTTGTCCATTTTGAGGTTTGAGAAAGTCTCATCCAAGTCAGTAAAATATCTCTTGTTTTGTTTGCTTGTGACTAGCATGTCATATATGTACGTTTGGAGATTTTAGCCAAGTTTGTTTGCAAAGATCTTGTTTACAAATCGATGATATATTGATCATGCATTTTTCATACCAAATGATATCACCTTGTAGCAATGAAGGCGTCTTTCAATTATGAATATGGTATGACCATGATCATCCTCATGTATTTAAATTTGATTGTAACCTGAATAGATATTCATAAAAAAATAACATCATATTCTCTGAAGTAACATCCAGTAGTTGATCTATTCTTCTCAATGAGAAATGATCCTTCAGACAAACCTTTATTAAGATATGTGAAGTCGATACACACTCTCCAATTTCCCTTTTTTGTACAAACGCTAGATTATTTGTCAGAGATAATATGATTCTCTAATGCACTATATAAAAATTAACTTGTCCATTTCTTCAAAAATTTCTTCTACCTTTTGTTGTGAATATAACCTTATATTTTTCTTTATTGGTAAAATATTATTGTTGATTGAAAATCTATAACACATGGTTTTGGATAGAACCAATATGAAATCATGGACATTCCAAGAAAAAAAATCAATATTCTTTTGTCGAAGGTCGAGAAAATTAAAAATGAATTCATTGAGGATGTCTCAGGCGAGTCTTAGTATCTTCTCTCATTCTAATCTAACATTTTCTATTTCTCGTCCAGACTTAATTAGGTGGGGGCGTTTCCTTGGGATCGTCCATATTTTTAAAGATAATCAAGTCCCCTACTGATTATTATTGCAGTTGTTGTTATTTGCGAGCTAGAAGAATTGCATAGCACTTCTTATATGTATTTTAATTTCCTCTTATTACTCAAACTTTTCCACTCATAGTGCTCTTGAGGCATTGATGGACTATAAATACTACATGATACATCCATGATCTTCCTAAGATTATGTTATACGAGAAGAGAACATACTATCATAAATAAGAAACATACATTTTTCATGAATCCTTTCCTATGGAGGACTAGTCCATGTTAAGCTCGACCAAAACTTATGCATCTATATTTGTGAATCATGTTATAATCCTTTGGGAAAGAATCAGTTCCAGAACACCTCTCATTCTTTGTAGCTACTCTTGTATAATATGTTGGTCGAACTTCCGTGTCTATCACTATGTTGATGGAACTCTAAATATCCAAATATCTATTCATTAATCTATTGATGATTCATGAGAATGTATACTTTATTTATGACACTTATAGTTTGGCTCTCAAATAATATTCCAAATATCTTTCTTCCTCATTCTCAAATATTGCATTACCATGTAAAACAATTATTCTGTCATTTCTTGTGATGGCCTTTTATTCTTTGATGGTTAGTTATGGTCAACATCAACACTCCTTGGTTCATTCTTTCATTTCTTCTTTTACAAAATCTGAAACTTTGTCATCATCGTTCATGTTTTGGACATGATCTTCTAATTCCAACAACCTCTTCGGAGTGCCCAATATGGACGTAAAATTTACAATCTCTTCTCTTGTTTTTGTATGAGTCCTTGTAGTTTGTTTGGTCTTTGATACGTGAGTATATCCTTGGTTCTTTCATAAGTTATTTCTAAATTTTTGATTAACTTAATGTATGGACCTCTAACCGGATGCTTTGGCTCTAGGTGTCATTATGTGATTGTTTGAACTCTTGTTTTTAGTGATAATATTTTGACTAATTATTATTGGAAGTTTCATTGCCTACTTTTAGAATTGACTTATGAAACTGTGAATGATTCATTATTACTTGCCCGTGGATAATTTTGTGGATGCGTGAATAAAATTATGGTATCTCATTCAAAATTTCCTTTTCTTATTTGTTCCATTTTAATTTTAATGATCGAAATATTATATTTGGTGAATTTTAATTTTAATATATTTTTTAATACTTGCTATTTATGTGTTTTGATTTATTATTATTATTATATAATTCGGATTATCAAATGTGGTATTAAGTTATTAGATAAGAAATTAGTTATCTTTATTTATAGTTTATGTCTTCTATTTTTCATTTATTGTGTTAATAAAGTTATCATAAAAATTAAGTATGGGAGAAAAACTTTCCTTTGCTTAATAAAAAAAAAAATTTACACCAAAAAGTCTAGCTCTATGTAAATTGTTTACGAACAAATTACTCTTCTACTAGCACATAATTTCAATTTGAATTTCAAATTACAGTGATACTATTATTTAGTTTAGGTACATACAGGTCTTATTTTATTAAATACGTTTATTTGTTTTTAAACTTTCTTTTATATAATTAATTGATAAAAGATTGATTGGCCCGTTAAGAAAAGAATATTCTGTTGCTCTCAAAAGGAAACAAAGGAGAAACAAAGACTCACACAGGGTTCAGCTGAAATTACACTATTACCCTTGAAACACTACCATTCTCATTCTTCTTCGCTCTCTAAACTAAATGTTTCTTTACTTTTTCTTCTCCTGGTAGATTTCTTCGCCGGCGAGTTCTTCGACTTTGGCGCCCCAGCTCCCAGCTATCTTTGGAATTGCGTTTGGAACTGCGGTAAGCAAGATTTTATACACTGTGAATTAAATAAGAAACTTAAAAACCTAAAAATCAAACACAAAAATTTAAGAAATCTGCTTCCTCATGACAAAAATTTTAAAATTCTTTCTTGCTTCTTAACCTTCGATGCTTTAACATTTGGTTTTAGGCCTAGTGAAAATTCTTAGTTTCATCATGAGAGTATCATTCTGTTCTGTTTTTTGGATAAATTGATCGGCCAAGTTGTTCTTCATTTGCAGTTGATTCGATTGTAAAATCAATTTCAATTTCAATGAAATTAAGTTAAGTTGTGTTGCAAATGGTGTTACGAGTGTTGTACATGGTGTCTCATAATCATTTTTTTGTCTGCAATTTCGTTGCAGATGAGTACGTCATTGGCGCATCCATTGGGCATCACACCCAATGATACCGGAGCTACAAGGTTGGAAGGCCTCACCGTTTTTGGGACCGGCCTCGGCCTCGCCCTCCGAATCGGACAAGTTTTGGTGGATATGATTACGATAGTAATCATAACAACCACCCCTGGCATCTACAATTCCAGCGTCTTCATGTAAATGAAGAAGATTTTCTTTCATTCTCTACCTTTTAAACGTTTGATAAGTTATTCATTTACTTTTTTATTCTACAGGTATCAACTTAGTGCCGCTGCCCTGGTCTCTACTTGGTGCCTCATTTTAGCCTACTTTGAGGTCCGTACTCGTCTGGCCCATGGGAAAATCCTGAACAGAAAAATACTGATGTGGGTGACAGTCGGTGATTATTTATCCATCGTGATGTTGTTGGCTGGTGGCAGCATGGCAGCCGGTTTGACGGTATTCCTTAACCACGATTCTCATATGTGTTCCCTCAACAAGTGCCCGCAATTTATGGCTGCCTCGGCGATGAGTTTTATGTCCGCTGTTTTAGTTTCTATTTCTTTTACATCCGAGCTAGGGAAGGTTGCTATTTTTCTTAATGACTAAGTGTTAGACTAGATACTTTTAGTAGTCCGCTGCGCTAAATACGCTAAATATACTTTTTAGTAGAACTGTTTAGTTATCTTATTAGTTATCTTATTAGTTCAATATTATATACTACGATTGATATTACGCTCCAGGTCATCTGTTATCTTCCGTAACATGCATACTATGTGATGATTTGTGCGAGTGGAGTTACTCTTGTATAACTTTAGCAACCAGCAGAGGTTTTATATGATGTTGTAATTAGCGAAAGTACGAATCTAAGGTAGAAACCTCAAAATCAATTTCAGCAGTTGCGATTGGCTGATCATCGCCAGAAGAATCATCCGCGAAACAAACATCATCATCCATTTATAGTGGCTTGGTCTTATCGACGGGTGGGATTTTGTCCCCGACATCACCTATATATGTTCCAGACATTCCAGGGTCTGAAGTTAATATAGGGCCATTGATGCCTTCTTTCTCATCAGAAGTGGCACTCCCTGCAGCTTCCTTTGGTTGAAATCTCAGTCTTACTTGAAGTAGCCAGGGGATTTCCAGACAGTTCATCTCCATCCTTCGTGGTTTTAGGTGCTTTATTCTTTCTCCCCTTACTCGACCTTTTAGAAACAATTGATCTTCTAATTTGTTATTTTTTGGGCAATTAGTTATTTTTTTATATTTTCCAATAACAGCCTTACATATTTTTTGGACAATTGTTTGCATTGCGCGTGTCACTATGACAAGGATATCGCGTCTTGACACTAGCTGCGGTTCACTCTTGTCATTAATTTGTGCTTCAAACAAGTATTTCATGTTTGCCTCGTATTCACGTTTAGGTTTTTAAAGCATTTCGTGTTTGATTAGGTTATACGTTTCGCAATTAATTAATGTCCATTTTTTTTTTCAAAATATAGGCAAAAGATTTGTTTTTAAAAATCTAGTTTATTGTCATTTACTAAAGAGATGAAAAAAGAAAAAAAAAATCATATCAAAGTAATAAGAAAAACCTCTTTCTATTGTCTTTTGAGAGGTATATTTCACATAGTAAAAAACAAGGTGGAAAACATTTGTACTAAGAAAAATTGGTACATTACCGTAGAAATCATTGAAACTTACGACATTGAAGAACAATAAAAAATTAGGATCAAAATACTTAATACTTACAACCAATATGAAAAATTTATATTTGGGTTGAAGTACGCTGAAGAGGAAATACTTTCAGATGCCAAAATATTACAAACGAGATACGAGGAAGAATCATCCGATTTTAGATTAATAAAAGTATATTTCTCTTACGTGACTAAATAAAAAAAAGAAAGCAAATACAAACTACCACAAATTGCAAATTTGAAGATAAAGGTTTGAGTTTCGTGTACATTAAAAATATTTTTATATATTAATTCGCATTTGATTTTGTTATGCTATGTGAATATGTTTCACGTTACTGAAGGATTTTATCCATTTACAAGTGTTTTATGTCTCGCATTTCACATTCAAAACTATTAGATGAATTTTGATTTTCATTTCTCGTTCAAGATTAATCAGTGTTCCACATTTCATGATGCTAGTTATGTATTATTTTGTGTTACGCATCTTTGTTAATGATATACATCATGCTTTGCGTGTATTCTATTGCATATGTTTCATGTTACTTATTACACGTTATTTTTACTACTAAGTTATATTACTTTGATGTCACATGATGGAATAACCAAAGCTCTAAAAACTAGAGGACATAAATGTCTGAAGATATTGTGACTTTGGTATTTATTTATTAAGTTATAAACTTGGACAAAATCAACGAATAAAATTGGGTTAAAGTCATCCCGGAAAAGCTTATGAATTCAATAAAAAATAGTCGCGAGAACAAACTTGACAAAATTATTAGGTGTGTGGCTATATTGGTAAAATATCAGCTATTTAGTATAAATAATCATTCTTATATAAATTAGATGTAGCCATTTCTTTTGAAACACGCAACAATTGGGAAAAGAGTTAGAAGAGAATGTTTGATCCTTAGATGTTTAAAATGGTTGGGAATTGAAGCATATTGAGATATTAATTTGACAAAGGCATTTGAAAATATCACAGACGATTATGTATGATATAATAATTTCATGTTTCACATTAAGGATTTATATATGCTTCACGCTCTTACTTTACTGATGTTTCATGACTAGCGTACATATGAATTCATGATTCACATTCAGTTAGTTCCTTACTTCGCAAATATCCTTTATTAATGATAAGGACATAAATAATTTGTGGAGCGAAAATAATTACTTAATCATCATTTAGTTGAGTATTTCATAACTATGAGAGAGATTTGGTGTAAAGTGTATATATAAAGGACTAAATTTTTAATTTGTAATGAATGTGTTTGTACGAAGTAGTAGAGTGGGTGAAGTATCCACATGACTAACTAATTCTATTACATGTAACTACCTTTCCTATAAATATGTGTACTTGTCTTGGAAATAAAAAGGATAAAATTTGTTTTTGAATACTTTTATTACTTGATTACTTTCTCTCTCTAAAGCTTGAACAAATTTTTCTTTCTAAAAACTCTCCCAACACTTCTCCTTAGATATTACTTACTCCCTCACAAATATACATACATTTCATTTAATGTTTTGCGATCTATGATTTACTATTCACGAGTGCTTTTACTTCTTAACGTTTCGCGCTTCGTGTGTACTTGAATTCCTGTTTTTTGTGTTTGTTTTGTGATTTGCTTATAAACAAACAAAATTTCAATTTGTTAGGCTATTGTTTGGATGTTGGATTTAAGAGATACTGAGAGAGAGATATTTGGGTTTGGTGGATCAGATAAAAAATAAAAAGAATTTGATGACAAAAAATGAAGATGAATGAGATAATTGATAATTCTTCGTATGAAGTCGAGGACCACAATAGGTTTTGTTTTTAATCACACATGACTAAATCTATTGCACATCAAATAAATTACAGTTTCAAGAAGATAAATCTTTAATAAAAATGCTTCTACTACATAGAGACCTGCTACCAATATAAGAACTTATTCACAAATATTTAGGTATATAAACTCTCCAATAGGGTCAGGTCATAAAAAAATATTGTAAGAAATATTGACAAATTAAAAATAGATTATAGACATGTGATGAAAGCACTAAAAATAAATCATAAGACAATAATTCACGCTTTATCACTTGATTCACATTTTTCATTGATCTTTTCACTTGATTTGAATTCATGGTTGGTTTATATTATGTTTCGTGATTCGTGATTAATTTATATTGTGTTTCACATTTCATGTTTATTATTATGCCTTATTTCTCGTATGATATTTGCTGACGATGGTTATATTTATGTTACTTTATATGCGACAATCCAAACACTCTCGTAATCACTTATTGAGAAAGATAAACACATTGATTTAATTACTCACGAGTTGGAGCAATATAAGCTAAATAAAACCTATAAGTTTCCTATATAGAAACTCTAACTATGGAGGATTTAAGCTCAAATAAATACAAATTAATAGATAATACATTGCCTCAATATATATATATATATATAATATTAATATCATCAAAGTAATAGATGAACTAGTGATTGTTGCTTCTATGAGACGGAAGGATGCATAAGTGGATTTGAAAGATGGACAAGTTAATACTGAATAAATTCACCTTAAAATGAGGTGAATGATAGAGAACCGATGAAAGAAAACGTATAGGAAGAGAAGGTTAAAGATGATATTTTGTGTGAAAAACATAGATAGAGGTTGAATAGGTGCAAGATGAGAATAATAATGACGAGGAAGACAATAATATGCATCATCTAGAGAAGGTTGAAGTTAATGCACAAGTTGGATAACTTGAAAACTTTGAGCAAGTTAATTATTTAACAATTTTGATAAAGGTAATGTATACATTTTATAAATCCCTTTGTAAAAGTTTGTTCCTTTATCTTTAATTGAAGTCTTGATTTGTGTTTAGTTTTAAATCAATATTCGTTTTTAGCATTGGTGTAAGGCATAATTTACAATCAAAAAATCATTCTCGTTTGTCACTTATTCACATTTCGTGCTTATGCTATCGAATGATTCACGAGTGTACTCATATTTTAAAGTATAATCTACATTTCAGCACGTAGTCTAAAACGTTATTCACACTTTTGTGTCAATTTAGAACATATTTTTCATTTTAGGCTTATGATAATTTATGATTTGTAATTCATGTTTATGCTAACGTAAGATTTCATTTTGTGTTTTATGTTGATGTGTAATTCGCGATTCAGATTCAATTAAATGCATCGTTTGTATTTTATGATTAGTTTACACATTTTATTGATTTGTATTTGTTAATATATGGTTCATGATTCACATTTATAATAAATGTTTTGCGTTCCACCTTTTTCTTTAAACATGATTTGCGTTTTCAACTTTTTTTTTAAATCTAATGTAATTAAGTAATTCAAACAGGAGACATACGAAAAAGAATATATACAACGGGTCATGATTGGAAAAGATATGATGTGCAAATCATTAATAAAAAATTTGATCAACATATCAAATTTCATTGAGATGCAAATACATTAACAAAAAGTTACACTCACGTCAGTGAAGGCATGAAATTAAGAATGATTCAAAAGGGTTAAAAATAGAAGTAAGCTCAACTCCAAATTCACCAATCAATTATTCTGAGTAATATGATGGGGTTGACAAAGGAATACAAACTTGAGTACAAAGTAACATTCTTTCTTTAGTTCATTAAGCTGGTATTTTGTAGTTTGCAATCAAGTTTAACAATTTTTTCGAATTTAGTAGATAGATTGATGCTTATATACCCATGATGAGATCTGATGGAACCCTTTAAGATTGTGGTAAAACATTAGCATTATCAACACATGATGGTAAAACATTTTCATTATTATAACAACAACTTCGAAATTATAATCAAACAAAAAAATTTCACAAATTTATCTCTTTATGTAGACATCGATGATGAATATAGATGATGTTACATATATGATTGGAAAAATTTACTTCAAAAGAATCTATGATACAAGTTACATATTAATTTCACTTTGCACTATCATACAAATGGGAGAATCAATCACTAGAAATCGTTTGTCATTGACTTTGATAACAGAACTTATAAAAACTATAACTCATTCATGCTAAAATCAAAATGCATGGCAGCTAAACCAAAAAGACATCACAACCACGTGTAAGTTACATATTTTTTGTTTTGATCATAATTGTACGCGATGTTTCATGATTCGCGTTAATATGATATGTCACATTTCGCATTAATATAATTTTTTGAGCTTCGAAATTTACATACGAATTCTCGTGATTTGTGCATCTTTTTATACGTTGTTTCGTGATTCGCATAAATATAATGTTTTAAGCTTTGTGTTAAATTCACACGTGGATACTCGTGTTTCATACTTCAGTTTATATACTGCTATATTTGTGTTTGGTTATATACTTAGTTCGCGATTCGCGTTCATGTTTATGTCTCACATTTAGTTTTTGCTAATTTCTCTGTTTAATAAAAAACTATTATTTTACATCTAAATTACTTGGTTAGAAAATATCTTATAAAATCAAACCCGTAAATTACAATATGAGGTACCAAAAAGTGAGGGATGATTGACTCTTTAGTGCATGCTAGATATCTTACTGAGAATGAAGAATTAACTTTCGATTACAAACCAAAATATTGTACACTAAAGATGGCAGAAATGTTTGATAGATTTCTAAATGATGCTGAAACAAACAAATATTGCTAACTGTTGATGAATTAATATTCAAAAGGCTTTATATTAACATTTAATTAAGTTTTTTTGGTTAGATTCCATATGGTAAGTCAACATTTTATGTGTCACAAAAATTTGGTTATGTTCCATGCTTTTTACTGCTATTATGCTTTTTATGTGTCGCAATTCATACCAGCTTTAAAAATTAATTGACACTTTACAATACTCATGTTTTACATTTATTTACATATATTTTGCAATTCATGTCATTTTTATATTGTGTTTCGCCTTTCAAAATATTTATAGTTTAACTATGTCTTGCAATTTGCTTAATTTTTAAACAACAATTTGCGTTCCATAATTTCAAAGTTTCATGCATCAAGATTATGTGTATACCATGTTTTGTGATTCACGTAAGTTTTAAATAAGTTTTTGTGCTTCATACTATGCGTGCTTTGCATTTTGGGAAAATATTTGTGACATGTTTCACGATCCACATATAGTTAACCTAAATAGTTTATAAAAAAAACATATAATACTTGAAAAACAATTATGATAAAAAATATATGTTCAAATTACATGCTATAAAATCCTTGAAATTACAACATTAGTGTAAAACATTTTTACAAGATCGTTTATTTTGATCGATTTTCGTACAATGACTACACTTTATGTATCATATTGTTTTTGAAACCTCTTGATATAACTTTTATTTTATTCTAAGGTCTTCCACTTATGGTTTTCAAATTTGGAGGAAACATTTACCGCAAATGGAACAACATAATAGAATGGCTCAACATATTTCACTAGATGCTCCAAAATCTTATCTATTGCATCCAAAGCATGAGTGCATGGAAAAAATAATTTTCCACATACCACAAGAACATTTAAAAGACATGAGATCAACAACGATAAAAACTTTTGAAAAACCCCAGGTAAAACTAATGAAGGAACAAACTATCCATATTAAGTGATTTCGACATTGACCTGACCTAAAGTTTCCTTAAAATTCATGACATAATTCATTAGTCCAACCTACCTCCTCCAAATAACGTCTTGAAGTTTGACTCATAAATAAACTCTAATTTTTTCAATTAATTCCATTACAGGAAGACTACAACACTCTTTGATGTGATGATTAAATTACTATTTTGGAGTAGATACCATCGAACTCTATCATTTGCTTCTAAATGATGCATATGCATTTTTATCGAGAAGTAAATGTTCACAAAAACTAGCTATCTTTGGACCACATTCATCAATAAATTCCTCCATATATCTAGTGTACATAACCACCTTCCTCCTAAACTTTGTGGATGTATGACTCAAAACATGCTTTTAATTCCGACAAGAAGAAATATACAATATATATATATATATATATATGATAGAAATTAGGAAATCAAGCATAAATAACATTCACTATACCTAAGTGACGATCCAAAATAAATTTGATTTGACGATCTAAAAAGTAATGCTATAAGTTTTCAAGAAACTATAGCCAATTATCACTATATTCTGACCCAAAAACCGAGAATATACCTGCAGAGTTATAGAGAAAGAAAAATTAATAAGTATTAGTGGGACGCATATTTTGCAATTTGCATGCACGGATTTCATAAATTTTGTGACTCATATTTGTGCAACATCGGTTCACGATCCCCATTTAGGTACTTCTCTTTTGTGATGCAGGAATATATTAATAAAGATTCATGATTTGTGTTTAACAATGTGGTATGCAATTCGAAATTTACGATTTTAATATTTTTCTTTCACGATTTACGATTATATTAAAAAAATCATGATTTATATTTATATATGTTGTTCACAATTCATATTAATATAGAAAATCACGCTTCGGGTGACATCATAACACATGTTTTGCGACTCGCTTTTATCTTCATATGTTTTGCACCACGCTAATAGGCTAAAAATAACATTTATTTCACGCTTTGTGCACAATATAAAACGATAGAATGAAACTAATAACCATTGTTACCACATTTAGTTATAGAAGATAACATTACTCTATGTTTTCACATAAAAAATGTTCCATCAATGAATAAAAATGCACGATAATAATGAAAACCTTGGATATAAAGCTTAAATATTATGAAACACCGCTTGAATAAGTTGGTTTGAAGAGTATATTCGAGTGCGTAGTCACTTGTAATATGAAGAATATTCAATTTTTTGAAATATACTTTAATTATATTAAAGAAAGTAGAACTACATTCGTAAATAACTCTAGTAGTTTTCTCTAAAGTTATCCATAAAAGACGATACAAGCTATATAAACCAAAGTGATTTTTAACAAACGATCTTATGATTTTAACTGTTACATCATGTTTGTATCTAATAAAATCATGTATCTCTGAGCAGCCAACACTGATGTTAAATGTTTTTTAATTTCTATACATAAACCAGTACCACAAATATGTTGATGAACATACTTCTTAATCACCATAAAACCAATAGACGTGTCAAGTGATGCATAAGTCTCCATCTACATCTATTTGAGACGTTATTTTATACATGTTATTATGCGTTTATTTAAAACAACAATCATGCTCTATAGCATAACGACATAAATATAATATTAAAGCGGACACTCCTTCATACAAAACTTGTCCAACACTTGTAATTTTATCAACTTATCCAATAGTATCAAGTTTTTTTGTATTATGAACAAATAAACTAATACATGAAATACTTTCTCCACTAAATAAATTATCATTTGAAGCTTCAAATAAACTAATATTAGATATTTTATGAATCTCTCGATCAATGATATCAACAACAATATCAATAGTATCAGTTGGACGACCTACAACAAGGATTAATAGAATACCTAGAAAATCATCACCATTACTCAAGAAAAAACCCTTCAGAGGAACTCTATCAGAGATAGTTGAAGGCCATATATGTTTTGGTTCTCAACTTTATCAGAGGAACAATCATGATTTGCCTCTTGTTTCACATGATTTTTTTGCTTGTCTCTTTCATAAGAGTTTACAAATCTGTCATATCTCAAACCATGATAATTATCTTTCTCATAATTAATTGTTTTTCTTTTTCTTCTTGACCATCCGCACTAATAAAAGCCTATATTTCGGAATTGCTTAGAGCCAATTATCCATCCAAAACATATACATTTTAAATATATAAGTAAATGCGAGATGTTATATATTTTGCAGACAAACACAAAATGTAACGACACCATTCATATATCAAAATGCGATTTGAGAGACATGTTTCAAAAGAAAAAGCATATCGCAAAATGTGACAACTTGGTGAGTATGTTGTGAAGTGTGATACCTATTTTAAAAGACATGAGACACTAGAGATAACACATACTTGATACTTTATGATTTTATTTAGTAATTCAAATAAATTCAAGTTTGATTTTAATTATAGTTCTAGACATTTGTAACATCTTGACATCATGCATTCTCCAACTTCTATTTTCCCGATGGTTGTACGTTTCATGGTGAATGAATTAATTTATTTTATATAAGAATTATTATATTTAGTGTTTTTTAATTTGTTTAATAATATATTAATATACTAAACAATAAAAGGAGCACCATATCCAACAAAGTTTTTAAGTTTTGGTATCGCACAAAATCATAAGCTTGTCTCTGATTGCCCCAACCCAGTCGTAGTTCTTTATTTTCTATAATTTTAACGTAATTAACCATATTCGAAGATAATACATCCTCTAATGTTGAGAAGAAGAGTATGGAGCAAGCTTAAATGACCAAAATTATAAAAATATCCTTTATTGTTTGATCTTCTCCATTTTTTACAGCTTTGGTTATTGCATCGTATAAAATACAAACAATGCATAATATGAAACTTAGTGAATATATATTACACGAGATGTAATATACGGGACTTATTCTAAAATGGAAAGTGCATTATGCAACACCCAACATATATTACACGAGATGGTGCATACCTTTATCATCAATTTGTTATTGGTCGCGTTTGGCATTTTCTAACGTCTTTTATCATCCGCGAAGTATGATTTTAGTTTCCATAATTCATTACGTTTTGAAACTATATAGGTTCAAATTACGTTTTTGTGTTTAACGACATGTTTTTTCACCGAGAGCTAAACCAAATATAGTAATCAAATCTTTGGTTGTAATTCCTATAAATTTGAATTTTAGTTTGAAAAATCCTTGATCAACATCACATGTCTTGGTTATTTCAATGATAAAGTACTAATATTTAATAGTAGAAGTTTTATCGTTCCAGACATCATATGTAGCTTTTAAGAGGCTATCAGATGGCGTGTTCTAGCTATTTCTATACGACCTATTTTATTTTATTCTTATTTTGTTCTTTAATAATTGTAAATAGACATGATACAGAGTGAAGTTCCATCAGATGTGATTTTCAATGAAGATTTATGGTGGTTAGTCCTTCTATCGATGATCTTGCTTTCATAGGAAACTATGTGAGAATGTTGGAAGAATTTCAACAATCAATGATGGCAGAATTTGAGATGCCAGATTTCAGAGAACTTAATCACTTTCTTGGCATTGAAATTCATCAATTTGAAAAATAAATTTTTAATTTCACAAGAGAGTTTTGCAAAATAATTTTTCAAAAAATTCAAGATGGAAACTGCTAACCCAGTCACTACTACATGCATTACATGTCTAAAGTAAAGAGGGTGAAGGAAAACTTGCTAATTCAACCATGTTCAAAAGTCTCGTTGGACATATGATGTATCTGACTTTGACAAGTCCTGACATTGTGTATGTTGTTTGTTTGTTAAGTAAATTCATGGAAAAACCTTATTCTAACCACTGAGAGGCTGCCAAAATAATATTATGATATGTGAAGGGAGCCATTGACTGTGAAATTTGTTATGAAGCTAATACAAAAGTTAATCTCAATGGTTATACGAATAGTGATTTAGCACGAAGCATTGATGACAACAAAAACAACGCTAGGTATATATTCCAATTTAGTAGCGGTGCATTTCATGGAGCGCAAAGAATCAATCAGATGTTGCGCTTTCGATGACAGAAGAAGAATATATTGCTGCATCTATGCAGGATGTCAATTCATTTGGTTGCACGGAATTTTGGAGAGTCTAAAAAGAAAGCAGGTTAGGTCAACCATTTTATTTTGTGGCAATAGTCCTATTACTTTGGTCACAAATGATCCAGTTCTTCATCGGAGAACAAAATACATCCGGATTCGATATCATTTTTGAGGGAGCTCATGAATGCTGGTGATGTTCAAATTGAGTATTGCAAGACTGAAGATCAGATGTCTGATATCTTCACAAAATAAAAAATTTCATAAGTCTTCAATAGGAATGTTGAAAGTTTGACAGTTATGAGCAAGCTTAGTTTGATGGATGCATTGTTAGGATAAAATTAATTAAGTTTCAAATATATTAGTTAATCAATTCACTAAATTAATTTATTAATTGATCAAAATATTTGAACAATCTATTAATGTGATTTTGAACCATATGATCGGTAAAAATATTATTTAACTAAAAATATTATTTAATTTAAAAAGAATATGTTTTAGTGATTTGATTGTATATTTTTAACAAAATATTATATTAGTAAAAAATATTATTTTGTCATTAAAATATGATAACATATTAGTATAAATATGTCGCTGGAGAAAAGAGATGATGAAATGTCGCCGGAAAAGGAGCTCTAGTCACCGGAGAAGAAGTCGTTGTCGTCGGAGAAGGTGAGATTTCAGCCGGTTTCGCCACGTACCATCGGTTCCGGGCCTTGGAACCGGTGCTGCGTAGGTCATGCACGGTCGGTTCTAGGCCTTAGAACCAGCCATGCATGACCTACGCACCACCGGTTCCAAGGCCACGGAGACGGTGGTGCTGGGGCCTCAGTCCGCTCGGTACGGAGCTCCAGCACCACCGGTTCTGTGGCCTCGAACCGGTGGTACACGGGTTCGTGTACGGCCAGTTCTAAGCCCTGGAACCACCGGTTCTTGGGCCCCAAACCGGTGGTGCGTGCAAAGTTTCCAAAAAAAAAGGTTTTTTACCCCTTTCTAATTATACGTAATTGCGAGTTGTGTGTTGTTGTATAACAGGGGACGGATGTCGCCCATGTGTCTGAGGAAGCTTTCGCTACCGACTACAAGCATTTGTTCTTCACCACCGAGTTCTATACATAAGAAGAGTTGATTAAGTTGGTGACGAAGACAAGAAACGCCATGGTTTGGTTATCAACCTAAGTCGGTGCGATAAAGTACAAAGTAGAAAAAGTCATAGGATGTTTTTCCAGCGTGAGAGGTCGGGAAAGTATACTCCAAAAGTAGCTGAGAAAGACCGTAAATGGAAGTCTACAGGAACCAAAATGATTGGCTGCCCATTTGAGCTTCTCGGGTTAATGGTGGAACCAGATCAATGGAAGTTAGAACTGAAATGTGTTATTCACAACCACAAGAGTTCAAAACAGTTAGACGGTCATTCTTTTGGTGTCCGTTTGAATGATGGAGAGATGGAATACGTTGAACGAGCGACCTATATTGGAACTAACCTTAGAGATATACTAAATGATGTTAAGAAGCTAAATGAAGATAATGTTTCTTGTATGCGCACCATATACAATGCACGACAGAAAATCAGGGTTTTGAAAAAGGCGGGTAGGTCACAACTCCAGTTCTTGTTGGGAGAGCTTATGCCACATAATTATTATGAATGGCATAAATCTAGTGAAGATGATGAGCAAGTCATTACATATATATATTTTTGCCCATCCAGTTACTGTTGACCTTTTGCGGATATTTCCAACATTGTTGATCATGGATAGTACGTATAAAGTTATACGATATGGTATGCCATTGTTTGAGATAGTGGATGTGACGTTTACCGGTTTGACGTACTGTGCGGCTTTTGCTTTCATGTCCGGTGAGAAGTTAAACAACTTCAAATGGGTGTTAGAGTGTTTGAAGTCGTTGATTTCCGTTCACGGAATTGAAGAACCGCGTGTCATTCTGACCGACAGAGATTTAACGTTGATGAACGCCATAGAAGTGGTATTCCAAGAGACAACGCATATGTTATGTCGCTGGCACATAGCCGAAAACATTCAGGGGCAAACAAGGAAATATTTCCCCAAGAAAAGGGATCATGTGAAGTTTGTTTATGCTTGGAAGAAGATTGCGTATGCAGCATCAGAGATTGAATTCGATCATGCCCGGTAAGACATGCTATTGGAGTATAAAGACTATCCACTTGTAAAACATACACGAAGCTCGAAGGGAGAAAGCCAGTTTGTTCATTCCCATAAGTAACTCATCTCGATGAATTTGTTTAGTCGGTTTATGTGTTTTGGTCGGTTTTATATTGTTTAGCACTTTGTTTACTTTTTCATAACGTTTTGTACTTCATTTGTTAGTGGTTTGTGTTTTGGTACTTTGTTTTAATATTGACCGTAATTCATGAAATTTTCCAACTTATACTAATAAGCAACTCATCATTTCATAACTTAAAATTTAACATTACAAATAAGTAACGATAACCTGAAAAAAGAGAGTACATAACTTAAAATTAAACATTACAAATAAACAAAAATAACCTGGCAAAACAGGGGTACATAACTTGAGATTAAACAGATCTTTAGTCAAAATCGTATCCTCCATTGTCGCTTAGGATACGTACTGTTTCCTCCTTCATGGCGATTTGAGAATGAACATATTCTACCATTTTTAAAGACAAATAGTCCGCGATCATTACACCAAATGAGTCGAATGCCTCATTCCTAACTTCGGGTGGCTCGTTGAACACCAAAATCATTGGTCTACTAGTTATACACCTGTACATAGTGGCTACGTCCTCACGAGTACGAGATCGAGGAATTTGTGTAGACGTAGACATCCTGCCGTACATGAAATATATCATACAAAAAACATCATCGAAAAAATCATCGGTATCATCGTCTGGCCTTTTAAACTTCACGTGTTTTGAAGCCTTGAGTAGATGAAAATCGTCAAACACAATCCACCCCATTAAGAAACAAATGAGTTAGGTTGGAAGAAGAGGTTTATGTGTTTGGTGTATTAAACTTAAACCTCCTTATATAGAAAATTAAAATATTAGTTTGGCGAGAATTAGAGAGCGCAAAAAAAACTAAGCGAGAATAACAAGACGGGAAATTTTTTATGAAACAAACTGCGCACCATAGGTACAGCTAGGTGCGCAGTTGGGTGTACCGATGGTGCCAAGTCTACAGCACCATTGGTACACCACCCTGCAAACCTATGGTGCCTTTATGGTGCACCATAGGTACACAGGGTGAGGCACCATCGGTGCGCCTCACTGTGTACCAATGGTGCCAAGCACCGACCGGATGGTGCCAAGCACCGGCCGATACATGGACTACCGACCGGTGCATTGTACCATCGATACAGAGGGTCTGTACCAAGCGGTACAGACCTATGCACTGATGGTGCTGCCTTGGGCGCACCACCGGTGCTCTGCCGGCCATTTTCCAGCCGACAACCGGGCTGGAAAATGGCCGCTTAAAACTACCCTAAATCTACCCTAAATCTTTCTTAAAATCTAAATTCATACCTAAATTCTAACCTTAATCCTAAATTCATATGTAAAATCTAACTTTAATCTAATTTTAACAAAATTTAACTAAATTAATTTACAAATTTAAATTAGGGAACTTACGTAGTTGGTGGTGGGTTTTTGTTCTTCGCCATGATGGAGGAGGATGAGAAGGGGAGGAAGAAGTTGTGGCTCAACGAAAAATGTTAAAGAGAGGTGGGAGGTTTTTGAGAGATAGAGTTTAGAGAGTTTAGAGAGAAGTGAGGGAAGTGAGAGGAAGTTGTAGGAAAAAAGTGTTGGATATTTGTTAGTGAAAAAATGGCTTATGTACCTACAAAAGGGTATTTTTGGAAAAAAATGGGTATACTTATACCACATGTGGGTATACTCAAAATTGGGTATGATTAAACCAGAATTGGGTTTATATAGCTTGACCCAAAACAAAAAAGAATTTTTTTTTTTGAAATCTTAAAATATATTAGGATCAAATTGAAATGATACAAGAGTTGAGGAATGGACGTCCATTACATATAAACGAGTTTTGAGATCGAACTGTTAGATCATTCCCAATCTTAGAAAACCTTAAATCAAGAGATAAAACCCTTATTCTTATTTTACTCCGATTTCTTCGTACTTTTTCTACAATACATCCCCAATCGTATAACACTATCAATTATACCACTATCAGACCTTGGAGCCAGTACACGCATCCATTTTGGGGTTACAAAAATTCTCAATAAATTATGCGATTCAGTGGACCAACAATCTTCTTCAAGGCGCCTCTTTATTATAACTTGTTAGTTTGAGTAGGAGTTGCTTAGTTTATATTCTGGTTAAGAGCAGTTAGCAATGACCTGTCCAGTCCTTCAACTCATAGCACTTTCCTGAAATAAAGCGTAAGTTAATCAACAATTCTTATATAACCTATGTTTAAAATTTCTAGCAGTATTATGACATCCAACATAATTGGTGCTATGAAATCCTTGTAATCAATTTTATTTTTGCATCTTTGGGTCAATCGAGCAAGCCAATCGGCTGCTCGATTTTGTTCTGTAAAGATGTGAGAGATTTTCATGTTACAAGTGATTAAATTCTTAATCTTGCTAAGAATAGAACATAGTTTTAAAGAAACTTTTCCAGTTGATAATAAAGTGATGCTTATTTCTGACTTAGTCTTTATATCAACGTTTTTATATCCTTTAATTTTGCAGGGTTAGAGTCCATCATGGATTGCTCTAGCTTCAGCCTGGATTGGCGGGAGCAGTCCATAGTTGTTGTCATAACCCAGAACCATGGCACCAATATGATCTTTGTTGACGACTGCGCCGCTTGCTTCACCAGAAGATGAACAACTTGCATCAGAGTTCAATTTATAGTGACCGGGCTGTGGAGACTTCCAGGTAAGATATGAATTTTTTTTTGATGCGTAGATGGTTAGTACAACCAAGAGTAATGGCAGCATCTTCACAATTCTTCCAGTGGTTGGCTTTAAACCTGTTAGAGTTGTCAAGGTTTTTCAGCATGTTAGTAATATGGGTGATTGCTACTTTTGAAGTAGTATGAATTGCATCCATTTTACACTTGTTTATATAATACCAAATTACCCAGCTAATTAGGGTAGGAATAATGATTTTGACATGAGTTTTGTTGTCAGCAGACCAAAACCATGTCAAAAACATATGCTTGACTTTCTTGTGTCTTTGAATTTTTACCCTGAGCACTCATACAAAGAAAGACCAAATATCCCAAGCAAAATAAAAATATATAAATAGGTGATTAATAGATTCATAGTTGGTGCAAAATAGGTATTTAGATGCCATGGTAATATTCCTTGATTGGAGTACTGAATCAGTAGGAATTTTACTTAATAGGACTCTCCGGGCAAGAAAAGAGCACTTCATATGTGAAACTTGATTCTAAATGTTACCAAATAGGACAGAGGAACTATATGGAGGGTTTAGGGCTTTAATAGTATCTTTAACATTAAAACAACCATCCTTAGATAAAGTCCAAATTATTATATCTTTAGAAGACTTGTCTATTTTCAGATTAGAGACTAAATTCATATTGTAGTCACTGAAGATTTTCTTAAGTTCAATTTGATTCCAGTTATTACCATCCCATTGTAAGTGAATTTTTCTGCCCTTGAAGCAATCATTATTATGATTAGTATTAAGATTTATGTGAGGTAGCCTACCAAACCAGCTATCCAACCAAACATCCATGTTACCACAGCCTAAATTCCACTTGATATGGGATTCAGCAAAATCCCTTATCTTAATCAACCTTTTCCACGTCTGGGAACCATATTTACTGTCAACTTGAATAGGGTGCCCGTCCATACAAGAAATATTATGTAAAATCTTAGCCCATAGAGAAGTATTTTCGCTAAATCTAATCTATAGCTTGCATAAAAAACCTATTGACTTCACTGTTGGATCCGCACAAAAACCTATTCATCAATCTTTTAATTTTTGATATGATTGATGAAGGAAGCCAACAGCTTTGAACCTAGTAGGTAGGAATACACATTAAGACAGATTTTACTAAAGTGAGATGCCCACCAAATGATAACAACTTTTTATCCCAGTCAGATTTTTTCTAGCAAAGGAATAAAATTAGATGATTTATTATTAGGGCTTAGAGATACCCCCAGATATGTTGTAGGCAGAAGTGTCGTGTTGTAACTAGTCTGAGTAGTAAGACATCTTCTTATATCTGTAGACATATTGGTTGCTGTAATAATTTATGTTTTCTTTTTATTAACAGATTGACCAGATATGTCCTGATATACCTGCAAAAAGTTGGCACTCTTCTCAAGGACTACCTTGGATCTATTAGTAAAAATTAGGACATCGTTAGCAAAAGCTAAAACATGTATATTCATTTTTCCACGACTTGAATATTTTAGTTTTTTATTAGTTCTAAATAGATTGGTTATTCCTCTAAGGAGGACCTCCTCTACTAATATAAAAAGGCTTGGAGACAAGGGGTCACCTTGCTGCACGCCCTTATTAACTTTGAAATATCCAATAGATTTTCCATTAATAAGTATAGAAAGGTTGATAGATTTAATAATGTTGCTGATTATCTTAATAAAGTGATAGTGAAAACCAAAAGTGTTAGGAATCTTTAGGATGAAACCGTAAGCTAAATTATCAAATGCTTTAGACATGTCTAGTTTAATCACTGCATTGCCATCTTTTGTCTTTCTACTTATATCATGTATAAATTCTCTAGTTATAAGAACATTCTCATGTATAGATCTATCAAGTATATAGGCTCCCTGAACTTCAGATATAAGTTTGGGGAGGACTTTAGAGAGTCTGTTGTTAACCAATTTAGACATAATTCTATTAGTTAATGTACATAAGTTAATGGGCCTATATTGACTCCACTTAGATCGATTGGTAGTCTTAGGTATAAGACAGATACGAGTAGCCAATACGCACTTAGGAATAGTCTGACCAAGCATGAAGGCTTTAATGGCATTACAAAAATCAGATTTTATAATGTGCCAGCAGGTAGTATAAAAACACTTATTAATTCCATCTATCACAGTAGCCCCATTAGGGTTAAGGCTCTGTATAGAGCTCCAAATTTCATATTCAGTAGGCTCTTCAAGCAACATTCGATTATCAGACTCATTCATTAGCTTAGGGATAACCTTAAAGATATTATTTCTCAAGCTTAGGTTTTTAACAAACTTATTTGAGTAAGAGGGGTTAGAAAGCATATCTGAAAAGCAGTCAATAGCTGAAGAGTTGATAGTATCCTCTTTAGCGATCCACGCATTTTTGACTTTGACACCCTTGATAGTTCTTTCTCTTTGTTTCTTCTTGACATAATTTTGATATAGTTTAGTATTTCTGTCTCCATCTACTAACCAGCTTGAATGTGTTTTTTGTTTCCAGAATTCATCTTCTATGGAGAGGGCCTGAAGATCAGTAGTTGTGGCCTTGGATAGGTTTACTTTATCTTCATTGCTGCCAGAGCTTCTGAAGCTATCTTCACATATTTGTAATTTATCCTCTGCTTCTTTGATTTTATCAAATAAATTTCCAAAATGGTCTTTGTTCCAAGCTTCAAAAGTGTTTTTAGTCTTTTCAACTTGTTCTAGTAGACAAATAGAGTCAAGCCCATCATAGGGATAGTCCAATTAGATTCAACCAAAATTAAGAAGTCCTTATCCATAGTCCAGATATTAAGAAATTTAAATGAACTTTAATGTTTCCTCTTGTCTTTAATAATGGTGATACACGATGGAGTGTGGTCTGAGCAAGTACGAGGAAGGTGAGAAACCTTTGTACTTGCAAAAGAATCAGACCACTCTTGGTTTATTAAATCCATATCTAGTCTTTTCCACCTAGATCTGTTAGTCCAAGTGAACCTAGTACCCATATACCTTACATCCTCTAGATGACAATCATCCATCATCTCCAGAAAGTCATTTATACTACATTGACAGAAGTTAGAACACCTAGTTTGTTCTGAAGGAGAACGAATAGTAGTATAATCACCAACCAGTGACCATTCCTTCACCCTAGGCTCAATTCTTTTGATGTCATTCCATAGATCCAATCTATTATTTCTTTGACACTTTGCACAGATAAAAATGATAAATACTGCATTATTAAAAATATTATATTCTACCTTCATATGAAAGCATTGATTTCGTCTTCAAGTATTTCTATCTCCAAATCCTCATGCCAAAATACCCAAATTTTATCAGAGATATTAGCATAATACTTTGTTAGCTTTAGTTCAGTGGTTATGTTGATTATCTGATCACAACTAATCATAGGCTCCTACAAAAATGCAAGTTTAATTCCTTCTTTTCAAATTATTGATTCCAGTCTTCTCACAGAGGATTGATTACCAACTCCTCTGATATTCCAGCTCAAGAGCTTTATCATTTAGGGCTTTTGAGAGAGGATCTTCTGGTCTCTTCAAATTAGAGGGACTTAATAACAAGAGGTTTGTTTCTTTTACTTCTTCTAGCTTGTTTTAGTTTCTGATCAAGGATTCTTTGAAAATTTGGATCAACCTTTTTTAGTCTGCGTGCAGGTGAAGGAGGAAGGCTCCCAGTGATATCCTCGGGAGGAGATAACTTAGCAATATGATGCGTGCTGACCCCAGATAATTTCGGAATTTCAATACTTTCAAGAGACTTGATGGCCTCCATTGTATCATCATCAATCTCGTTAGTATTCTCATCCTATTTCCTTGAAATTACTTCATCATATAGTAATTCAAAATAATTCCTTCTAATAACATCTAAATTTTCACCATTAAGGTGAACTTTGTTTACAACAGCGGGTTCTTCAAGTACAGTTTCTTGGTTATCCTCAGGTACCAATTATAGTTTCTTCTATTTATCATCAGCGGGCAAATGATCTTTATTAGTAATACTCAATGTAGGTTCATTTTGCTCCATAGGCACTTCAACAGGGTCAGAAAGGACTGGTTTTGAAGTAGTAAATACTTGAGTAGTTTTGTTTGCTTCCATACTATTGACAGGTTTTATTTTGCAGGTAGAAGAATCATGTCCAATATGAAAACAAGAATTGCAGTATCTAGGCACGTCTTTATAGCTCAGAGAGATCCATGCCCCCATGTTGTTGCGAAAGCCTAACCAAGCTTGGTTTTGAAGCTTCTTGAAGATATCTATTAAGATCCATGCATAACAGGCGTTATACATGGCCTTGTTCTTGGGAGGGATCCAAGTCTTCAATGGTGTCCCGATAGAAGATGCAACGACATTGACTATCCGTTCTTTATACAACTGCTCAGGTAATTTTTCTAATCTAGTCCATATAGGAACCATATGGCTTTCTTGTTTAGTATTAAAAGAGGGCGACCATTTTAATACCCTCATGGAGTATTCCCCAATAGTCCATACTCCATGAAACCATATTTTACATATGTCATCTTTAAGGGAAAATTATATAAACAAATATCTTGAATCCCAATTAGTGTAGCTAAAATCCCCATTGAATTTTCTATCTGCAAATAATATGTCAATAACAGATTTTTTGAGCAGACCCTTTGAAAATTTACCTATTAAGGTATAGGTGGAATCTTTTAGTAGTTCCTCATAGATAGGGTCTTCAAACTGGATTGATATATGATCAATCTTGTGCTGAATAGAAGATGGTTTAATATCTTTAACTTTCTAATTTGGTTGGTGAACAACTTGCGAGTAAGATCTATGGTGATTGAGAGAATCACCAATTTGGTTTCTATTTTGAAGCATTGAAGGATTCAGTGGTGGAAAGTTCTCCATGCTACACTCAGCAAGATCAAGAAGACAATCAATCAAGAGCAACCATGAGGAGATAAGCTTGAAGAAAGGATCAGGGAAGAAGAAGGGTCAGGGAAGAAAATGGATCAAGAACTGAAATCTTGAGAGAGCTCTATGTCATTCATTTAGATATGATCTTAAATTTTTCTTTGTTCTTTCCAACTATCTTCATATTTCCTTCTACTCTTTATTTTAAATCTTACTAAATATGGATAATAAACGAAATACTGTTGGGCTCTTCCTATGTGGGAGTCCAATTATCATATGGGCTAAGCCCAATTTGGATAACACATAGGATTTTGGTTTATGTATAGATATATATTTATACAGTGTCTTTCGGTGATGAGCATCATATTCTATAGTGCAGTTTTTGAGAGAAAAAGGTGATTCGAGGGGGAACTTTGTGCTTTCAATCGGACTGTCTCCGGTTGTCCGATCGACTTCAATTTTGGTGAGAAGGCTCATCTATTTGTCCTGTACAATCTTTCCAGAGGGTTTTTGATTTGGAGTCATCTAAGTGTGTTGTTTGATCATCTTCTTCTAACTGCGTTTTGGGGATATTTCAGTGAGTTTTCTGATTTCGGTTCACTATCTTGTGTATTAGGGTTGTGTATGAAGTTGTCATATTTTTTTGATGTATACTCTAGTTTTATCTAGAGAATAGTTTTCTAACCCATCTTCTGATAGTGAATGTTTGGTTGGACTCCAAAATCAGTCCCGTGGTTTTTACTTCCTACACTGGGAAGGTTTTCCACGTAAAAAGTGTTCTGTGTTGTTTGCGTTTATTTTATTCAAACTTGGTATTTTGTTCGGGATCATTATCTTTAATCATATTTGATACAAGAAGGACGATTTCGTCTGTGCTTTTATTTCTTGTCAAAGTGGTATCAGAGCGAGAGGTTGTGTACTTGTCTTGTATTAAATATGGAGGTGAATACAAGCAGAATGGTGACGATGAATGGTTCAAATTATCATATATGGAAATCGAAGATGGAAGATCTTCTTTATGTTAAAAGTTTCCATTTACCGGTGTTCGGTGATGAAAAACCTAAAGATAAGTCTGATGCAGAATGGATAATTATTCATCGACATGTTTGTGGCTTTATTCGGCAATGAGTTGATGATAATATGTTGAATCATGTTGTAGACGAAACAGATGCAAGGAAATTGTGGAGTAAACTTGAGGAGTTATATGCTCGGAAGACAGGAAACAATAAGTTACTTGTGTTCAAACAGTTGATGTATTTGAGGTATCAAGATGGATCACCTCTTACGGATAACTTGAATACCTTTCAAGGATTGATTAATCAGTTGGCTGCTATGGGTATCAAATTTGATGACGAGGTTTTGGCGTTATGGTTGCTTGGTTCGCTGCCAGACTAATGGGATACTTTCAGAATGTCTCTTTCTAATTCAGCTCCTGAAGGTAATATCTCAATGGCATTAGCTAAAAGTAGTGTGTTGGATGAAGATATGAGAAGAAAAATAGTTGGCTTCTCTTCACATTCAGAAACTCTAGTCGTTGAGAAACGTGGTAGAAATGAAAATCGCGGTTGGAAAACTAGAGGTAAAAATAAAAGCAAGAGTCGGAACAAGTCTAATAAATTTGCAGATTGGGAGTATTACTACTGTCATGAGATCGGGCACACTAAGAAATTTTGTCCTAAGCTGAGAATGAAGAATAATTTTGGGAAATCCAACAATGGTAAAGAAGAAAAGAACAAGGAGACAAAATAATGATGAAAGTGGTGACGAGAAACATGTTGCTGCAGTTTCAGAGAGCTACTTCGTTCTTATTGATGATGCTGTTGTGAATTCTGTGTCTGATGAAAATGGTTGGGTAGTTGACAGTGGTGCTACAATTCATGCCACTTCACGTAGAGAAGTTTTCTCATCTTACACCTCTGGTGACTTTGGTTCTGCAAAGATGGGAAATAATGATTTGTCTAAAGTGGTTGGTATTGGTGATGTTTTTCTAGAAACAAACATGGGTGCAAGATTGATGTTGAAGGGTGTTAAACATATACCCGATCTTCGATTGATTTTGAAGGGTGTTAAACATATACCCGATCTTCGATTGATTTTGAAGGCTATTGCAGTATTTTTGCGAATGGGCAGTGGAAACTTACTAAGGGCTCGTTGGTTGTGGCAAGAGGGCAAAAATATTCGGCCCTCTACATCATGTCTGCAAGGGTGTCTGCTGAGAAAATCAATGTTGTTAATGATGAAGCAATGGTTGATTTGTGGCATAAAAGACTCAGTCACATTAGCAAAAAAGGATTAGATATTCTGAGAAAGATACAGTATATTCGTGGGATACATAAATCTCATTTAGGGCTTACAGTTTGAAAATAAAAGATCAAGTGCTAGATGTCTTTAAGCAATTTCAAGCTTCAGTTGAGAGACAGACTGGGAAACAATTGAAGTGTGTTAGAAGTGATAATAGGGGAGAATGCATTGGTCCTTTTGATGATTATTGTAGGCAGCAAGGTATTCAGCATCAAAAGACACCTCCCAAGACCCCTCACTTGAATGGCGTAGCTGAGAGACTAAACCGAACATTAATTGAAAGGGTAAGATGTCTTCTTTCAAAATCACAACTCCCTAAATACTTTTGGGGAGAATATTTGAATGCAGTGGTACATGTCTTGAATCTTAGTCCTTCTGTACCTTTAGATTGAGATATCCCAAATAGAGTTTGGACATGTAAAGATGTTTCTTATGATCATTTGCGTGTATTTGGGTGCAAAGCTTATGTGCATATTCCTAAAGATGAGAGATCTAAACTCAATTCAAAGACAAGACAGTGCGTATTCATTGGTTATGTTCTTGATGAGTTCGGTTACAGATTTCATGATCCAATTAATAAAAAGCTTATTAGGAGCAGAGATGCCGTGTTTATGGAAGATCAGATAGTTCATGATATTGATAAGATTCAAAACTAAGTGCCTATGTCTCAGAATGACTTGGTAGATTTGGGGCATATTCCGTTTGCACATACTCCTACAGAAGTTGAAGAAAATTCGGATGGTGACTCACCTGCTTCAAGAGGTTTACATATTTTTTATACTGGTGATCATGATAATGATTTTGTGGATGAACAAGTGAATGAAGAAGATGTTGAACAACTTGAAGTTCCAACGCGGAGATCTACTAGAGATAGACAACCCTCTACTAGATATCCTTCTGATCAATATATTTTGTTAACCGATGCAGGTGAGCCTGAGTGTTATGATGAGGCTATTAGTGGTGTATGTAAAAATCAATGGATTGAAGCAATGAATAAAGAGATGCAATCACTTCATGAGAATCATACACTTGAGTTAGTGAAGATACTTGAAGGGAGAAAAGCCTTGAGTAACAAGTGGGTGTATAGGTTGAAGCAAGATGATAGTTCTCTGCAACCTCGGTACAAAGCAAGATTAGTAGTCAAAGTCTTTGGTCAGAAAAAAGGTATTGATTTTGATGAAATATTTTCTCTAGTTGTAAAAATGTCTTCTATTCGTGTGGTTCTAGGCATTGCAGCGAGTCTAGACTTGGAAATTGAGCAAATGGATGTAAAAACAGCATTCTTGCATGGTCACTTGGAAGAAGAGATTTTTATGAAACAGCCTGAAGGTTTTGTGGTTAAAGGAAAAGAAGATTATGTATGCAGACTGAAAAAGAGTCTATATGGTTTGAAGTAAGCTCCAAGACAGTGGTATAAGAAGTTCATGTCAGTTATGGGGGAGCAGGACTACAAGAAGACTTCTTTTGATAATTGTGTATTTGTGAAGAAATTTTCCGATGCCGATTTTATTGTTCTCTTACTTTGCGTGGATAATATGCTTATTGTTGGGAAGAATACTTCGCGGATTGATTCTTTGAAATAACAGTTAAGTAAGTCTTTCGCAATGAAAGATTTAGGCCCAACAAAGCAGATTCTCGGCATTCAAATTACTTGAGACAAAGATTTGAAGAAGTTGTTCTTATCACAAGAAAAGTACATTGAGAAAATTCTTAAGAAGTTTAATATGGACAAAACTAAAGTGGTTAGCTCACCACTTTCCGGTCACTTCAAGTTAAGCAAGAAACAATGTCCTTTAACTAATGAAGAAAATAGAGATGTATCTAATATTCCATATGCATCTACTGTTGGAAGTCTCATGTATGCAATGGTATGTACTCGTCCTGATAGCTCATAGTGTTTGTGTTATGAGCAGATTTTTGTCAAACCCACGTAGAGAACATTGGGAAGCCGTGAAATGGATTATGAGGTTTCTGCGAGGAACCTCTAATTTGAAGCTCAGTTTTGGGATGACAAAACTTGAGTTGTTGTCTTATTCTGATTCAGACTTGGTTGGAGATGTTGATACTCGTAAGTCTACTTCTGGATATTTGATTAACTTTTGTGGTGGTGCTGTTTCATGGAAATCAAGACTACAAAAGTGTGTTGCTCTTTCAACGACAGAAGCTGAATTTATTTCAGTAACAGAAGCGAGTAAAGAGTTACTATGGATGAAGAAGTTCTTGAGAGAACTTGGATTTGAGCAACACAGGTATGTACTATTATGTGATAATCAGAGTGCTATTCATCTCGTGAAGAATTCGTCGTTTCACTCAGAGTCGAAACATATTGATGTGAGATATCATTGGATTCGAGATATTCTTGATGCTAAACTAATGGAGGTTGATAAAGTTCATACAGATGATAATGGGTCTGACATGATGACAAAGGCATTGCATAGGGGAAAGCTTGAACATTGTAGATTGATCGTCGGGATGACGAATCCTCCCACATAGTCGTGAGGGGGAGATTTGTTGGGCTCTTCCTATGTGGGAGTCCAATTATCATATGGGCTAAGCCCAATTTGGATAACACATAGGATTTTGGTTTATGAATAAATATATATTTATACAGTGTCTTCCGGTGATGAGCATCATATTGTATAGTGCAGTTTTTGAGAGAAAAAGGTGATTCGAGGCGAAACTTTGTGCTTTCAATCTAACTGTCTCCGGTTGTCCGATCGGCTTCAATTTTGGTGAGAAGACTCTTCTATTTGTCCTCTACAATCTATCTAGAGGGTTTTTGATTTGGAGTCATCTAAGTATGTTTTTCGATCATCTTCTTCTAACTGCGTTTTGGAGATATTTCAGTGAGTTTTCTGATTTCAGTTCACTATCTTGTGTATTGGGGTTGTGTATGAAGTTGTCATATTTTTGTGGTGTATACTCTAGTTTTATCTAGTGAATAGTTTTGTAACCCATCTTCTGATAGTGAATATTTTGGTTGGACTCCAAAATTAGTCCCGTGGTTTTTACTTCCTACACTGGAAAGATTTTCCACGTAAAAAATGTTCTGTGTTGTTTGCGTTTATTTTATTCAAACTTGGTATTTTGTTCGGGATCATTATCTCTAATTATATTTGATACAAGAAGGAAGATTTCGTTTGTACTTCTATTTCTTTTCAAATACAACCGTAGAATTATAACATGATGGTTATATCGGTACTAACAACATGAATTGTACAGTGTTATATTATTAGAACGGTGATACAGAATTTGAAATGCGAATGAACAGCTAACTTATAATTAAGGATATAAAGGAATAAAATGGATAATATGGATGAGGATACACTAGCAAGCTCATAATAGTTAATCACTACAAATGCCTTCACAGGTATTCGCGCTAGAACTATAACGTCATCAGCAAAGCGACATTTGTACCCAAATTCGACTCCGAGAGGGTCTTAAGCGGCCTGAGTCTGAATATTGTCTTTGATATCCTAATTTTTAGGATCACCAAGCCCCCGAAACGCCTACCATAATACCATCCATCACCATCACATGTCTTTCTCTTTTGCCGATAAAGCAGCCGCAAACGGCGTTCTCACAAGAGCAGGCTGCACATCGAGTGTGTCACTAGCAGTCAAGAGAGTTTTGCTGGAAAGAAAGGGTTTCAAAGTTGGAATAAGAAAATAGACTAAAAATCCATGTTGGTAATCAACATAACTTTGCAGTGACAAAATGTGAATCTCTTATGATGCCTCAACAAAGTATTGAAGCTTCTTTAAAGAAGCAAAGTGACAAAGAGAAAGCTGATTATCTTGTGAGATTGAATACATCACTTATAGCTGCTAAATATCTTTTACTAGGTGGTTTGGCATTTCGTGGACATGATGAATCTAAAAATTCTTCATACAAAGGAAACTTTCTTGAGTTATTAGACGTTTTTGGCTTGATCAATGAAGAAATAGGAGTTGTGTTAAAAAATGCTCCGAAAAATCATAAAATGACTTCTCCTGATATTCAGAAGAAGCTTGTGAATGCTTGTGCAGTCGAAACAGTTAACAAAATTGTCAAAGAAATTGGAGATGGTAATTTTTCTGTATTAGTTGATGAATCTGGAGATTGCTCTGGTAAAGAACAAATGGCGGTTGTTTTGCGTTTTGTTGATGAGAAAGGGTTTGTTATGGAAAGATTTATTGGAATCGTTCACGTCCAAGACACTAGTGCAATATCACTAAAAAGTGCTCTTGAAAGTTTGTTGTGTGGATATAGATTATCTATGTCTAAAATTAGAGGACAAGGATATGATGAGGCAAGCAACATGCGTGGTAGATTTGGAGGTTTGAAAACTTTGATCCGAAAGGACAATCCTAATGCTTATTATGTGCATTGTTTTGCTCACCAATTACAATTAGCACTTATTGCAGTTGTAAGAGAACATGTTGGTGTGAAATGGTTTTTTGGAGTTGTTACACGTGTTGTTAATGTCATTAGGTCATCTAACAAACGTCAGGATTTACTTCGAGAATATCAAGCAAATCAAGTTACAAATTTGATAGAAGGGGGCTTTGTTGAAACTGGTCGCGGATTGAATCAAGAGATGTCTCTTGTAAGAGCTGGTGACACGAGGTGGGGTTCTCACTATAGGACACTTATTAGTTTGATGAAATTGTTTTCTCCAGTGATTGAAGTTCTTGAAGAGTTGGAAGTTGATGGATTAAGTGATAAAAATGGAGAAGCGAAGACCTTGTTAACTGTGATGCAAACATTTGATTTTATTTTCATGTTGTATTTGATGAATGATGTATTAGGTGTGACAAATGAATTGTCTTTGATATTGCAAAGGGCTGATCAAGATATTTTGAACGCTTTGAACCTTGTTTCAGTAAGTAAAGATCGATTACAGGACATGAGAAATAACGGTTGGGAAATGTTTCTGGATAAAGTTGCGTCATCTTGTAACAACTTGAGTGTTGACATTCCTGACATGGAGGCACAATATGTGAAAGGTATGAAATCTAGGCGTTTAGCTCATGGTGTTTCTAACTTGCATCACTACAAGTTCGATTGCTTCGTGAATATTTTAGATATGCAATTAAAAGAGTTGAATGAGAGGTTTAATATGGAAAACACCGAGTTGTTGAAATACGTTGCATGCTTGAGTCCTTGCTCTTCATTTGAAGCTTTCGATAGTAAATTATTATTGAAAATGGCGAGAATGTACCCAATTGAGTTTTCTGATGTTGATGATGAAGTTTTGACAAACCAATTTGAGTGTTATATTAGGAGTGTCAGGAAAGATGCTAGATTTTCCAATTTGAAAGGACTTGCAGAACTTTCTAGGATTATTGTGAATACAAAAAAGCATAGAATCTTCAATTGGGTTTATGAGCTTTTGAAGTTGGCTTTGCTTTTACCCGTAGCAACGGCGAGTGTTGAGCGAGTTTTCTCATGAATGAATTATGTGAAGAATGAGTTGAGAAATAGAATGAGTGATGCATGGCTTAATGATTGTCTGGTAACATTTATGGAAAAAGATGTATTTACCACGATTAGTAACACAGTTATCCTTCAACATTTTCAAACTATGAGTAAGAGGAAAGTAGAGGTAGAATTAACTTAGATTTATGTTTTTATTTTAGTTTTGCCTAATCACATTTTAGTTATTTATGTAACATATATTATGTCATGACACCGACAATTCAATATTTGAAATTTTAATATAAACCATTTGTTATTATAATTTATTTTGATATATATATATATATATATACTTCTTCAATAATAAAGTCCAGGACACCACGGTGTTCCGATCCTGGCTACGCCACTGGTTACCACAACACATATTGCTTCGTTAGTGTCAGACTCCTGGGCTTATTTCTTGGGTACAACACTCAATGGAGCAGCTCGGAAGCCATCGCCCCAGACTTACATCCGGAGCACACACATACATACAAAACAACACTACATAGAGAGATGACATCACACACACATTGTTGTAAATATGACACAATACGTACAGAAAACATATTTGAAACTTCATCTCCAAGGGCTCATCTTTAGTGCAGGGTTGTCTTTGAGGGACCGTCTCCAACTGGTAATGGCATCATGTCCGTACCTTCGCACAATACAAGGTCGAAGAAGTCTTATAACGGTTGATTCTTGCCCACGTCAGCGATTGTAAAAGTTAAAAAACAGCTGCAATAGTTCTACAATCGGGATTCACAATGCCGTATGATTCAGAAGTTTAAATTGTGCACTCAGATACAATTTCTGAGTGCACAAACAAACACACTTTGGGCTATACCATAGTTTCTTTTGTTCGTAGTAATAGTCGAGTCAATCGGGATTCACATGGACGAAAATCACCAAAAAGAGAGAAATTGTAGTGCTGTTTCGATGAAATCAAGCTCAAATTTTAACCCTAGCCACTATTCAATCGCTTCGGCCTTATTAATGTACTGAGTCTAGTCGTGACTTGGTCCAACTACACTAAGAACAATTTTAGGAGAGCAACAAAACTTTTGCAAAATCATATGCAGATCTTTTTAAAGTTATTAAAGACCACAAAGAATTTGTACGAGAAAACATCAAATTCAAGAATGATCATATATGTTTTCAATTTTCAAAAGAAGACAAAGACATACGGATGTCTCAATCCAAATTCACGGTAGTGGGTAAGTTTTCAACAGGTTTATCAAAAAAGAACTTACTAACTAATTTCTTGAATCATCGTAGATTCTCAGGTCCTTTTAATGTTTCTGATTGGGACTCACACCATATACTCATCGAGCTCATGTTGAAAGAAGATTTGATCAAAATCTGGAGCAAAAACGTTTGAATAATAGGCTTATATGTCATGCGAATTTTAAAATGGACCCCAACATTCAACCCAAAGGTCGAATGCCCGATCACACTAGTGTGGATAAAGATATCTAATGTGCCAGAATTCTTATACAGTGAATCTATGATCCAAAGTATCGCAGACTTTCTAGGGAATTCCATCAAAATATGGATACTAGACAAGAACAGAACATTATTCAATGCTTGTTTTCCTTGGGTGGAAATTGATCTTACCAGAGACCTGCAAAGACACATTTGGATAGGAGTTGGTGACAACGATGAATATTGGCTTGATCTTAACTATAAGAATCTTCCCCATTATTGCTAAATCTGCAAACATATATGACATAAAGAAGATAAGTGCAAGAAAGCTACCAACTCTATATCAAAGAAAGAAATAAATCATAATAAAGATAAAGATATAGCTTCTGATTCCATAAACAAAAAATTGAAATCCATTGTGATCAAGAAGACAGATGATAACAACCCAAGAAACAAATCAAAAGAGTTGGAGGAACAAACTACATGCAGAGTTAGAAAAAATAATGATAATCCCATTCCCTCTAAAGAGAGTAGCAAAAATATAGAAAGCAAAGAAGATGATATCATAGATGCAATAAAAACTCTAGATGATACAATTATTACTTATCTCCAGTTATGGAAGCAGATACACCATCAGGAAATCAAACACCTAATGCAGACATTATTGGAAGCATGCCTCAAACCCCAATCTACTAAAGCAAGACTGTAGACTCTAGTTTCCAAAATCTTCTCAACAAAAAGTTAAAAGAGGCCAAAAGCAAGAACATAAGCAATAATCTAGTGATTAAATATCTGAAATTATTTGAGACAAAAGGGCTACTTTTACTAGTCCCAAGTGATCAACATCCTAAATTGGAATATCCCTTGATTGTGGAACAAAGCATCATTAAGAAGGCTCAAATCTATTGTGATCAAGGAAAGAATCAACCTTACAATAATCCAGGAATCCCTTATTGGTAATGAAAGACAACAAGTTATATCTTCTAAACTTAAGCAAAACAACTACACTGCCAATATCTCTAATAAAATATGGATTTTCTGGAGTGATGCTCTTGAAATAAAGGTTCTAGTTAATCACATTCAATGTATTCTTCTAGATATAAAACATAATCTTCTTAATGAATCATTCTCTGTCACTGAAATATATGCAAAATGCTAGAGAATCAGCATGACATATCTTAGAATGAACTCAGAACTATTGCTAGAAATGTTAAGCCTAGATTATTGTGGGAGATTTTAATATTTCTGCTCTCCCACTGAACAACAAGGTTGTTCAAATATCTGAGGACTTTAACAATATGATTTGTGTTTGTTTTCTTGAAAATGTTGGTTTTGCAAGTTCTAAATTCTCTTGGACAAACAAATCTAAATGGAAAAGGCTTGATGGGGCTTTGATAAATCAAGCATGATCAGACCAATTCAATCACTCTCCTTTATGTATCAAAATAACTAAAGACAGCCTCATGCACCAAAATAGCTTCATATTCCTTAATATGTGGACTCTAGAAAAAGACTTCAAGGATTTGGTGGAGACCAACTAGAATATTCCTATGGTGGGTTAACCCATGTTCAAGTTCTGGAATAAACTAAGAATATTAAAGCCAATTCTAAAAAACTGGAACAAGAACAATTTTGGAAACATTTTTGACAAAGTTCTATATATTGAAGAGAAGGTTAATTATTGTGAAGACAAGTTATTGACTGCCAACAATAATGAGAAAAAAATCAAATATGATAAGTCTACTTGCTTGCTCTTACAATGGAGGAAAACTATTGGTTTCAGAAATGCTATGCAAGCTGGATGAAAGATGGTGATTGCAACACTAAAGTTTATCAAAACTTTTTCAAGAAAAAAGGAGAGATGGAAGAATTTCTAGTATTAAAGATCATGGTAGCTGGCTCACAGAAGAAAACCTCATCAACAAATCTGTTGAATGTTACTTTCAAAACATTCTTTCTTCTCCCAATTATAATGACATTGAGATTAATACTAATGACTACATCTAGAATTCTATTCCTAACATGATTGATGATGCAGATAACAAAAGCTTACTTGCCAATCGTACTGAAGATAAAGTCCTTTCAATCATCAAGAATCTCAAAGCCTTCAGTGTTGCTGGTCTAGATGGCTTCAACAAATTCTTTTATATAACCTACTGTAACATCATTAACTCTGACATATGCAATGCCATGAATTCCTTCCTCTAAGGTCATCAAATCCCTAAAGAAGTAATGACTATTAGGATCTGCCTCATTCCCAAGATAAATAACCATGTCCAATGGAAATATTATTGTCCTATTAGCCTATGCACCATCATGAAGAGAATAATGTCTAACATTTTAAACAAAAGACTTTCAAATTTCTTCCTAAGTTAATATCAGAAACTCAAGGTGGTTTTGTGAAAGACAAACTCATCCAGGACAACATACTTCTAGAAAAGAAAATCATTCATGATCTAGGCTGAAAAACAAGGCTGGTAACATTGTCATACAGTTTGACATGTCTAAGGCATTTGAAAATATATCTCACAACTTTATCCTCAATTTTCTAAAATGTTTTGTGCTCTCTATTAGCTTTTTTAATCTTATTGGCAGCCTTATTAAGCAAGTTTTTGTATCTATTATAATCAATGGAAACATCACTGATTTATTTAAGAAAAACAGAGTTATCTGACAGGGGGATCCCCTGTCCCCCAGTCTGTTTATACTGGTTAAAAAAACTCTTATCAGAGGGTTAGCTAACCTATATGCGCCTCACAACAATCTGAAATTTTCTACTATAAGTAACATAAACATTTCTAGCATGGCATTTGCAGATGACTTACTTATATTCTCTAATGGTAAGCAGAGTTCTATGATGGACTATCAAACAACCTCAGGAAAATCTATCGATAAGGAAAAAACCAAACTCATAACTGCTAACAACATCTCTCAAGATAAGCTAAATGCTCTAGCCATTTAAACTCAGTTCAACACTGGTTTCTTGATCACAACATAACTAGGCATCACCTTAAATTCCAATAACAATACTAGAAACTATATCCATGTGCTTGATAAAATCAAAGGTAAAATGATGGACTGGGAAGGTAAAAAACTATCTTTTAGAGGTAGACTTACCTTAATTAACTCTGTCTTGATTTAGATTCCTCTTTACTGGTTTCAAAGTTGTTGGCTTCCAAAATCTACCATCTACAAAATTGAAAAAAATTCTTAATAAGTTTATTTGGAGTAGCTCTCTTAGGACCATAAACATTCACTGGTCTAATTGGGAAACCAACAGCAAGACCTTTAGTGAAGGTGGTCTCAACTTAAATAGCTTAAAAGGATATACAAAACACTTGTTCTTGTAAGTTGTGATATATGTCCACGGAAAACAAATGCTTATGGACCAGATTCATACAGAACATATACACTAAAGACAAGCATCATTTGCAAATAAACTACACCAAGCCTGGCTCACAGACCTGAAAGATACTAGCAGACATCAAAGAAATAGTAGAAAGCTTCACTTATTGGAAATTTTGCAAGTGAATTATTGACTTCTGGTTGGACACCTGGTTTGATTCCTCTCCTTTTATAAAAACTAGACACTAAAATAGACAATAGTTGGTTCTTCAAAGAACATGTGAAAAACTTACGGGATAACAACCGTTGGGATCTAAATAAGTTTAGCACATCTCCTACTGTCACAAATAAACTTCTTACAACTAATCTTTTTGTTGATCCTTCTTTTGAAGATCTCATTTAATGGAATACTTCAACAGATGGAACATTCAATACAAAAGACACCTATCATCAAATCATAAAAAACTTAAATAAATCCTCTTTGTTTACAAATGTTTGGAATAACATTACTCCTAGAAAATTTTCATTACTTCTTTGGAGAATTTTAACCAATAAATTGCCTATTGACTTTACTCTCCAATCTAGACATATGGTAATCATATCTAAATGCCAATTCCACCTTAGTTATGTGGCTCCAAATCATCTTTTTATATCTTGTTATTATGCGTGGAAACTTTGGAGTTATTTTGCAACATTTCTAAACATAAACATCAACAAATACATGTCTACTACTCATATCATCATGAATTGGTTTTGGAAATAATCATCAAAAGTGCACATTACCACAATCTTACCGAGCATTATTATATGGATCATCTGGAACCGTAGAAATAGAGCCAAGCACAAAGATGATTCTTCTTATTCGATCTCTGCAATCAACTACATATTGCAAATCCTTGATGTTATCGATCATTAGAATCTCTTAAAGCACAAACATTGGAGCAAGGTTGTAGATGCCGCTATCTTTATGAATTTCTTTAACCACGTGAAGAAGCCCCAAATCCTTTCCCTACTCTATTGGACTTCTCCTCAAATTGGTAGATACAAGCTAAACTCTGACGCTTTTTATCTTCCTTATGGTGGAATTATAATTCGATACAGTATTGGAAACATGGTTCATGGTCATGGCAATGTTTATGGATCATTATTTACTATCAAATCTGAAGTAAAAGCTCTTTATGATGGGCTCCTTATCTGTAAAATCAAAAATCTTACAAATGTTGATATCGAATAAGATTAAAAAATTCTCATTAATATGTTAAAGCCATGGAAGTATCCATTCTCTCTTAGCTCTATCTTAACTAATATTAGAGATTTAATATATTTTTCTATGAATTTGAAACACATATTTAGAGACCAAGCCCTAACAGTTGACTGGCTTCTTAGGTGGACTCTTTGTTGTAAAATAGAAGTGGAATAAAGAACCTTTACAGCTCCCACTGTTCTTAAATACATTATCAAACTTGAAAATGAGGTTCTTGGCTACCTTAGAGCGATCTCAATATCATCCGTCCATTTATTTGTGTTCTCGAATTTCATGTAAAACAATATTCTCTTGAAATATACTCACATTTTCTCATTGCTTTGTCTCTTCAACTCCCGTCTCCATTGTCGACTCTAAAAGAAGATTCAACTTGCCCAAGGATTAATGCCAGTCTTTCCACCTAATACCCAAGATCGTATACGTGAATCTCAAGCTTTGGGATCTAGCTCTTTCCAGTTTGCTCGAAGGATGCAACAAATTCATTTTGGATATCTTTCTCCTGATTTCAACTTTCAATCTTAGCGCCGATTAATTCTCTTAGGGTTTTTTAATGTTTAGTTTTTTCATGAATCTTTTGTTATAATTAAGTCGCTTGCTGGGAACTTCCTTATAGTTTGACCCAAATCAATAAAATTCTTCCAATTTTGAAAAGAAAAAGAGAAGAAAAATAAATTATGGATGAGGAAGAATATGAAAATAGCCATCGAGGATCAGAAATACTGGAAAAGACCATAGATTTTTGGAGGGGACTGGAAACGACCATAAAAGACCGTAGAATATTGCAGGTGACCGCAAGGAAAAAATCGTAGATGATTGGAGGTGATCGAAAAAGACCGTAGATGATTGGAGGTGACTGGAACAGACCGGAAAAGACCGTAGAATATCGGAGGTGACCGGAACAGGTAGACAACAATAATAGATCAGATGAAACATAACTTCACAAAACCAACCACTACACAAGAGATAAAACATTAAATAAAAATTTCATATTCTCTATTCTCTTTTCATATTTTTTATTCATAACACCGATGTTAATCGGATGTTGCATACTTGTCCAGAAAGCCTCTTGCCAACATGGCGGACATAATTATTTCAACATGATCAACGACGCCTCGACAAAAAAGATAAATGGAGAAAAACAAGAACTAGAAGATTACATAATCCACATATTATTATCGACCATTGTATAGTCTTTCATTTTTACTACGGTCTAACTCAAAGACTATTATGGACTCTTAATAAGGTTATATTGCATACATGATATTCGGATAATAATAACGCACACTAAATATATTTATGTTTAATTACACGTAATATTTTATAATTTACTAAAAGACATTATTCCACATTTAGTACTTCAATGTAACGGACGAAAGTAAATACCGAAGATGAAAGTAGCTCATTTGTATTTAGTCTAAGTAAGCATGAGAACTCTCATTATATGAGACTATTTATAGACAAAAGATATATTATAATAAAATCTCTTTCATTTTTATTATTTCTCTTGGAAATCTCTCTGCTAGATAATATTGTATAATATGGTATTATTTTCTTTTTATTATTTCGCATTTTTTCTTTATACAAAGTATTCTAGTGTTTGATTAGGATATTTTCCTTTCACAATATAACGATCCAAACATTACTAAATTTTAAATTATTTTTTTATTTTATATATTCATATGTTATTCTTCTTTCCATTCAAAATCATTTATGTCTCCCCATTGAACTTGTGTTAATTATAAAATTTTATTAAATAAAAATATTTGAAAAATCAAATCACATTTTCATAATTGTTTTTTAAAATAGTATATAACATAAGAAGTATGATAAACCAAAATAATAATAATATCCTCTACAAAAACCCTCTTTGGTTTTTTATATAACCCCCAACTTTTAAAACTAAGCGAAGTCCACTTAATTTATATTATTTTACTGAAACTTAAAACCAAAATCGCTAAATTAAATTCCATTTTATTTTATTTTATACAATCTCAAGCTACCTGGTTGTTTTGAATTTCTCTCTTTACTAAAATTCAGAACGATAATTAACCTCATTTTTATCTTTCTAAAAGCTTATCTTCCAAATCCTATTTAAATTGTCAAACTTCTATCAGAACCATAACTTCATTGTTTATAAACGGTGGTTCAAGCTATAAATACGTCTTGTTTGGTCACTCAGTGTGTTAGAATATGAGTTTTTTTAGATATTTGATTGGTTTTGATATTTTTGAATATCATCATTATAGATTTGACGAAAGTATGTTTGGTCAATCTCACACGCGGATGAAGAAAATATGTTACTTTAATTTTTACAAAAAAGACCAAAATGTTACATATGTTAATGAAAGACCAAAGTGTTACATATGTTAATGAAAGACCAAAACGTAAAAATAATGAAACATGGGGGGCCGTTGTTGTTCTTAGTTTATATTTTCACCTACAAACATTCTTGTAATGTACTATGAGAAATTGATTGAAGACAAAATCAAATTAGCCCATATGAGCATTAAGTTAGTACTTTCAGAGTTGGAATTATACATATAAACTTAATAATAATTACAGCATCTTGTTACACATGACTAAATATATGTAAATTATATCTACCGATTCTAATATTCCCGACAAGTAAATATTTTTGTACATTTAGCTCACAAATATAATAACATAACAAAATAAAATCTTTGAGAGTATATGTAGAATCGACCCATGCTGAGCTTAATTTTTAAAGGTTTGAATGTGCAATTCTGATTCGAGTATAGCATATTTGTTTTAAGTTTGAACCGAGCTAATCATTCATATATTATCTTGGCTTCATTCTTTTTAAAAGTTCAAGTTTACCTAAACTAAAGTTTAATTATTAGTATTAACATACTAATAAAATTATATAATAGAAGTTCAAATTTAACTTGATATTTGTGCATAGATCTAACATTATTTATCTAAATATGATCTGAGCTCAACTAAGAGATTAAGCCAAATATCTAAGTTTTAGAGAGCTCAAACTCATTTTTTTTAATTCACACTAAACTTGAGTTATACTCGTTAGATATTTTATAACCAATCATACTTATGAGAAATGTGATATTGATTCAAGAGGAATAACATAGACCTGAAGTATATTTATGAAGTATTGGAAAATATTACAATGTTCACAAATGTCACAACGTTGGACTAGAGCTTTGACGTATGTTAAAATTGGTCGACTAGAAATCCGCCACAATAAAAACTTGTTGACACAAAGTTTTATATATATAATGTGTCCTCTTATTTTTACTTAAATCATAAATAGAGAAATAATTGAGTTATTGATAATTGAATCCTTAAAGACAATAATAGAATTTGGAAAAAACTATTTTGTTTAATCAAACATAATTAGTTCAAAGATTAATTAAACATATTTGATTAATAAAATCATACTCGTTAACATAAATAAAACTCAACCATATTTATTTAATAATCCTAATAAATACTTTTTTAGCTTATGGTATTCATAAATACATTATACATCATACAACAAGAAAATAAAAAAACTTCTACGTCAGATTCGTTAATCTTTTCCAAAAGGACTGATGTATTTTTCTAAAGAGAAATGTTTATAATCCCCTATGCTAAGCAATCATGCACATTATTTTATACTCAAAATAATTGGTCTTATATTATTTTAGATAAAATAATTAGTCTTATTCGATATTCATATTATAGAATTATAGAGTTTTCAAAGTGGTCTTTCGTCTTCTTTTATCTTTTATATTAAATAATTATGTTTGATTTATATTATTCAGTTCATTTATGCTCTAAAATTTCAAGTTATCTTCCAAATGTCTATCAAATGTAAATTTAATAATTTTTAGAATGTTTTATATATTTATCAAACAAATTAAATAATAAATCGATGTTAAAGATATATAAATAAAAAATAAATATCTGTATAGTGAGTCTTATTCATTTTAGATGAAATTAGATGAAGTATTAAGGTTTGAAAGGTAAATAAAACCTTAGAAAACTGTTTGTGGAGGTTGGCTAAGATTCTAGAGTACAGACCGAGACATAGACTATAGAGAAGAGAGTTAAAATCTTATTGAGAATAAACATAAACTAAAGTAGGTAGTTGGAGAGATATTCGAGAGGTTGATATGAAGAAATATATTTTAATATTTGAAGTAGGAAGAATGAGAAAATTACCTAGAAGAGAATATAATTACTGAAACATCATATTTACTTGAGGATATACAAACTCTACTTTAATGAAGAAAAATGAGTAGAAGTATACGTAGAAGTTTCTATATTTTTTGTTTTATTAGTAGTTGGATATTTCGAAAGCATAAAATTTCTTAGTTTAGAATTGGTAGGAAGTTGAAAAATAATTTTTTTGGAAAAAATACCTTAGAATGGATGTATACGTATGCAAAATATCCCTATAATCCTTCTAAATTATGTAGGAATGACTGTTTATAAAAGGTGACTTGTTGAGAATATAATCCTAGACTTCATGTATGAGCATGACCAAAACTATCATTTTTATAAAAGTATTGTTGGTGATACTTTTTTCTTTGTTAAAGTTATTACCTGGATGTATTAATTTATGAAGATAAAAAAAATTAAGTTTTGAAATTATGGGAATTATTTACCACCATATTACATGAAAATGATGATATTACATGTTGCATGAAAATGGTGATACTGCAATTGTTCTTTATGCTTTTCCGGTAGGTGATGAAATTCTTCATTGTGCTTGGCAGTCAGAGGGTTCCTCATTTTAATGGTGACATTTTTCTATTCAGCTCTACTTATTTGAAACACTTCAAATTAATCCACTCGATTCTTCATCCCACCTTTTGTTGTCTGCAATTTAGTTTTTTAAAATGGATGACATCTTTAGCCATAAATTTGTACTAATCTCGAACAGTGTTAGTTTCCAAGCTTAGTGTTTTGGCAGCCATCTCAAGGGTTGCAAAAAGTTGGACCATATTGTGTAAACTCACAGACTCTTCTCCAGAGGGGCGTGAATGGAAAGTATTTTCTTATACATATGCTTCAGAATGACTAACGAAAATACATGGTAATTTATTTTCCATGAGGGTTATGTCTTGTTTTTTTGTAGGATTGTCTTCTAGTTTTTCGGTAGGATTTTCAAAAGTATTTTCCACGGTTTTAACAACTTGATTTTCATTCTCCTCGAATTGTGGTTTGGAGACGAAGAATTGATGGTCTTGATTCTCCTCATCATTTATATCATTCTCAGGTGTCGGGTTTGGGGATGAGATGTCAATAACTTCTTTAGGGATACCTTCAAAAGAATTCTTGAAGGAACGGGGTTTATTTTTTCTTGAAGCAACGGTTTTTTTTCTCTTAAAGGCTTTGAGGATGGCGTTTTCAGCATCGGGGGTGATAATTTCTACAGTCTTTATTTTAGATTTCATTTTTAGGCTGATATTTGTTTTCTTCTTTGCATTCAAAGACTCGGCTCGAGTGCTCTTCTTCAAATTATTCGTCGGTTTGTGAATATGAGCCCTATTTCGATCAAGAAGAACAAATCAAATATCAGGGGCAGTTGATCTTTTCAAACATCGGCTATCAAAATAGGCTTCATTGGTTTATCAGCAACCAAGACAGAATCCAGAGATATCTTCAACAAGTGAATTTAAACAAATTTGAGCGGGTTAAAACACTTGTGAAATTTGTTTGACCACTCATTTTTGGTTCACTCCTTAATTTAGAAAACGTCTCCTCAACAACAACAAGATGTATCTGATAGTGCTTCATAATTTCTACATAGCATAAGTAAAGTTAATAAATATTATAAAAAAAGATACGAAGAAGAATAGAACTTACTAGTGTTTTTCCACTTTAGTGACAACCTTTGTGGATTCTTGGCGGATATTTTTTTCCGTTCTCCCAACAGCTGGATATGAAGAGGAATTTTTTGCTTCCATATTTTATCTGGCTCGAGAAGGTCATCGATTGTCTTCGAAGAATTTCTGAGGATGATATAACAAAATGGAATGACTGGATTCTTTAATACACCAGTTTTAGCTATAAAATGCTCGATTATGAGAGAAATTTTGCAAGCCTTGCAACCATAATGAAAGATACTAATGTGAACCAGAGGTTGAGACTTGTTTGACTATGGCATATATAAAATATTTTGAAGTAGTCTACAATTGTTGGATCCAACGGGAACCGAATACCCCAATTCAAGATTTCAGGATAAACAACTAACTCATTCTTACCACACGAGAGATGAACGTTTCCTAACGAGGGAAGCCGAAGAGAAATATTTTCAAGAATCCTCCATTGTTTACAAATCGCCACTGATTCTGACTAACAAAAATATTCATATTGCACATTATTGAGTGCAGTACGATATTCAGGGAGGACATCTTTAAAGTTTACACTAAGCATAACAACCATTTTTGTAAGTAATGTGACAACTTATTTTGTATTATTCTTCTTTTTTGCACTAGATTTCTCTTTTCCCATATCATTCTCCTCGGAATCAGGAGTAGGCGTTTTCTCAACTACTTGATTTTTAAATCACTATCAATTCTTGACTCATAATCACCTACTTCCTCGGACGGTTCATTTTGAAGTTTATGAGGTACATTTGTAATAACAGGTCGATCTTGAATTTACGAAGGCTCCTACATGTAGTGTAAAAATTTTGAGGATCAAAAGGTGCATTCAAAGTAGTATCATTGGTGTTTTCCGAAGGAATAACCTGCAATGTTTTGCTTATCCCAACTGTTTCTTTTTGGGGATGAGGCGTTGGGTTACCATTTTGTTTGGTGGTAATAATTTTGGCTTTAGGATTTGAGGAGTGAGATGTCAAGTTCTTCCGATTCTCCCATAACAACAAATTGACTTTTCCGAGGATTTTATGAACAACCCGTTTGGGTTAGTTCAGAATGATTGTTAGAAGAAGATCTGAGTTCGGTAGAAGGTGATTGTTTCTTTATAGGTGGCCAGGGACAGTAAGTAAACGTTTGGACAACTTGAAGAGGTTTATCAGAGACTATCCCTGTAACTTCCCTCTCAACGGCCCTTTTCGCGATGGTAAATCAATCTCAAGCTTTCTTTAGACCAAACATAAATAGATGAGATAGTAGATTGAGGTGAAAATGGATCGGATAGAGACACATGAATAAGAACGACGACTATGGTAGATGATCTATTTGAAAAAAACCTTTTCCTCTATATATCTAGAACTAATTCGGGTTAGGTATGCGAAGATGTGGAAATGAATTTATATGAGAGGTTGTGAATGTGGGTAATGGTCTTTTTTAAGAAGAAGTTGAAATGTCAAACAAATTCCCAACACTTATTTGACGTCTAACAATTACCTATTGATGAGGACATGAGTAGCTTGACATGTGTAAGACGTCTCACAACAAACGATGTAAATTTCTACCGAATCTAATAGTTGGTTGAGTATTATTAAAAATCAATTTTACCACTTAGGAACTGAAAGTTTTAAATACTATTTCGGATAAAGTTTGAAAAGTTGAAAGTTTTTATTACTTCAAATAAAATCCGAACAACTATAAAATTTTGAATGTTTTAAAGATGAGTCTTGTTCGGAGATATAAACTACTCAAGAAAAGCATTGCTAGTGTTACTTCATATTTATCTGCCCAGATGATTGTTTAGGGTGTTTTCGACGAAGAAACTGAAACTCGCCCACAAACAATAATTGTATTCCTTCTTCATGTTTCTTCACAATGACTATGAGACCTATTGATAAGGATATAAATAAATGAAGAATGAAAGTGATTATATACCATTAAGTAAAAGAAAAAATAAATGATGTATTAGAGGAGTTTGATGTAAATATAAATATAAAGAACTAGATGTGTAATTTGTAAGAAATATCTTTATGTAAAGTACTAAAGTGAAGTAAGATATCAACGTAACAAACAATAGTTAACAAACCACCTATAAATAGACTTTTTACTCTTGTTAATTTTCTCTCTTTATCTTTAGTAGTGTTTTTCCTTAAAAATTTCTTAAGTAAATATTTTTAGTGGCATTTTTTACCTAAAAAAATATCTAGACTTATCAAATAACGATATTGATTTTTAACTTTTTATATTAATATGTTTTTTTATAAAATAATTAAATTTTATTTTTCTACATTATATAATTTTAAATATATAAATCATTTTTCTATACTAAAATAATTCAAAATTTTAAAAAACTGAAATCAAATTAAAAAAAAAAATTAAAAAGGAAATCAACTTATTTTAATTAAATTTGATTTTCCTGTTTTATAAAACAAATTAGTTTGAATTGTATTTTTACTATATTTAGTTAGAATTATGTTTTTAATATTTTTATTAGAAACTCTTTACATAATATATAATATGTATGCAATCCAAAATTACATACAAATTATTATTTTTACTTTTTTATTATTAAGAGTAATAATATTAAAACACGTAAGGTTTTTGATCCGCTAAATAAACCATGCACCGCATTACCCAAACATATTAAATTCTTTTTGAAATTTTTGGATAATTTTTCAGAGGAAAACAGAGTCTTTTCGGAAACTTTTCCGGCGAGTTTTCCGTTAATCTTCTTCTCTTCTCTCTGATCTTTCTGGCTGGTTCCTTCTTCTCTTTGTTGGTTCTTCACTATATCTATCATGGAGATAAGAAACAACATATTTTTCGAAGATAATTTCTCGGCCCTGTTCCAATTGGAAAAACAGAGTATTGAGGAAGCAAAGAAGACCAAAAAGCAGTTTGTGGATCTATTCAGACATGAGAATTCAAGAAATAAAGAAAATCATTACAAACCAGAGAGTATTTCTAAGAATTCTGATCACATATCAGTGCAATTTCATCAAGAAATTAAAGAGCATCTCCAGTCGAAATCAAAAATCACTTTGATCGGAAATTTTTCGTTAGGTCTACCTAAGAAAACTGTGCTTGAAATGTTTTTCATTTCTTTGAAGTTTAAAGGCCAATTACGTACTTTTAACTGGGATTCCCATCATGTATTCATGGAATTTGACTTAGATGAAGATGTTTGTAAAATGTGGGCTAAAAGAGTTTGGAACATGGAAGGCTCAACGATGAGGGTTCTGAGATGGTCTTCTGGCTTCCATCCTAAGTATGAAAGTCCCATTGCTCTTGTTTGGACAAGATTTGAGAGACTGCCAGAATACTTATACAATTCTGACTTTATGATGGAAATTGCCTCAACTGTTGGCAAGCCTTTCAAAATCGAAATACCAGATGCTGAGAGAGCTTCAAAAAATTCTGCTTTTGCTTTAATTGAGATAGATTTATCCAAGAAGATCCATCGTCGTATTTTGATTAGTTTTGGGATTAATGATGGGTGATGGATTAATCTCAAATATAATAATTTTCCATCTTATTGTAATGGTTGTTATCACTTAGGTCATTGCTTTGATGACTGTAAGAAAAAGGCTATGCCTCTTGGCCATGGAGTTCAGGCTCAGTCAAAGAAGATAGCACAGGCTGAAAATGAGAGAGTTGGCATTGTAAAGATGGATAATGTGAACAGAAAGGAAGCAATTGAATCAAACTCTGAATTTATTCCAAATCTGAAATCGATTATTGTTCACAAACAGAAGAAGGAAACTTCTTTAAACGATACTTTGTTTACAGGAAAGATACAAGATAATTCGGCTACTAGTAGAAATGATATACAAAAGACTTTTACTGCTAATATCCCTGATAACACTGAAATCATTGAAGCTATACAACATATTCAAAACCTAGGTGATAGGCAAGATCCCAAAGAAGTTGTTAATTTTCTTCAGGACACCAATTCTCCTACTCAGGACAACATCGAAAGTCTCCAACTATCTCCAATTTTGCAAGATAACTCTCCATCTGGCCAGGAGTTTAGCACAATCCTGAAAAAGAAACTCAAGTCAACAAAAAAGATAAAGAAACCAGGTTCAAAGATAATGAAGTCCTTTTAGTATGGAGGGACTCTGATAATGATCAAGATCATTAACTGGAACCTACGTGGTATTAATAACAAACCAACTATCAGAAAGCTGAAAGACATGATATTCAAAGATAAGATTAGCATTTTAGCTATTCAAGAACCCTTAACAAATTCTAATAATCTAATTGTTTTGGCTGACTTGTTGGGTTTTTTCAGGTTACTGTTATAACATTTCTAATAAAATTTGGATCATCTAGGTTGTTGATCTAAGTATTAATGTCATTGTTTATCACGATCAATGCCTGAATATGGAAGTTACGATTAATAATAATAATATTGTCTTTAATTTCTCTGTTGTTTATGCTAAGTGTAGCAGAATGCTTAGGATGGAATTGTGGGATCAACTCAAGTTGCTTTCTCCTCCTAATCAAGGCTGGCTGTTGGTTGGGGACTTTAATGTCATTACTACTTCTAATGAGCAGATAGGTTGTAAGAATTTGGACCAGAATAGTATGGATGATTTCATTCAAGCTATAAATGAGATTCACTTAGAAGATGCTAGCTATTTGGGTTCCAAGTTTACTTGGAACAGAAGTCTTAAGTAGAAAAAGATCGACACAGCTTTCATCAATTCTAACTGGTCAAACCTCTAAGGCAATACTCAGGTTATTCACATGGTCAGAACTTGTTATGACCATGCTCCTATCATGATTACTGCTAATACTTCCCTTTCTAATAACACTAATCTTATAAACAGGAACTTTAAGTTCATGAATATGTGGTCAAATGATTCTACTTTCCTAGATGTCGTTGATAACAACTGGAAAATGGAAATTAATGGCTATTGAAGTGAAATTTATTGGTTTAAACTCAAAAAACTCAAAATCTGTCTTAAAATAAGGAACATAAATTGTTTTGGAAATAGTTTTAATAAAGTTAAGCAAACTGAAAAAGATGGTTTTGGATGTTGAGTTAATACATTCTAACTTGAATAACCTAACTACTGAAATTAACTTAAAGATATCTAATAGTCTTTACATGAAGGCTCTTAGAAATGAAGAGGAATATTGGAGGCAGAAAATCTATTGTTCCTGGCTTAATGATGGTGATAATAACACCAAGATGTTCCATTATTTTGTCTCTAAAAAGAGAAGAAATAATGGTATTAAAGCTATTAAAGATGGGGATAATTGGTTATACAATGTTGAGGAGATTGGTAATTCTGCTAAAAAATACTATAAAGACATCTATTCTAAAAAGGTTTATAGTTTTAATGAAGAGGAGAATCTTTGTTTGAATAATGACCTTATGTCTTCTATTCCTAAGCTAGTTATTGAGGAATATAACTCTGAACTTATGAAGGCTACTACTGATGATGAGATTTGAATGTCCTAAGCTCTATGAATGCTGATAATGCATCAGGAATTGATGGTTACAATGTCAGTTTTTATAAAGTTTGTTGGCATATTATAAAGGACGATTTGGTTAAGGCCTTAAACTCATTTCTGGTTTGTAACAAAATCCCAAATGGGATTTTTGCTACTGGGATTTGTCTTATCCTAAAGACTAGTAATCCTATCTATTGGACTCACTTCAGACCTATAATTATTTGTACTTTAACTAAGAGAACTATATCTAAACTTCTTAATAACAGGTTATCTTCAATTCTTCCTAAGACCATCTCAAGTACTCAGGGAGCTTTTGTCAAGGATAGATCTATCCATGACAATATTATGATTACAAGGGAGATGGTATATGATATGAATAGGAAGCCATCTAAAGGTAACATCATGGTCAAATTGGACATGTCCAAAGCTTTTGACCTGATGTCCATTCCATTTATTCTTAAAGTCCTATCTCTTTTTGGCTTTTCAAAACAGTTTATTAAGTTAGTTCATGATATGATCAGTGGTGTTAGTATCTAAATATTAATTAATAGCAACTCCTATGGATGTTTCAAAACTGTGAGGGGTTTAAGGCAATGGGACCCTCTGTCCCCTAGCATTTCATCATAGGAGAAGAAGTCCTTATTACAAGGGCTTCTAAACTTATATACTAATAATAAAAGAATGATTTTTTGCTTCTAGATATTCTATTATAATACCAAGTATATCTTTTGCTGATGATATTTTAATTTTTACAAGCAGTTTGAATTCTTCTATCAAATTGCATAGTGAATTCCTAGATAACTACCCGCTAATTTCAGGGCAGTTGATTAATAGAGTTAAGACTGAGATCATTACCTCTAATCTTCTGCACCATAGTAGAATTCTTAAGCTGGAAGCCAACACAGGATTTAAGACTGATCAGTTGCCAATCTGCTACTTGGGAGTGACCTTAAGCTGCAACAACAAAGCAAAAAATTACAGTAAATTGCTGGACAACATAAACGGAAAGATTACAAACTAGGACATCAAATATTTATCTTTTGGAGCGAGGATTTCTCTAATTTCATCTATTTTTATGTTTATTCCTTATTATTGGATGCATAATTCCCATATTCCTCAAACTGTGATCAGTAGATTAGAAAAAACTTTTAACAAATTCCTATGGAGATCCAAATTTGAGACTAAAGCTATCCATTGGGCTGCTTGGAATCATATTTGCAAACCTTTTGATGAAGGTGGCCTGAATATCAGACGCTTAACTAATATTCAAACCACCCTATCTCAAAAGCTTTGGTATAACTATAGGAAACATGATAGTTTTGGGGCCAAACTAATGTATGATATCTATAATAACAAAGGAAATCAGCATCTCAAAAATAATTTTAATAAATCTGGTTCTATAACTTGGAAACGACTAGTTAGTATTAAAGATTCTGCATAAGCTAATATTAAATGGTCTCTTGCCACTCGTAACATGGACTTTTGGTTGGAGAATTGGCACAACCAATCTCCAATCATGGACTTCAACAACAATGGTGCATCTCTATGGTATCTTGAGCAGAAAGTACACACATTTTAGAAAGGAAATTACTGGGATAAAGAATTGCTGGAAACCTAAGATAGAATCAACCAAATCTCTTTTTTCAAGATTGATTCTTCAAAGCAAGATAAGTTACTTTGGGCTATCTCTCCTACTCTAGAATTTAACACTAGACAAACTTGGGAAAATATTAGATGCCATCAAACTAAATCTACTTTATATAAGAAAATATGGAATCAGATTACTCCCAAGAAGTGTTCTTTCTTCTTGTGGGAGCTTATAAAAAAATTACCAATCGGAACTACTTTGCAATTACGACATTTTAGTCTTGCTTCAAAGTGTGTATTATGTCCTAACATTGAAAATATAAATCATTTGTTTGTTAAGTGCAATTTTTCCTGGACTATCTGGAAATACTATAGTCTAATTTTCAACATCAAAATCGACCATTATATGAGCATTACTCATATTACAAGGGAATGGTTCTGGTTTTCTAGTAGAAAAGTTCATATAGCTCATGTACTTCCTTCCTTAATTTGCTGGACAGTTTGGAAATACATAAATCATCTTAAGTTCAAAAATGAATCTATAACTACTGACTATGCTATCCTATATATTAACGGAATCATTTGTAATCTGAATTCGAAGCTGAAAAAAAAGAAAAGCATTGGCACAATACGATTGAAGCTGGTTTGATTTTAGGATGTAACTCAGTTTATGACAAGCTTAATAAAAATTTGTACGTTAAGTGGACTCACCCGGTTGAAGGAAGACTGAAACTAAACGTTGACGGAGCCAGCTCGCACACTTGGAAAGCTTCCGGGGGAATCATTTTCAGGGATCATTAGAGAGATCTTCAGCTGGGCATCGGTAAAGTTTTTGGAAAACTTCCTCCTCTGTTAACAGAGGCCCGTGTACTTCTCGAAGGTCTACTGATTTGCAAGGAAAAGAACTGGGCCAATGTCAATATAGAGTCTGAAAGTTAGGCTCTAATCGACTATCTGGCAAAGGGAAATTTCTCCAGTCTCTGTCTCAAATTCTCCCTATTTGTCGAAAACTCCTCCATCCTTGCATGGCGATTAAAGCAATCTCTCGTAATCAGAATTTCGCGGCCGACTGGCTGGCGAAATGGACAATGCGTTGCAAGCAGAAAACGAAAATCGCCAAGGGTGAAGCCCCGGTGGAATTGTTGTCTATCATGCTTCTTGAAGGATTAGGAATTGGTTATATGAATGAAAATTTCTAGAAGATGAAAGCTTTTGGACTGAATCGGAAGATTTTGTAGAAGATCGAGTGCATCTGATATTTCGAGCTTCGTTAAGGGCTTTCCTTTCTGAGTATTGGATTGAAAATTGAAAGGGTGTGAGTTTTTCGTGTTTTGATAGAGAATTGATTTCGCGGATTGCATGTCCATTTGGTTGAAGAAATGGAGTTTTGAGGACGAAAAAGCTTAATGGAGGACATAGAAGAGAAGACCCTTTCGTTTTTTTGTTTATCTATTTAGGGTTATTTATCTCTGGCCCTTTATTTTATCTCTTGAGCTCAATTTGGCTCCTAACTTTTTTGTAATATTTCAATTCAATATAAATATTAATTTTGATTAAAAAGAAATAGTTGCTCAACCAAATCACCAATACATCTTCTCTACTTTTCTCGGGTATTATTACTCTTCTTGAATAAAGTTTAGTAATATAGAGAATAAAAAAGTTGGATCATTCATGAATTAAGTAATCTCAATCAAGATAGTAGGAGATTAAAGAGTATGCAGAAATAGTTGGAGATTAAAGAGTACGTGGAAAAGCGGAGGATGCAGGCCGGTGGTATTTCCCAGAAAGAGATAGAGACGTTCAAGAAAGAAATAAAAATGACGGAAGAAATAGAGCATATTCCCATCGGAGGCAAATAAATACATGGATTTATGGTAAAATATAGTCCAATAATATTTACCATAAATCAATGTATTTATTTACTCAATAATATTTGATTGACATTAGTATGAATGCAAATTCGATTATTGAAATTCCTGATTCTTAAATTTATGATAATAATTTATGAATGAAAATATATATATAAACACTGTGATGCAGGATAAAATCTTTTATTATTATATTAGCAATAATTTAGAATAGTATCTCATTTTGGGTGACAATTATGATCACAGAGATCTTTTGTTTTCCAACAAATAGTGACAGCAGGAACAATTTATTGTTCCTGGCAATGCTTTACAATTTCCAATATAATCATTACAATGCGAACTACTTTACTTCCGGTGCTTATTTCCATATTCTCTGAGTTCCTGCTGCCTGCAAATACCATAAAAATTATTTGTATATACTGTTACTTATTAATAAAAAGAGTTGTCTAGATTTGTGTAGAACAGTTCTGTAATTCAATAAAAAATCGACAAAAAGTAATATAAGAAAACGGCAAACATAATAATTAAAAAAAATAAAAAAGCAAACAATTGTGAAATTGAATATAAAATCGAAAACTAACCTTGAAGTTGATAGAAGAAAACTGCAAACAGAACACAAAATAGAAAAATCCTATAAAATTCGTGACTAATCCTCTTAGAGAAAAAAATAGATTAATATTTGTGTTTGTCTATAAATCTCAGTTCACTGTATTTATAGGCAGATTCACTACAAAATGGATAAATAATAACAAAAATTTATTAGTATTCATTCTAGTCAACATTTTTTTTTAATCAAAATAACCTTTTTTATTAAAGGATAAGAACATAATCCAAATACAAGAGACCCACAACTACAATCAGCAAGGCCTACTCACAAAAAAACACAGGCCCAAAAGCTAAGAAGGCCAATTAACCGGCCCGAAATACATAAACCACGAACAACAGAATTAGAAACCCTAATTCCTTAACCACAAAAACTTCTCTCTTTCAAAAACACGAACCACAGCCCCCAAATCACAGAGACACAAAACTCTAGTCTTCAATCGAACCCAAACCAGAAAATCAAACTCTGAAATATCCTCCACCACCAAATCAAGCTACCAAACAAAGCTTCAATACATCGATAAACTAGAATTTAGTCCGGGTCGATGTACCCAACTCCTAGGCTTTCGAGAACAACTATTGCGAGGAGGGGGTTGGGAATGTCGCGACCGGCGAAGAAACGATTACTTCTTTCTTCCAGGATCCATTTTGAGATCCAATCGGCCGCCACATTTTCCGATCTGGAAATATGGCTAAGACTCATGGAAGGAAGAAGCAATGCTCTGCAAATCTTCTCGTAAGAGCACTCAACAGCCCCACCAGAAGATAAACTGCTCACCAGCGTCAAGCAATCCGACTCCAAATCAACGTTCCTCCATCCTTTTCTGTGACAGTGCAGAAGAGCCTCCATTAGCGCTCTCCTCTCAGCTAGGAGAGGGCTAATCTTACCAAACATGAAGCCAGCCCCTTCAATGCAGTTCCCCTGGTCATCACGGACGATAAAACCACCAGTCGCCTCTCCACTGAAGCTACATGCACCATCAGAGTTGATTTTGAGTCTACCAGAGGCAGGCATTCTCCACTTCAGGTAAGATATCTTTCTCTTGCATATAGATAGGACCCCAATCTTAGCTCCTGCATCGACCACATGGACCCAGTGCTTAGACTTGAGATTAGAGTCAATACTTAGCAATAACCTATTAATTCTGATAACAGCATTGTAAAAACTATCCACAGGTTTGTCTACCTTACAGTGATTTCTGTTATACCATACTGTCCAAACAATAAGTTGAGGGACAATATGTGTAACATGAAATTTGCTGCAAGTAGACCTAAACCACACAAAAAACATATGCCTCAGGCTCATAAACCTCTTAACAGGCACCCTGAACATTAAACCATAGTAATTCCATAAAGACCAAACATAGCTGCAATTGATGAAGAGATGAGTTATATCTTCACAATTGCAGCAGAACTGACACTTAAAAAAGAAATGGAAATGCTTTTTGGAGAGAACACTGTCAACAGGGACAAAATTATTTAGAATCTTCCAGCTAAGAAAAGAAAATTTAGCAGGAATGAAACTATGCCAATTTTTTTTAAAAAAGAAGGATCTGTTACTTTTCTCTCTAATATTTTCCGAAGTCTTTTTAGTACTAAAGTTTTTGTCAGTAGAAAAACTCCACTCTATACAATCATCCTCCTCATGATTGATTTTGACACAGCTTATATGCTGATATCTATCATGAGAAAGGATTGTTGTTAGACTGGAATCCCAACTTCCATCTTTCCAAAAAGTATTTACTTTAGCTGGAAGAAACCATAAGTTTTGATCAGTAACAATAGGAGTCATCTTATGCGAGGAGTCTCTCGAAAAATCAACCTCCCCACGACCAACCTTCCAATGAATAAAAGGATCAGCACTCTTTCTGACAGAACATAGACCCTTCCAAACCATAGAATCATTTACACTACATTTAGCAATTAGAGGGTGCTTATTCAAACAGTAAGTTTTAGAAATAAGGTCAGACCATAGAGAATTCCCTTTTCTAAATAAGAACCAAAGTTTATAAGCATAAGTGAGCTGAATATCAGACAAAAGTTTAATATTCAAACCCCCCTCTTCAAAGGGCTTGCACAGATTCCTCCACCCAGCCCAATGAATAGCATGCTCATTAAATTTAGGTCTCCACAGAAATTTATTAAAGTAAAGTTCAATTTTTTTCAAAATATTTTTAGGAACAATACTATTTTGCATCCAAAAAGCAATAATGGGAAGAAGAACATGTCTTATAAGTGACAATCTGCCACTATAAGACAGGTTCTTCAAATCCCAATCATTTATCTTGTTATAAATTTTAGCTAAAAGAGGTGTGTAATGCTTTCCTTTATTATTTGCAGCTATCGTGATTCCCAGGTAACAGAAAGGAGCATTCTCAGTTTTAAACCCCATGGCAGCGTTGATTCTAGCAGAGTTGACACTTGAACATCTAGGTGAGGTGATAACTTTTGTCTTGTCTTTATTAATCAACTGTCCTGACTCTTGCTGGTATTTGTTAAGCAGGTGACACAGACTTTTGATCGAAGAGGGAGCACTGTTAGTAAAGATGATAATACCATCTGCAAAAGCAAGAGAATGTAAGATATATCCAGATTTTAGATAATACTGCATTTTATTATTAGTCTCATAAAGCTTATCCAACCCTCTTAAAAGAGCCTCCTGGGCCAAAATAAAAAGACAAGGAGATAAAGGATCTCCCTGTCTAAGACCAGTCCTTTGAGGAAAATAGCCAGAACAAGTCCCATTAAGTAAGACAGAAATCATGACATTAGTAATCAACCTGGAAATCAAAGAAACAATATCCTTAGAAAACCCAAAACGATTTAGAATATTAATGACAAAGGTGTGAGACATTCTGTCAAACGCCTTTGTCATATCAAGCTTTAAGATAATATTTCCTTTAGAAGGCTTCCTGTTAATGTTGTGAAGCATTTCCTTAATAATTAAAATGTTGTCATGAACTAATCTTTCCTTAACAAATGCACTCTGCCCCCTAGAGATGATATTAGGTAAAATATGAGATATTCTCCTATTAATAAGTGCAGAGATTAATCTGTTCATAATAGTGCACATACTTAACGGTCTATAATTGCTCCAGGTAATAGGATTCGAAACTTTAGGAACAAGCACGATCCCAGTGGCAAATACACCCTTTGGGATATCACTGCCAGCAAGGTAAGCATTCAATGCTTTACAAAGATCATCACTAATTATATTCCAACAATACTTAAGAAAAAATGTATTAAACCCATCAGTGCCAGGGGCACTGTCCTTCTTCATATCTTGAATGATAGATCTGACTTCATCCTTAGAAGTAGGCTTAATAATTTCTGCATTATCCCTGTCCAAGACAATCTTAGGAATGTTAATTAGAATAGAATCATGATCATTTACAGTGTCACTGTTATCAGGAACATTGGATAAGGACATTTCAAAATGAGAAACAGTAGAAGAGGCAATTTCACATTGGTCAGTAATCCATCTATCTTTATCTTTAATACCAGTTATAAAATTCTTCTTTCTTTTCTTGGCTACATAACTGTGATAAAGTTTTTTATTCCCATCACAGTTATTAAGCCAAGAATTGAAACATTTCTACTTCCAAAAACATTCCTCATCTTTCAATGCAAGAATCAGAATACTATTAGCTTTAGAAAGCTTAGATTTAGAATTGTTATCATTTACATGCTGGTGAATAAGCTCACAGTTCTCAACTTCAGTAATAGCATCTTTAACCTTATTAAAAATGTTTCCAAAAATTGTAAAATTCCAATTTTTTAAATGCTTCTTCAATCTTTTAAGCTTGTACCAAAATTTGGTGTTATCCTCACCATTACAATGCTTGGACCAATTCTGACTAACACAATTCATGAAGTCAGGATGGTTAGTCCAAGCATTGATAAATTTAAAAGAACTCTTCTTAGAATGAGAATTAATACTAGAGACTTTGTTAATAGTGATTAAAAGAGGGGCATAGTCAGAACAAGTTCTGACCATGTGATAAACCTGGACACTTAAATCCTTAAGCATAATTTGATTTACTAAAACCCAGTCTAATCTCTTCCAAACATTTCTGTTGCTCCAGGTATAACGAGATCCACTGTGGCCAGGCACCTCCAACTTACAGTGCCTAATGAAGTCATTAAACTCCTCAGCACTAGCTCCATCAAATTGCTTGCAATTCAGCTGATCATCAGGGCACCTGGTGGTATTGAAGTCTCCAGCCAGGATCCAAGGCAAATCACAGGTAACATTACTGAGCTGACTCCAAAGAATTTTCCTCTGCATTCTCAAATTCTTAGCATAGACAGAAGTTAAATAACAATTGAATGATGCATAGTTGATTTTAACATGTAAAAACTGATCCAAATCATCAATAATAGTAACATTAATGTCATTAGACCAAAACAACCACACTTTGTTAGAAATATTAACCATACAGTTATCAAAACCAAGCCTCTTAGCAATCAACTCAACCTTATCATTACTGGCCATAGGCTCCTGAATAGTAACCAACTTAACATTTTCATTTTTAATCATAAAATTTAGCCTAGCAATTGTAGGATTATTATGAATACCTCGAGCATTCCAACTGATAACTTTAATCATTATCAGAGAATGATCTTTTGTGTACCTTTTCTCTCTTTTTAAGAGAGTTAATAGACAACCTCTTTGAATTGCTGTGTTTGATTGCAGATTTGATCTTCGTGGATATGACAGTCTCAAAATCATTATCAGGATCATTTGAACTTCCTCTTGGAGATGGATTGTAGCTGCCATCATTTCCCCCACGAGGAGAAGCAATCAGATTCTTATCCTGAGAGATATCCTCCTTCTCTAAATTCTGGAGCGCACTAATAAGGTCAGGGTCATTTTTGGAGACGTTTCTCTCTTTTATCGGACTCACCACGCTAGTTGAGGGACAGGAAACAATTGGCCCGTCTTTAGCAGTAACTATAGATTTAAGTTTCCATCTGTACACCTGTGTAAAAGATTGAACTTTGGTAGATATAGGAGCAAGAACTTTGTCCTGTAACAACTCAGGTTTATCCACCTTTTTAGCAATAATATCATTGCTTTGTTGATCATTCTTAGAACCCGTTTCTTTATTTTTTTTACATTTCTCAGAGTCATGTCCAAGATGATGACAGGACTGGCAATAACTGGGTGCATTCTTATAACTGACACCTATCCAGAACCCCATACCTTCACCAAACTCAACCCTTAGTTTCCTCTTTAAGAGCCTTGAAACATCAATTTCGATTAAAGCATAGCATGCATTAACATTAGCTCTGTTTACGTCTGGGACCTCCACTTGATGAACCAGCCCTAGAGTAGAAGCCAATTCATGTATAACAGTTCTGTTATACATAAATTCCTGCAACCTCTCAAACCTTACCCACAGTAAAGTCACAGGGCTCTCAAAATTCCTATTGCTTTGAGGGAACCATTTCACAACTCTCATTATCTTACCATCGACCTTCCAAAACCTTCTCACCCATCGTCTACTAGCATCTTCCAAAACCAAGAACTCCACAAGAATCTGCCTTGAGTCAATGGTTACATAAGTAAAGGCCCCCTTAAACTTGAAAGAATCAAGAAAGGCCTGAAAAGCCTGCCTCTTGGGAATGCCCTCGCCAAATTTCACTATAAGAGTAGACCTTGATTTCGAACTCAAATCAGACATCACCTGCTTAGAAAACCGAATCACATTGTGATCTTCATACAACATCACACTATCAGGATGAGGACCGACCTTTTCTTCTTTACTTCTGACGACATCAGTGAACAACTTATCCATGGAGGCCACTTTCGAGTCCAGAGAGAAACTCACACCAGCATTTTTACTCAACGGAGGAAAATCACTAGCATCATTAATGACCGCCATTCTACTCAAAAATCACAGGCCCAGCCTGAAAAGGCAGAGCCCACCGGCAAATAACCAGCAACAGCCAAGCGGAAACAGACCCAAACACAACCACTAAACAAACAGAGATCCAATAGAAGAAGAGAGTTGGTTTCTTAGAGATCAAGAAATCAACTCATTTCTTGAAGCAATTCTTGAGAGAGAAGTCCTCATGAATCCTATATTAACAACATAGATTTTCAGGAATCCTATATGAATCCTATATTCTTGAGAGTTTTCAAAAATATTATTCTAGTTAACATGCTAATACGTTTTTTTGTAATAAATTTCTAAAACCACTCTAGTCGATGTGCACCGTGCAAATGTTTTTTTCCTATCATTTTTATTTCTTTTTTTTATATGTTTTTTCATTTTTCGTAAATTTTCTTTTGTTTAAAAAAAATATTATTCTTCGTTATCAAATGTAAAAATAAAATATATTTTTAATAAGATAAAAATAAATTTATAATATATTACTTTTAAAAAATTAAACATAACAAAATCAAATTTAATATTTAAAAAATATTTTAAATTACATGGAAATAAAATCAAATTTGTTATCCAAAATATATTTCTAAAAAATAGATTCAAATAAAATCAATTGGTTATCTATAAAATATATATTTTTAAATAGATATCTATAACAAAATCAAATTTAATATTTTAAAGATATTTGAACATTATATGAAATAAAACAAATTTGTTATATAACAAATATTTTTAAAATATAGATAAAAATAAAATCAAATGGTTGTATATAAGATATACTTTTTAAATACATAAGAATAAAATCAATTATTTTATATATAATATATGGAAATATAATTAATTTATATCAAACATAATTCATAATAATTATTTATTAGAAATAATTAAAAAATATATTTCAATATATATATATATATATATATTATTTAACAAATATATATATATATATATATAAACATATTAACAAAAAGCAATATATTACTAATTAAAAAATATTTTAAAAATATACACGAACACAATTTTTTTATAATGTATTTTAAAAATATATGATGGAAATAAAACCAAATTTAATAAATAAAATATACGTGAATGTTTTTTTTCTATATAGGTGTCATTCACATGTAACTTTAAAACCAATCAATATACGTGCTCTAGCAAAAAAATATAATACATTGACTAGCCATTTTTTCATCCTTTAGTTTTCTATCCATGACAAACTTTTCACTCGAGATAAGCTTCTGAGTTGAAGTTTAAACACACACCAAAATTGTGTCTTATGCAATTTGGCCTTAAAAACCATTAATCATATCCTTTATGACTGTAGTTACACTCACAACATCTGGGGATTCACAAGCTCTAGCCTTCGTTTTTCTTTAAGTCACAATAACAATTGAGTCTCTAGGATCCAAGAGGCGTCCAACTTGTTTCCTCCTATATTTCGACACCTTTGGCGTAGTTTCTATCACGTCTACTGTGAGAGGAATGCTAGAATTTTTAAATCCTCTTTGACCCTCGCCTCTGCGATTTCTTACCGTGTGTTGTCTGACCTCCGGTTCAGATTCCTTGATACCAATGGCTTATAGAACCTCTTTAATTTTCTAAATTAATTTTATTTTGTGTTTATTTGAAGTAGTCATCTTCCCTTACTAAATTATTTCCCATGTCATCTTCCTTTACTGAATCATTTCCCATGCACTCTTACTTTGTTGTTGTCTAGTCTCTCTAATCATACCAGTCTTACTTTCTCCGATGTATTATTGTACTCGTTTGGCCAAGCTTTGGTCAATCATTTTGGTCTTGGCACTTTCGCTTTATTTGGCCAAGTCTTGTGAACTTCTTCGATTACTGTCCTCATCGGCTCTTAAGTAATTCATCGGGGAATGTCTCATGTATTTGTAAGAATTTTTCTAATTTTAACGCATTTTTAGCACAAAAAAATAAGCCTTCCGAAAAATTAAGTATAGCTTTTATATCATTTATAGTAATTACGGATAAAAGGTTATTAACATAATCATCTTTTGGATTAAGATTACACATTTGCATAATAAATTATTTAAAATATGGTTAGTAAAAGTTATATATCAATTACTTTTAATTTTAAGATATGGTTATTTTATTTTAAAACAAGATTAGCATTGTTTTATTATTTTAATATATATATTTTTATTGAGGAAAGTACCCATAAATACCTAATCAACTTTGAAATACCAAAATGGTACCCACTTTTAGACTAGTTTCATAAAATACCTAGAGCCATATTTTGGACAAAAATACCCTCTAGGGTATAAAATGGGGTTTTTTGGTTAAAACCCACTTTTTCACCTTCTAATCTTGACTTTTGGGTTCCGATCCCCTCAACTTTCACATTTCTAATTTTGAGGAGAGAGAAACACGAAAAACGAGAGCGAACCCAAAACACGAACTTGAACCCAACGTGCTTTAACCGTTCCGTCGACCATAACCGTTCCAGCGACGATAACATTATCCCCGACACCGATCAAGAGTTAGAGAAGGCAGACTAGCCGTCGACTAGCCACCGACGTCGTTACTGTTGAGAAGGTACGTTCGACGTAATTGTTGTTTTCGCCGGACGTTTGAATGTGGGTCTGTGTGTTTAAAAGCAGATTGTCTTAACGTCGCCGGAGTAGTCACTTTATTTGAGTATTGTATTGGACAGTTCTCCATTCTCCGGCGACATTTTTGCGTTTCGTTTACAGTTGTGCATTAGTGTTATTTGCTGGTGTTGAAATTTTTTTGTGCTCCTGACATCGCGTCTCATCATTAGTAGTTAAACATGGCTGGTTAGTATCGGCGTGGTTATGATAGTGTCGATAGTGCTGTCGGAGAATGCCGATGGTACTGGGTAGTTTGTTTTATACTATAGAATCGCAATGTCGACTGGTGCAGGTACGCATGTCTAGCAATGTATAGTGTTATGGTAGTTTTTTGTTCATATGCAGAGATGGTGTACGTATCTAGCAATGTAAAAAATATATATGGCTGTATCTAGCAATGTCAGCAACTAGTTTACTGTAACACACTGCACGTCTAGCAATGTAGTAGTTGAACTTGGTCATGTCTAGCAATGTAGCAATGAAGTGAGACATATGTTGTTGTCGAGTTAGTAGCACCAGTGGTGTCTTCGATTGTTAATGTATATGTTCGCTGCTTAGTTTGGACAGTTTAATTGCTTGATGGTTGAAATAGATGTTACTACGGGATTGTTCGGATTATAATTAAGTTGTGTTCAAATGAGAATATTTGCAGGAAAATATGACTTAGACAAAAGTATTCTACAGGTCAAGCTTAGTGAGCATAATCAACCTTCTAAGACGGGATATAACTACATCAGAACACATAGATGTTGCAAGAGGCACACCATTCTATAAGTTTCTGAAAACATCGTTCGATGTAAGGAACGAGAATCTAAAGCTGAAAAGTTCCACAACCTGATCGATGAGATTTGTACTTTTTACGATGTGAAGAGGAAGGCTATCAAGATAGGGCGTAAGCATGTTAGGCTAACTACAAAGGATGTGAAGGCCATATTTGGGCTGAAACACGGGAACGAGGAGATTCCAATGAATAAAACAGGAGCATTTATCGGTCGGTTTGTTGATGGAGCTGAGCTCGATTCTATTTTAATGCATAAATATTTTTTGAGTCCACGGACAAGGAGGAGCGGGCCAACCAACAACAAATCAGTGTCTAATGCATTGATAAAAGTGAACCAAATCTATAAATTTTTATTTGTTTTGAGTTGATGTTGCAGGCATATTAGTATGATACCAAAATATGCATGTATCTAGCAATGGAGCCTACTCTATCTAGCAATATGAAAGAAGTATATTAGTATGCTACTATTTGGGTAAATGTATCTAGCAATGTCTTCCTGTATATCTAACAATATCATAGTAGGCATAACTATCTTGAATTATTCTTGCAGCTTCTGAGTATGATGTTATTTATTTTATAGGAATCGATTGAGAAAGCAATAAGGGGAGGAGGGGAGGACGAAGCGAAGGATGTTGCTCGTCTGTTGATACCAACATTGTTCTTTTCAGTGTCAGGCGATGTCGTCGGGTGGACAACAGTATTCTACGTGGAGAATCTAGAAAAAATAAACGACTATGACTGGTCTAGAGCTATCGTTGAGAAGCTGCATAAATCACTTGACAAATGTATTAAGGTTGAGACACCCGGTAGCGTGATCAGATGCGTTGCTCTTCTATTTGTAAGTACAATGGTTTATGATCATCACGTTATTTTCAAAACCGTGTTTTTAATATTGAGTTATACTGTCTGCAATCATTTTTTATGGAGCACAATTTGATAAACGTTGAAATATCAAGGCCAAACATAATCCCTAGGTGTTACAAGTGGTGGGGATTAGAGGTGAAGGAGTCAATATTTGAAATGATCCAGATGGTTAGTGAACTTAGAGACGACCAGGTGTTTAACGTATGTAGCAATGTATAATTTATATAACCTATATAGCAGTTACACCCAGTATCTAAATCGTAACCATTTATATACCAATGACCAATAACTTAACATATCTAGCAATCATAATATCAAAACAAATCGCATCCACTTTAACATTAGTTGGCAATAGTAATTGTTTGTAAAACGCATCCATGGTTATTATATTGTGATGCTGAATGTATATTATATTGTAAAATTTCATTTCTTAGGTTATGGACGATGAGCTATCGTTGACAGAGGTTGAGTTTGATGCTTTTGGAGAAAATAAATTGGGGATAAACTATGAAGGTGCTGTGGAAACAAGTGAATGAAGGACTAGAAAAAGAAACAAGTCTGTTGCAAACAAAACTATAAGAAGGAAGAAGAAACATGTACATGACGAGGCTGGAACAAGCAGTAAAAGGAGTTCGAACAATGAGGTTGAAGACAACACAACAACACCAGAAGAAGCAGAGAATTACGATGTTACATTGTGTGAATTCATTGGGGGAGAAAAAGTAGAGAGTTGGTACAAAAAGGCGAGAGGTTGAAAAAGAAAAACCATCGTAGGTCCAGTATTCCAAGTTTTGGAGGGTTGTCACAGTCGGTGCTGCATGACAACAGGAAGCTGAAAAAATGGAGCGGGATGCACCGGTTGAAAGTTGAAAACAAAAAGTTGAAAACGTCGCTTAAGGAGAAAAACCAAGAAGTGAGTATTCCCATGTTTTTTACGGAGTAATAACGTTTATATGTTGTATCTATAGAAGGTGGTTACACTGTATCTATGAAATGTTTAGATGATGTATCTAGCAGCATCATTATAAGGGATCTAGCAAACATCATTATAAGGTATCTAGCAACGTTAAAATGATGCATCTAGGAATGTAAAAATTATGCATCTAGCAATGTTCATACGTAGCATATATCAATGTCAATATGATGTATCTAACAATGTTAATAGTCTTAATCTAGCAACCTTGGTACAATCCATCTAGCAATGTTTATATGCTTTATCTATCAAATTCGTTACACCGTATCTAGGAAATGTTTAGATGTTATATCTAGCAACATCAATATAAGGTATCCAACAATGATTTATATGATGTGTTTGTTAATGGTGCAAATGGTTTATCTAGCAGTTAAAAACAATGTATACTATTTCGTATGCTTGTTTGATACAGGTTGAAGAATTGAGGAAAGAGTTAAATGAGCTGAAACAAAAGCTCGAGGTGGAAGAAGAAACTGTAGATGTTGATGATGAGGATCTGCTGAACACCTTATCAATGTCGTTTTTCCGTGAAGATGAGGAGGATACTGAAACTGTGGCTGCCAATATTAGCGAGAAGGTAGTTAAGGAAACATTGGTTTACCGATCTCGGAGGCATGTATTTGTGCCCAAGAGGAGCCAACAAGTTTCGGAGACCCAAAAAATAATAGAAGAAGAGAATGTTGAGGTGAAGGAAACAACGGAAGAAGAGAAGGAGTTTGGGACAATTGAGACAAAAGAAAATGAAGTATTTGAAGAAGAGAACTTAGAAGGAGATGGAAGGTCTGTTCACTCTGAAACACCTGTTGAACCAAGGCCAGAAACTACTACACCGGAAGCTATTGTTGTTGATGTCGCTGGGAAGAAGAAAGGAACTACAATACTTGGTTGTGACGTTGGTAATGAGAAAGGGGGTGTGGCAGCAGACTTATCACCCTTAACTCATGATGTCGGTGCGCAAAATAAAATTTCCTTATCTGAACATAGACACGGAGTTGGAAACAACGAGGTTGATGGACAAGAGCTGATGGTGGACATAAGTGAGCAGTTGGATAAAGGGTGCAACGAACGAACAAAAACTACTAAACAACAGTTGGAGAACACCGAAGAAGCCATAGAGGAAGGACGAAATGTAGAGACAGGTCAGGACAAAGAAGAATCTAACAAGCAGGAAGTTGTGGCTAATGCAGATTCAACCAAAGAGATTGAAGAAGCACCTACTCGGGTGGAGAATGCAGCAACAGAAGTCCTGGTGCCAGAACCTGGCTTTGAGAAGGTGGTGGAGAATGTGGCTGGAGATTTAGGTGGATCTTAAAATCGTTAAGTTTCATAAATATTTAGTAATATGTTTTGGCAGGTTTTGAAATATTCAAACTCTAGGTTGGATAATATTTAAGATGGATTGTTGTTTTATGAAAATGTTGTTTTGACAGTATTAGAAAATTTTAAGACATGATTTGCATCATGATTAAATGTTAATTAGTAGATGCATATTGAACAAATCGCAAGCACAAATGTATGAAGTCTAGCAAACACAAAATAAAACAATAATGTGCTTGCATAAAATAAATCGCAATCACAAAATGTTTAATATGCTAAGCCGTATCTAGCAATGTCTATGTAGGCGTAAATCGCAACACCTGGCTAATAACTAGTCTAGCAATGAGACTTGCACCAAACTCGTAATGCATGTTGATGATTTTTTTATGTTCTATTATTAGGGAGTGCAAACAGCAGCGCCTGAAGACACGCACCAGTCTACTGTACAGACGTTGGTGTACTATGGGGTTGAACAAGCAGCAAAGTGTGAACAACTATCACAAGTTGTGTCTTCCGTAAAGGTTATTCTAATTCTTAACGAAGAACAACAATCCGCAACAACGATTGAAGTTATTACGTGCGATGAAAAACTAAAACAGGTCGCGACATCTTCATATGCAACACCCCTACAAGATAAAGCAGCATCTAACGATCTGATTGTCAGATCTGTTACACCGTTGAGTGACGATAGTTTTGTAGACTGCATTCAATCATTTTATGAAGAATGTGATAAGGCTGTGGAAAATTCAAATGAGAAGAGACGTACATTGGACTTCATCGAGGAAGAACAAACAAACGTTGATGTAAGTAGATCTCTTGTATTTACCATCACCTTCAAAAAGTAATGTTAACAGTTTAATTTGATGCTTTATTAAAGGTGCACGTTGATGACATGCCAAGGTGGAACTTACTTACTCCGACGCAGGTCAAACAACAACAGATTACGGTCGTAGATTGGTCGTTGCCTACAGAGACAACGCAACTTATCAATTTCAGTGAGTACAAGAAGGTGTTGAAAATAAACATGGAAGAAGAACAAGAAGATCCAAAAGTATGTTACTTGCCAATGTCGGAGTTCTCGTATAACATTTCCATTAGTGTGAGCGAGATAATGGAACTGTCTAACCAAACTCAAGTAGACTTCAAGGTAATAAGGTATCTAGTTGTACCTAGCAATGTTAAATTAGTGTATCTAACAACGTGTCTTTAGTACATCTAGCAATATTAATATGCAGCATCTAGCAATGTCTTAGTATAGGGTACCTAATGCTATTACCGTCTAAGTTGTCTACCTATACACCATTGGTTCTTGTTTTTAGTCATTGTCATTTACCTGTTTTAAGCTTCTAAAGATCATAGATGCTTGGATATATAAGCTGCTCAAGGATACAAATTGGAAAGTCCCTATGAAAGGGTTTGACGATAAGTATTCATATATGGTCAGCGTTATTCAAATAACTGGAATGACAACTGTAAGTGAAACATTCATTATTTGTGTTAAATTGCAAATATCTACTTCCTATAGTAATGACCAAAATTTGCAAGGAACACTGGCTATCAAGGGAGATATGTATTTCATTGTGGATAAAGTTTGAAATCAGACACATACGTTGCCTTTATTCCTCTTTGCACCGTTAACACGTCCGGCGTGAACCACGGGACGCTGCTGATTATAGATATGGAGAATTGGACTGCTAGTAGCTACAACCCAATGTTTCCGTGGAGCAAACACATTCCAGATAAGATGAAAAATACAAATGATGCCCTAGTAAAAATTTAAATGCTAAAAATATATTGCAATTGTTTGTGGCCATATGTAGCAATCCCATAGCAACGTATCTAGCAATATGTTATTAGAATTGCAGCTAAACAGTTGGTTCGCCTATCTCGCAATGTCACATACTGTATCTAGCAATGGCAGTAGTCGTATATAACATTGACATAGTATCGTAAATCGCAATGTAACAATGGATTACTTGATTTTGCAGTTGGCCTATTGCATGAAGAAAAAATACATACCTCATATGAAAGGTGAATACAAAATACAGACAATGAGAGATAACCCACAGCAGGAGAAGGAAAGCCTTGACTGCAGTGTTTTTGTTTGTAAGTACGCAAAAGACATAACTCAGAAAGGGTATGTTCCTCTTGAATATGGAAAGGAAATGCCCACAAAAAAAGAGCTCAAATATTTAAGCATTTCCTCAATGATTCAAACACAAACAGACGATGGTAGTATGCAATTCATTTTTTGGGAGCGGGATGTATGATTCAGCTAACAAAGGATGCTAGTATTAGACAATTACTGTGAACTTATTAACAATGGCAAACGTATCTCATTTTGCCATGAATATCGAAAATGTTATGTAATTTGTTACTACAAAATGTCATTTCTACCAACTTTTGTATTACTAGCAATTTTTATAGTATTTCTGCCAATGTCATGTTTTTCTAAACTATCTTGGAAGATCCTCCTACTTTTTTTGTATGAATAAATTTAATATCAATTGCAATCCTAGACTACTGTATCTAGCAATATCTTTATATCGTATCTATCAATCTTATACTCAAGTATCTAGCAATTCTACACTGGTGCATCTAGCAATTCTACACTGCTGCATCTAGCAATATCTTTATATCGTATGTAGCAATGTTGAAATGTTGTATCTATCAATGTCTTTATAGTGTATCTAACGATGTTTTTATATCATGCGTAGCAATGTCATAATGTTGTATCTCTTAAACAAATTATCACGTATCTAGCAATGTTGTTATAACATGTCTAGCAATGTTATGCAGATGAATCATTCAACCTCTATAAACCCAAACTACCATTGTTTTTGCGGTATCTAGCAATGTTTATATTATGAATCTAGAAATTTTAAGATGCTGCATCTAGCAATGTTAACATACAACATCTAGCAATGTTCATGCGTAACATCTAGCAATCATTATATGCAGCATCTAACAATGTTCATAAGCCCAATCTAGCAACCTTGTTACAACCCATCTAGCAACCTTTTAGATTCCGTATACATCAAAGTCGTTACACTGTATATAATAATGGCTAGATGTTGTATCTAACACTATCAATATAACGTATCTAGCAATGATATATTGTTGTGGTTTTTAATTTGACATATGGTTTAACTAGCAGTGTTAAATGGGCGTAAATTGCAATGACATATTAATGATGGACCAACAATATTACTGGACTGCTGGATAGGTTTATTGGTAGACGAGTAAATTAAATGAGATCGAAATGACTGTTAACTACATCCATCAGTGATTAAAAGTAAATGTTTTAATCTTATTGGTTAGCTTGTTAGTTGAAAAGATAAAGGTAAATGAGTTGAATCATTACATGCATTAATTAGACGTGTGCCATTAAATTTTTGCAATTAATTGTAGTTGCTAGATGGGATATAGCCTTGGGCATTGCGTTTCGCTATAAGTAGGGGATGATATTTTAGCCTATTCATCTCACACTTCTCTGCAAAGAAAAATACCAGCGAGAGAACCACCAGCCAGTTTAGCCTACCTTGCAACAAAACAACTCTTGAAAATGACCCCATCTTCCCCAGTCACACCTATGTACTCGTCCGACGACGGATGATCTTTGGACTACTACTTAGAAAACAAGGCATACAAGCAAACAACTACTTCGGAGTACTCGTCGGATGAGGAGGACAACTGCTCCCTTTGGTCTTCCGACCACGAAGACCACTACGCTTCGTGGGACTCATGGTCACTGGACGACAGCTACGAGTCCGACACTGAACAACTTCCAAAAAGGAAGAGATGCCGAGATAGCTGGGACTCTGAAAAGGGAGAGGATGATGACTCTGATGAAGCCGATGATGAGAAGTCGGAGGACGAAGAGGACGAAGAGGACGAAGAAGTCAAAAAAGAAGAAGAAGTGGGATCTGGAGGGTTTGATGAAGAGGACGACGACAAGGATTCTGATTAGGTTTAAGGAAGTTCATACAACATCGTTTCATTATGTTTTTTTTTGTTTTTTGTATTTTATTTTTATGTTTTGATGGACTCATAACTTTCACCAACCCTATGAGCACTTTCATTTTTTGAGAGGGTTGTTGTATTTGACAGTTGTAATGCCATGACTGATGTTCTAAAATTATTATGGTTTTATTAGTATTTGTGTTATCTACATTAGTTTGCATGTTGTTCAGATTTTAAGACTTTAACTAAAAATTTGAGAGAAAGAAATTGCGTGGAGAAGTTGTAAAGGTAGTTAGGATTCGCAATCGTAATGTTATCACTAAAATAACTAGTAAATCGCAGGGATAAGCAGGGTACACATCAAAGTTGCAGACAGACTACAGGATTATACATCTCAAATAAATCAACATCAATCGCAATGTTAATATCACGTATCTAGCAACATCAATGTTATAGATCTATCGTCAATCTAGCAGTCTCGATTAGCCATAAATCGCAAACACTTGGAAAATCTATGATTCAAGCTAAATCTAACTTCGTAGCGTGGATCATATGTGTTTGAAATGAAACAAAAAGGCAGAAATCGCAATCTAATTATAACTAATCTATCAAAAAAATGTGAACCTTAAAATCGCAGAGATAAGTTGTTGTATCTAGCAACGTTAGATATGGCTGATAGGTACTTCATGTAACTGGAATGTAAATGCATGGAAAAATCTCCATCTAGCAATATTAAATAAACGTATCTAGCAATCTCGTTGTAGACCAACAATCGCATATATATGAAACCGTATCTATCAAATTTGGATCATAAAATTATTCTCAATGATACTACGAATTATATAACGAGTATCTAGCATTGTAATCGTAGCTTATCTAACAATGTCAACATTGGTTATGATAAGAATTAACGATACAACCAGAACTTGTACATATCAATGTTAACAGTATCCAAACATACAAGCTGAAAGATAAGGAGTGTTTATCTATCAAAATCCAAATGTTACAAAAAAATAACGAACATAAGTTCAGAACGGAGCATCGCAGGACCTCCTATTATGTCCTGATTTGAAACAGCGACCACAACAGGACTGGCTGGTGGTTACCTCTCCCCTTGATGAAATACGTTTTTTTCTCGACCGTCCCGCTCGTCTTTTAACATTTGGGGAATTAACCACTGGCTCTCTATCATCATTACCGGTACTAGCTTCAGCGAAATCTGTTATAGCCGGTATGTTAGAAGAATAGCTGGACCTAAAATTTACAGTAGTGAAAAATGGCTCTACTAATGTCATCGGAGCTTTGTTTAGAGATGCTATTGCATCCAATGCATGAGCGAATGGGAAACATTCTTGCTGCCAAGAACTGCATGTGCATTTGAAATCAAGGATGTTGACCACCATGATTGGGTCTGATAAAACCTCAAAATAAACCGCGGAAGACTTGCGTACTAACTACGTTCGACCGCATTGTACATTCTCTTTGAACAGCTTGTCAAACTCCGGGAATAATTGTGTGTTCCAGCTTAGACCCTCCGCTAAACGCCGAGACATCTGAGTCATAAGAAGAACTCTAATCTGGTCGACCAATTACACTATAGGCAGATTGCACAACTTTTTAATCTACGAATTGAACGATTCAACAGCTGTTGAAGCCATCGTCCCATACTGTTTTCCTTTAACGTATGCCTGAGCATACTTTTCTGGTGGAAAATTACTTAGAAATTTGGCAATACGATCACCCCATTGGCGCTCAAACTGAGCAAGACGTTCATTAAAAAGGTCCACAGTTGGGGCATAAGCACAGCTCTTAAACATCACTAACATATTGTTTTTGTAGACTCTGTTAGTGTGTTCAAGAGCTTTATTCAAATTTTGGATCAAATGGAAGATACAATACGCGTGGTAGTAATTAGGATAAAGAGTTGCGACCGCGTTAATAATACGAGCATGATGGTCTGTAGGGATGGAAATGGATCGTTCGTGGGCCGGGTTCGGGCCGGCCCGCTTGAGCCCGCTTTTTTGACACTTGAGCCCGAACCCGGCCCGACCCGCTCCCGAACTCATATTTTAAAACCCGAGCCCGTCTGCTAATGTCCGCCGGTCAACCCGGCCCGACCCGCGGATATTAATTTTAATATTTTTGAAATATTTTTAAATTTATTTTAAATATATTGATTTATTTTTTAAATATTTTTTTATTATGTATAGAAATATTATATTTTATATATATATTATGATTTTTGGGACAGAACGGATCGGACAAATTTGAAACCCAAACCCGGCCCGGCCCGGTTGTGGGTTACAATTTCTGAACCCGAACCCGACCCGTTCTAAATTTGGGCCGGGCCGGACAACACCCGAATTCCCACCCCTAACAGTCTGAAATGAAAGTTATTTGGCGCCCTAACAAATGCGGTTTTAGACTTTGCAAAAGCAAAAAATGGTTGTTTGAGTCTTCACTGCAACAAATACCAAAAGCTATGGGGAATAGACCTGAAACGGAAAAGATGCGGGTATACAACAATACTAAGCTTCTTGGGTGAACGAACCAAAATCGCAATGTAGATAAAACCTATCTAGCAACACCATTGTAACAGTTTTTTTGTCAATATATCTAACTAAAGTAGGCGTAAATCGCAATCACATAATTAACCAATCTAGCAACCAAGGTCTGCCTATCTAGCGTACATGTTTAATTCGCAATCTAAACATAACCAATCTAGTAACCATAGCTCATGATATACATTTGAAACAGATAAGGACATATGTAGCAAAAACGTATAGTGAAAAATGGACTGACCGTTGTTTCCATCTTTTGCCACTGCTGAAAGCAACACGCCACCATGCTTCCCTGTTAGATGGAATCTGTCAACGTACAATAAAGGTCGGCACGAATGGAAACCCTGAAGGCACGCCCCGAACACTATAAAACAGCGACGGAAAACATGGCCGAGAGCTAAATCCAAATGACAGTCTGTAGTGATGTCACGACTCTTTAGTCTCTTGAAGTATGCTTTTAGCAATCCAAAAGAGGTATTGATATCTCCAAATACTACACGCCGTGCCTTTTCTAACGCATTCCGCGATAGATGATATGAAATGTCTAAACCGTAGTCTTGCTTGATAGAGGACTGTATAATCTTAGTTGTTCCTGTTTGGCAGTTCCTAAGAGAATCGTGAATCTCATCGGTAATCAAATCAGACGACAAATGCCTGCTCTTCTTTTTTGTGAATACGGGACTGCAAGTATGGGTACTAACAAATCTTTTTATGGTCATTAAACCGGTTTTAGAATGAACAGAAGCATACAGCCTCTATTTGCACCCGTCTAAATCTTTGGTATACACAATAAACGGTGATCTTACTTAAGGTGTTATGCATGTACCTAAAGGCAAAGCTGTTCTCTAATGCATAACGGGATAAAGATAACCTTAGACCTGCAGCACCATCAGCAAATGACTGAGCAACACCGACGATAGCTTTCGCCCATCCAGTTGTAGCAAGATGTCTTTTCTTTGGGGTTGAAATCACTAAACAATTACTACTTTCACCACTAGTTCGTTGGTTATACGAGGTTTCTTCGAACAGTTGAACAGGTTGTTTACGTGTAATTGCGTAGCCTTTATCAGCAACCTTTTCTTCGATAAGAAAACTAACACTCTTGAGACGCTCCACATCAAGGTAACATTCCAACCCAATAAAATCGGTCTCCTTATTAAACAAATAATTTTTCTGAGCACCACAAGAATAGCTAATGTTGTAGTTGCCTCTAACAAGACCCTGCCATGTGCTTTCAACGTACTGTTGCAAAGACTCGAAATTTTCTAATTCGGACAACAGAACAATAGCTGTTTCGTGACCAAATTTGAAAATACAAACTTTTGGTTTCGACATATAATAACCTGAATTGTAAGAGTTTGGGTTAGTCTGTTGTAAGGCATCGTACAACGCATGAATGTGTTACAGAGCTAAATCTGTCCAAATGATATATGTTTGAAAGCATCTAGCAATGTACCATAACTACAATCGAAATGTATGAACACTAATCTAGAACTTTCTACAGCAAATCGCAATGTTCATATTGACATCTAGCAACCACTATATACATACACAAATCGCAAAACCATGTATCAGTCCTAGGTAAAAAGGCAATGACTAAAGGCAATGTAAGTATTCATGCCATTAACAAATAAAATGCAGCCACAGTTAAGAACTAAACCAAACTAGCAATGACAACATATAAACAATACGTAAATTGCATCCTTGTATCTCAAAATGAATATGCAGCAATCGCATTCTGTCAAGCAGAATCTTACCGGAATGTCACTGGAGCCTTTATCGATCTTTTGTTTCGTTCAGAAAGAGAAACATAAAATGATTTCCTGCCATTAACATACATTAGTTACACTAGTGAACCTCGTGTTAAGATCGAAAACGGAAAAACAAGAATGCATCTGCAAATGAAAGAAAAATACTGACCTTCGTTCTGACTTCGGAACTGGTTCACCGGTGAAGTCGACGGTAACTTACTGACCTTCGTTCGTTCTGACCTAGGTGCATGCCAATATAAGCTATTCTTTGTCCCAAGAATTGACCAGCTGGTGGATGCAAACTAAAGAAACAAGAAGTTATCTTGTAATGATACTTACTCAAACTACAATAAAATTGACATGCACCTAGGTCATGAGGAGTACGCGACCTTCATGAGTGTGCGAGATCTTCACTTCTATTAGGTAATGTTTTTAGGTCTAAAATGTAGGTCTAACATATTAACGTTTGGTCAATAAATCTTTCTCCGACTAGATAGGGAGGAAATTTAAAACATATATCGATGATATTCTAGTCGTCAACCAAGAATAGTTGGGCACCTTGCCAAACTCGAAGATACCTTTTTTAGCCTTTGAGAAGTTAATCTCAAGTTCAATCAAGAGAAATTTATATTAGAGTGCGCTCTTTGAAATATTTGGGCTACCTGATCAATGGCAAAAAGATCGAGATAGATCCATTTTAGCTAGCAAACCTAACGGAAATATAGCCACCAAAATCTATCAATGACGTGCAAAGCATCACTTATAAGTCAGTCATCATCAACCAATTCATTGCTCGATCATCTGACAAGTGTACCCAAATCTTTAAACTACTCAAGGGCGTTTGATATTTTGATTGGAAACCTATATATGACGGGAAATTCCAAAAAATCAAAAAGTACTTGGTCTTCCCCCGTGGTCCTCGTGTGGCCGAACCTAGGTGATAATCTTTATTTTTATATGGTAGTTTCCAACTATCTTATAACTTTAGTTTTAATATAAAAATAAATCATATGCTGACCTATTTATTACATCATCAAATCAACTCTCCATGTCGAAATCATCTATTTTTAGCTGGTAGTGACAAAAAAATTAAGTTAGATTTATAAAGTCATGCCATTCTTATACAAACATCTTTACCCTTGAGAAATGTTCTCTAGAAGCCCGCTATACTAGAAAACTAAAATTGTGGTCTGTAGAGTTGTGAGATTTCAAAATCAAGTTCGAGCTTTAAACAATGATGAAAGATCAAGCTTTTAAAAAAATTCTAATCAAATTTCAGACTCAACAACCTTCCCTCCTCAAAATCTAGTCATGAGCCACTATAGATAGTCTAGACGGATAAAGACTCAAATAATTAAGGCGTTGTAGATGGTATAAAGGTTATTTATCCTACATGAGACTATTTCCATCAATCATTAAGATTTTTTTCCATTATACGATCAATGACGTCGAGTACAAAGAAGCAATAGTTGGGCTCCATATAGCTTTAAACTTCTATCTAACTCTAAATCGGCGCAAATCATGCTTTAAGGTAAGCTAAATCCAAAAAATACAGTATCATCATCTATCATTTGGTGCTACGAGTTGATGCCTCAAACTCAAACAAATTTAGTATGAACAATTGCCACAAGCCAAAATAAATAATTGACACACTAGCTTCAGGATGAAGCATCGAATCATAATTTTGGGCCATTACCCTGGAATCACTATTTATGTACAAGCCAACAAAATTCGTAGCCTCTATGATAGCGTATATGACCATATCCGTCGATTATAAATATGATTGAACCCCAATCTGAGCTTACCTCATGCAATGGACACTCTTTTTAAACAAAATTGAAGTAAGAAGTGTCAAAATACGATTGGCTCACTATATTTTACTTGACAATACCATAAACTATTAAGGCCTCTCTCGACTCCTGTAATATTTAGATCCAGATGAATCTGTATTCATACTTGAAGATATCCAAGAGAGAGAGAGAGAGAGAGGGGTTCCAACTACATGTATAAAACCTTTTAAAATAAAATCTTATTGTCGGGCTACAATTTGCCTATAATCAACGAGGATGTTGTGGCACTCACACGACACTGTGGTAGCCAAGGATTAAAAAATATTTTTCACATCTTCAAAGTATCATTAGAACCAAGATATGTAATACTTTCATTCAATAGATGGGCGATAAACATATTAGGGCCATTGCCAAAAATCCAGGGGACAATATTTTCAAATCATTGTAACTATTACTCTTCATAATAGATATAGGTGAAGCCAGTGGTGAGGATCTAGGCAAGAGGTCACACAATTTCTTAAACATTTCATTTTTTTGTTGGTATATATCCTTAAAGTTCCAACCCCCAGGCATGTAAAGTGCTTCAAGATAGAGGAACTCACCAATTTTCACCATCTGATGGATTAAACTAGAGCTCTATATTATGTATGATGTGGCCGCACTGCAATAAGGAGTTAGAATGAGTCGTTTCATGATATATTATGTTCTTTTTATGTCGTACCATAAAACCCAATAAGGAAGACTCCATATCGAATTAGACCTTTCATAGGAAAATTAGATCAAAACACACCTCCAAAAATGATGTACATGTTCGTACCATTATTCCTCCAATTATTTGTTGGATGAACTAGAAAGTTAAAAATAATACTAAGTACAATGACAAAAAATTTATGGTATATCTATTATTAATAATATTAAGCACATTATCACTGGTTTAGATGCGCGAACATTATTAAAAAGTCTCATCGGTCCACGGACTTTAAAGCTGCCTATGAGATTGGTTATTTAAACCATTTAGCTAAGAAAAGAAATAGTCATATACTTAATTGATAACTTTGATTGGTATTAGATATAAACTGAATGGTGATGGTTCTTACAATATGAATGGTGAGTCTTTTGGTGGAAGACTTATCAGGAATTGTAATGGAAATATAATCGCTAGGTTTAGTAAAAAATATGGAAGACAAAATCCAAATATAGTTAAAAATAAAACTTTATTTTTGATGGACCATTTTTCGTAAAAAAAATGCAATTAGCAACATTGACATTGAATCATAAACTAAATCGAAAATAAATTTAAACCGGAACAATAGGACGAGTACCTGAACGTGGAATCCACTATCATGAGTACTCTGGATGCTTGCTCAGATCACGAAAAAGAAGGATCCAAAAATATTAAATCTGAATAGTTATCTTCAAGAAGGAATACCTGGACAAGAACTCAAGTGCTGGAAATTTGTTCATAAAGCACTAGAAGCTTAACAGCCCAAAAATAACGTCTGCTCCTCCCTGTTGGGTTACGATTAAGCCCAACATGGAGGAGCAGGCGTTATTTTTGGGCTTTCTTTTAAACAAACAAGAAGCAGCCTTAAAAAATCTAAGGTACTAATGTTGATTTTAATGTCCCTTCTTAACCTTAGACTATTTTATAATTGACGAGAGCATAGTTTTAAAAGGTGACGCCGCGGCGGCGCCGCAGCCTGAGGCGCTGAAATAAGAGGCAGCAGCGCCTCATGTCAAGGCGAGGCCCCCTGATAGATAAGTCGCTCGCCGCGGCGGCGCCTCAGCACTGTGGCAAAGCGCCATAAGGTCCCCTTAAGGCAGCGCCTTATCGATCAGACCCAAATAAGCTAACAAATTTCTCAAATACCTTCCTTTTTTGAAAATCTTTTAAAATCATGTAACTCATCTTTTTAACTCCCTAGTTTTTTTTATTATAAACTTAAATTTAAAAAATAATGACTGCCAAACCATTTCCTATTATTATTTAAACTTTTCAAAATTATAAGAGTCGAATCTCTAATTAATTTAAATAGAGCACGTCCCAAAAGCAAAATACAATTCATCAAGTGTCACACCCTATTTTATTAACCTTAAATTTGAATTCTTGAATTTTATCTTACCTACTAATAAATTTTCAAAAAACTAACCGTAACTATTGAGTTCATGTAATTATATTTTCAATTTTTTTTATTATTTTTTACATACTTACCTAATATATTATTACCTCTATCTTCGCTTTCCTATAATGTTATCTTAACTAGTCTATACCTTTATATACTCAAAAATTTATTATACACAAGTATTATTTTTCATGAACGGAAAGGCGAGCGCCGCAACCCTCGCCGCGGCGCCGCGATACTCAGACCGCTTATCGCCACGAGGCGCCACACGCCATTAAAAACTATGGACGAGAGATAGGTAAATTGTACATTTTGAGGTTCTTTTTTATTTTATTTTTAATAAACCCAAGTTTTTGAACTAATTTCATAGAGATTTGAGCTCGACTTCTTCACTGAATCAAGATATGAGGTTTTTTTAATGAATCATCTCTTGAACTTTTGATCTTTTAGATATATTTGTTGAGTTGTAAACTGAGCTATTTTATCTCACACGTTCTTTTAACAGAGATTTGCACATAAAGGTTGTGATGGAAATTTAACGTTTGATTTTTCTTGATGGATACAATGTGTTGTTGGTGGATTATTTGACAAATTATGATGATTGACAGGTCTTGCTGATGAAAAGAAGATGGCAGAGTTTGTCAATTTTTGTGTTATTTTCTTCAATTTCACTATGGCGGTAGGGCTGTCAAAAAAATCCGAAAAATCTGATATCCGACCGAAATATTCGATATCGAATCCGAAAAAAACAGATAATATTCGTATTCGAAAGAAAACGGATAATATTCGTATCCGAATTCGTATCCGAAAATAGCGGATATGGATATAGACATATCCGTATTCGAAATATCCGATATCCGAAATTGTATAAATATATATATATATAATTTTTTTATTTAAACATATTTTTTAGCTATTTAAAAATTATAACTTATCCCACATCTAAAGTTGGAAAAATAATCATTACCAAACTGTTTATAAAAGACATGGTGGCTTTTCTTAACAAGTATATCTTTTTTAGTATTATGCCTCTTATCCCACATCTAAAATGTGGAAAAGAATTGCTACCAAACTTTCTATAAAAGACATGGTAGTTTTTCAAAATAAATATATTTTTTAACCTTATCCCACATCTAAAATGGGAATATGAACTTCTACTAAGGTGTCTATAAAGGTAGCCTAACCAATAATGTAATTAGTTAAAAACTTTAGTAGATATTCGGATTCGGATAATATCCGGTTTGGATAATATCTGTATTCGGATAATATCCGTCGGATACGAATTCAGATATTAATTTTAAAAAAAAATCGGATTCGAATTCGGATTTGAATAATGATTTTGGATTTCGGATTCGGATTCGGATATAGACAGATTCGTATCCGAAATATCCGTTTGACAACCCTACATGGCGGAGGTTGTTGGTTATAATTATTGAAGATGATGATTATAGATGATATTTATTAACTTGGCTTCTAAAAAAAAATTGTTAGAGCTTTTGGGTGAACAACAGTTTCAAATTATTTCGCAATATAAAGTGGTAATTAGTGATGAGCTCACAGAATCTTTACTGAGACTCAGAAGCAAAGATATTCGTGTGAAGGGGTCGGACTAGAGAATATTCGTGTGATGTGACAATGAACAGTGAATTACTAGAAAAGGAAAAGACAAAAGGAATAAATGTTGCAATTATTGATCAATCATTGACCCTTTTTCCCAAAAGAGAATGTCCTTTATATAGTAAATGAGATGGATGGTAAAATTACATATCTACCACCGTAAGAGTGGATTTTTTACCCCACTATTTGATTATTTACAAACAAGTTCTTGGTGTCTATCATTTAAACCCCGTATTTCTTATGTGTGCTTTACTTTAGTCCTTAGTCACTAAATACATGGACCTTGATCTTATTTATGAGCTAAATTACATCTTAACCACCTCTATTTTCCTTCTCTTATCAGTAGCCCCCCAGTCCATGTGTAGTTCTCTGGATGTGGATTTAAATTATTGTCTCATAGCGTTCGGATCGGATATCCCCGTTATCGTAGTCGGATATCCTGCTTCTAGGTAGAGTTCTGATAAGGTCGGAATCAGAGTCTTTGTATACTACTCAGATAAAAAATCTCGCTTTACTGACCTCACCTCTTAGTTATGCTGATGTCACCTAAGTAATCATTTATGTTAGACACGCATGCTTTATTCGTTGTTATCGAGTCAAGTAATTTTTAGAGGCGCAACTACCGTGGACACGTGTCACTGTACTGTTACCATTGCTTGTTCGCCGTCTGCTTTCCTTGCCTATAAATACTCAACCATTTTCCTGAATAAAGGTTTATGATTTTATTTGTAAAAAAAAATCTCTAGAGAGAGAGAGACTGTGCCTAAACCAACTTCTTGCTTTGTATTTTCATGCCTGGCCTAATTCATCAATCTTGAAAAAGTACAAGCTTTGGAGGTGGTTTAACATTTCTAACCGGATCGGTACTCGCAGATCTTACGGTGTAAGGGAGCATCATTCTCCTGCAGAGATTTGGGAATCTACTTTTCGAGACAATTGGGCTCTGATCCGCGAACGCTCCATCAGCCTTGCTGCATCCTCCCCTAGTCAAGCACATCCTTCAAGTGGTGGGGTTGACCTTTCTGCTTCTCCAACTCCCTCGACTTTTCCTTCTCGACCTTCTCCCTTCATCGTAATGGGTGATGAGAGAGAAAGACCACCGGTTAAAGAAAACAGAGACAGAGTTAAGCGGAAAAGATCGCCCGGTCCAGCCACCGAATCGGTCCGGATGAGGATCCCCTCCTTGGTTTCAACTCAGTCAACAACCCCCCAAGGCTCTCCTCAAACCATGCCGGACGTTAGTCCCAGGAAAACGATTCTAAGGGGGACTTGGCCCGAACCGTCTCTCACTCCCATCCCACAGGTGCAAGAGAAGAACTTGTCCGACGACCCTGATGGTGACAATGAGAACCCTGACGTCGTGCTGGTTGGGGCAGAGCCTCTTCGAGTTGTTCATGCTGATGCTCTATTCCCGGATGATGATGCTCTGGATCCTCCCTCGGAACCTGCGACTAATCTCCCCCCTCGCCAAGGTGAAACTCTTGTGGCAAAGAGTAAGAAGAAGGAAAGATGTTCCACAGGTTTTCCCTCGAATGTGGAAGATATCATGGGAGACAATCTTCGTGGTATGGAAGTTAAACATCTTTTAGCTCTGTACAAGGTGAAGTATAAATATTTTCATTCGACCGAGGAGGCCAAGCTAAGAGAACCCTGGGGTATTCCTATTAACATCACCATCCGATTTCCTACTGTTGGTGAGACGCCTCTATCAGTTCAGAATAATGAATTAGTGCTTTATACGGAGCTGATGAACTGGGGTCTCCGACTGCCCCTCGACTCTCTCCCGACCGACTACTTTCACCTGGTCGGACTTTATCCTTCTCAGGCTGGTGCAAACATGTGGTACACCCTTATGTCCTGCTTTAGGCTTGGAGGCTTTCCGATAATGCTTTCACTATGGAACAACTCATCGCTGTCTCGGGTGTAGCAAAAAATTCTCACTATCCTTTCTATTCACTTGACTTTGCCTGGAAATTTAAAGTGATAAAAGATTTTCTAGAGGCCGACAAGAAGTGGAAGCAGCATTTTTTGTTCATTTCCGGGTTATGGGAGACCGGATTTGAGAACTCTGAAGACCTCCCTCATTAGGTAACGCTGAAATGGACCGGACAAGGTAAGTACTCTCACCTAAATTTATTCTGAGTCGCCAGATTCGATAAACCATGACTTTGTGTATTTTTCAGCTATGAAAGGAATTGCTAAGTCCTTTAAGCGTCATGCTAAATCCGGCAAAACTGTCTTCGAGAAGCTAAGTGCTTGGGTAGGGGATCACTGGGATTACAAGTTTCACCAAATATTTTTTCCTATGAACTTTGCTAGGTGTAATCTGTGGAGGTTCGATCTTAGTGAGAAGAAGACCGCCTCAGAACTTATGGTGCCTCCTCCGAGCGACGATGTCCTTAAGCGTTTATAACGCTTAGATAATATAGTTTACCTCCCTACTCAGGCCCGAGCTCGAGTCATCAAGATACTGAAAAACCAGAGGAGGGTGAAGAAGAAGAGATTGAAGAAGATGCTGAGTCCAAAGATGATGTTCCCGAGGAGAGGAGGGTCAATGCTCTGGAGAGTTCTCAACCCGATGCTCAGGACGGTGCCCAAGACCGGATGCAAGGAAGTCCTTCAACAAGGGCTCCGGTTGGTCATGATGACACCCAAGTAGGCTTGCCCCAGGAAGCGAGCTCATCGGAACCTCAGCAGGAAGCCCCCCTCGGTCCTCAGGCCTTCTCCCCAACATCTCATCCTACAAACCAGTCTAATGAAGTTGATCACATGGTTGAGATTAGGCCTCAAGGTCGGGCTGGTGCCACAAGGACGCATAGGTTTACTGCTGAAGAGAAGAAGAAAAAGATTGTTGAGAGTGGAGGAGAAAGTGACAACACCAAGGGAAGCATGCCTTTGTCCAAAACGTTTGTGATTGTTGACTCGGACTCCGGTGGAGAATTTGTCTCCACGCGAAGGAAAGCTCAAGAAGGTGACTCTAACGAGGAAAGGTACCCCTCCTCGGCCTCTGATTACTTTGACGTATATTTCAATGACTATGTGGCGGACGAGTTGAACAAATTGTTGCATGCTACTTCCCTGCTCGAACCCAAAGCGAATCAGAAGGATCGCTATAAAGAATAGGTTATTGAGAGGAGATTGAGGTAAAAGCTATAACTTCTGAGATCTCCGAATTGAAAGAGAAAGTGAAGGACTTGACCGGTCAGGTGGCCGAACAGACTGAGATCTCCTCCAAAGTGGAAGGCATGGTCTCCGAGTGTGATAACTTAAAGAAAGAAGTAAAAGAGCTAAAAGATGAGTTAGCCAAGATATTGGAAGTGACCGCCAATGTACAAAATTTGTCTTCCGAATCCGAGGAGCTAAAGAAGAGAGTTAAGGAACTCACTAATGAATTGGATAAGGAAAAAAAACCTCCGAGGACCGCTTAACTACCATCACTTCCCTTATGGCTGAACTGTCCGAGGAGAAGACTAAATTTGATGATGAAAGTGAGAAGTTTATTACCAAGAATGTTAAGCGTGACTCAACGGTAGATGGTCTTAATGAGGTCTATTGCAAAATAAAGGTTTATTTTGAGAATGTTGTTCAAGACATCGAGAAGCTATCGACAGAGAATGAAAACTTGAAGAAAAACTTCAAGGTTAAGAAGAAATAATGTCTTGATGAGTATGCTGCTAAGATCGTTGTGCGTCTTGAAGAGAGGGATGCTAAGTTGAGGTCTACAATGGTAATGGAGATGCATGAACGGTTCCCGGACTTACACCTTGGTAACCTTTGGACTCAGGTTATTGAGCAGCATCGCCCCTAGGAGTATTCGTGGAGGACCCTGAATCTAGTGAGGCTTCTGAAAGCTCTTCATCCGACTCGGAGTCCCCAGTTGGTAGTAAAGAAAATTCTGCATCCAATTAGCATGTACTGAGTAGTTCCTTCCTCATTTTTTTAACTCATTCGTTCCTTGAACCCTGCCGCAAGAAACGTTTTTTTTGTAATATTCTCCTTGTTCTTGGAGCGTTCAGTGATGTATTCTTAGTGTAATGTTTTGCTTAATCGTTTCCTCCTTATGTTGTTCTTCTTATGATTCAATACCGAATTATTTTATTTAAGCGTTCTTTGGTTCATATTTTGAGTTCATAAAGATGAGCTTTCTTGTCCAAAATGTTTTGGATTGTGTTTTGAGTTCAAAAAGATGAACATATTGTCCAAACTTTTTTGGAGGATGTTTTGAGTTCAAAAATATGAAATTTTTGGTTCAAACTTCTTTGGAGGGTGTTTTGAGTTCAAAAATATGAACTTAGTCTAGTTTTTAAAGAAGGCAATAAGATTTGATATATAAGCCGACTATTTTGACACCTTATTAAAACCTTCCTGCGCCACCAGAGTATGAAAGAGTATGCCACCAGAACTTACACAAATTGACAAAGAAAATATTTGCATATCACACAATCAAACTAAATAAGATTTTAGGTGCTCAATATTCCAGGGATGTGGAAGATCTCTTCCTTCTTTGTCTTTCAATAGGTATGTTTATGGTTTCAACTTCTTTATGACTATGTACGGACCTTTCCAGTTTGGGGCGAGTTTTCCAAGTCTCTTTTCTTTCGTGTGTAGGAAGACTTTTCTTAGGACTCTATCTCCCACTTCAAATTCTCTTCTTCTGACTTTTGACGAGTGACGACATAATGCAAGGAATTCAGTTGTGCTCTTCTTCTCTTTTCTTTTGTCAAATCAAGCTCTGTGCGTTTTCCTTTGTCATTCCCTTCCTCTGAATACTCACTCAGTCGAAAAGATGGGAACATTGTTTCTGAATCGTGTGTTGCAGTCCGAGGGGTAGTCATGTAAGCCCATAGCACTTATTGTAGGTAATCTGGCCACTTCCCCGCTTTACCCTCTAAATTCTTTCTTAGTCCATCCAAGATTGTTCGATTGGTTACTTTGACTTGACCGTTCGCTTGGGGATGAAACAGAGTCAAAAAAACATTGTTGTATCCCCTTGGAAGAGCAGAAAGTTCTTATATCATTGTTGTCAAACTATGGGCCATTATCCATTGTGATCTTCCTAGGTACCCCAAAGCGGCAGCAGATGTTGAAGATAATGAATTTGATCACATCTTTCTCCCTTGTTCCTGCTAGTGGTTCCTCTACCCACTTGGAAAAAATACTCCACAACAATGATAATTGTTTGGCGTCCTCCTGAAGCCATAGGAAGTCGTCCGACTAGATCTATTCCCCATCGATCGAAGGGCAGAGACTCTAATATTGACTCTAGAGGCACTCCGGGAAAGTGAATCGAATTAGCGAATCGCTGACAAGTGTCACATTTCTATACCAACTCCTTGGCGTCTGCTAAGATAGTTGGCCAATAATACCTTGCCAGAAGAACTCTTCATATCAACATTTTGTATCTACAGTGCGCTGACCCTTCCCCGC